>RCFS01000009.1:1200000-1558756 GCA_004296355.1 Lepiota venenata | reverse complement strand
CGCTGCCATTACCGAAATTGCTTCCAGTGCTTATCAGCTGGACCAAATACGTAGTGCACGGGAAGAGCGTATGCGCGCAGGCCAGTTCGACGATGACAACGACCAAAGGGAAGCTGATCTCGAAGTTGAGGGTGAAGGCCCTATGCCAAAGTATCCGAGAGGGATGCTAAGGTTTGAGCTGTCAGATGGCACGACAACGTTGAACGCTATTGAATACAGACCAATACCAGAGCTGGCCTTGGGAAAGACACCACTGGGATACAAAGTAATGATTCGTTGACTCTGCCTTTCAGAAGTGCTTAAAAATATTTCAATTCCAGATCCTACTCAAGAACACAATGATGCGACATGGAATCGCGTTCCTTGAACCGAATACGATTGTCCTTAAAGGCTACCAAACTGCAGATCGAGAGACCTTGCAGAACTATGACTTTGCCCGTGGATTACGCGTCCGTATGGGGTATGTGTTCGTTTCACACATCCAACCGAGTTTGCAGTCATAAATCATTGTTCTATAAGCTTTCCCATAGACCCTCCGGATGAAAACCGACTATAGCACAACCCGCCCCTGCACCCGTTCGCTCTCCCCTCCGCGAAATTTCTCCGCCACCAGAACCAACACTTGATCCGACTTATAACGACGATGCCCACCTAGAGCCACGTAGACGTAAACTTCCAGCAACTAATACAATACTACCGACGCCAGGCTCTACCACAACCTCCGCTACCCTTGTTCCATCCCTTGACACTGACACATCTTCCTACTTCTCGTCCTCCCATCCTACTTCATCTTTCAACAATCAATCCAAAGTGAATGGCCTAAACCTGGGACTTACACCAGCGCAAGCTTCCCGGGCACCGCCAAGAGCCACTAACGACGACGATGAAGACCTGTTTGATCATTTTGACAACATCGGTTTCTTTGATGGGGCCGACGGCGATATAGTTATCGACGAAAACATCCCTCCTCCAGTTCAAGAATAACACCAAGCCGGTACCGCCCGTTTCAAGTAACATCCCTCCTTCCTCTACCCTCCCCAAATATCCCCCAAAAACTGCGGCATAGTAGGCACAGGGAATGGTACTCAGGATCGTTCACTCGCTCAAGAGGATTCCATCGAGATAGTCTCTTTCGCTCCTTCACAAGCCGCCAGCCAGAGGCAACAGAAGGAGAAAGCAAAAGATAAGGCAAAAATATCATCTGTTCCCCCTGCTTTGGAGCTGGAAGCAGACTTTCTCGACGGACTTGATGAAATCGAAGTCGCCAGACTCACCGATCCAGACTTCTTGGCGCAGCGGACCGAGGAAATTATAAGCGACGGTAGCTCTTCCCTACCCCGAACCAGTTCTTCGCCGCAACCTCCAGGAAGACAGCCCGCGGGGAGGAAGGGAAAGCATGCGAGGTCAATCGCGCCGCTCCCTCGTCGCTCTCTCGCCCCGCAGACACAATCAAAACGTTCGCTACCTGTCGACGCTGATATTATTCACATTTCCTCTTCTTCATCCTCCATTTACGAGAGCGATACAGACTTGACGTTGATTTTGACGTCATTGAAGAGGAAGGAGACAAGGAGAATGTGCCTGTTATGACTCGCCATGTTCGC
This sequence comes from Lepiota venenata, assembly GCA_004296355.1. NCBI lineage: Eukaryota > Fungi > Basidiomycota > Agaricomycetes > Agaricales > Agaricaceae > Lepiota > Lepiota venenata. The sequence continues at coordinate 1,557,152 of RCFS01000009.1, read as the reverse complement.
CAAAAGGTTACCAGTGGAGAGGGTGGTAGTAGTGGCGGCCTTTTTGGTGGGGGAGACAAGAGGTCGTTCGTTTCGAATGAAGTCATTGATTTATCAGATGAAGATTAGTAATGAAGGGGGTGCTAAGTGACCGGTGCCAGATAGCAGCTTGTTCATATTCAAATCTGGGAACGTTACGAAGAACTGAAGTGGATATAAACCCCATAATCGAGTGTGGTATTTTTTGGTACACCGTTTCTTCGCCCGCAAATTCTGGTCTACCTCCAGGAAGTTTAAGAAGTTTGAATACCAACCATGTTTGTAAGATCGCATTTGCGTTGGCTCTGGACCAATCATGAAACATATTCGCATAAGGAGATGTAATGAAAATCTCAATCGGGCAGTAGTGCATCAGGCAAGGTGAAGTACAGACGCGTTTGAACGACAGATCGTCTGATGACCACCTAATGGAAACATCAGCACAGGACGGAGAAATATAAGGACACTTAGCTTGGTTATATGTACTCCACCGCCTCGGACCAACAAGGGTGTCCCTCATGCTCATCAGGGGAGAAAACAAAAGGGTGGGTTGATGGTACATACATACAGCGCCAAAAGCACAGAAAACAAAGGGGTTACATTAAAAAGTGTGTGTGTTAGTGTGCGGTGTGTGTGATGGTATGACTAGTGAGGGGAAGTATCATAGCTTGTGGCGCACCAAAGTTTATAAGAGGGTCCTCAGCCAAGCAGAGCCACCTTTGTTTTCTTCTTCTTGCGCGTGTTGTTATTCGCAAAGGTGCGCCAACTGTCGACACGCTGCTCCCTTGTTTCTATTCATAGGAACAATATAATGAGCACAGGGGGCAGAGAACGCACGGTTTCGACCTACCTTCCCAAACTTTGTCGTCTTCGGCCTTGCGTTTCCTGGCAGCCACCTCTTCATCCTTCTTCCTGGCCTCCAGACCTTCATTTGCTAGATTCATCTTGATAGCCCTGTTCATAGACATTATTAAATGATAGTGGAGAACTAGAGGTATGAGCATACTTTCGCCTTCGTACTTCCTCTTCGATGAGCATATCTTTTGAAGTGGCCCGAACCCGGACTTTGAAACTCGGTTCCCCAATCTGGAGCAGTTTATAATCATCGTCCGTTGTGGATGTGGGAAGGCTGAGAGATTTGAGAACGGTGATGCGGGCCTGGTTAATTACAGCGTCGAGCTCTTCACGTTTGTTTTTGTCAGAGAGCTCTGACTCTGCCTGTGATATCGTGTCAAGGCAAACATGGCTGATCGACGTAGACCGTTCCGCACCTTCTTGAGGATGTCAAAAGCTTCAGGAGCACGGGCATGAGGCGTTTTGTCTGGATGAATAACTAAAGACGTGGGTAGAGATGGTCAGTGGTGCTAGAGGAGCTTGGAGAGAAATGACTCCACATACACAATGAAAGCTGTCTGTATTTCTTCTTGATATCCTCTGGGGTAGCCGAGATGTTGAGATCTAGAATGTCATATGGGCTTTGCAAGCTTGAGTCGCTTTCCAAGCTATGCCGTGCTGAAGCAAGCACATACTTTAGCTTGAACGCCTTGAGGATCCGTTCAACTTCAATCTCGCGCTGGAAGGCGGATGCTTCTCTCGAGAGCAATTTTTCAATGTCGTCGGCGGCTTGAGGGGTGGCAGAGGAGGAGGACGGTGAAGCTTTGGCCGGAGCAGAATGGGTTGACATGGCGGGACAAGTGCAAGAAGCGTTGCACGTGGCTCTGCCATGACCTTCCTTCGCTACTCACAAACATGTCTGCGACGACACCCTCCTCCACTCGTCCGCAACATCCCCCGTCGCCTGCCCCCCTTTCGGCTCCTCTACGGTCTCCAATGGACCTCGCAAGTCTCGTGCACAGGTCCACGCTGAGAGGAATCGTGCGCTCTTGATGTATACGTCTGCAGTCGTATGTCCCACCGCCTCTCTCAATACCACCAGGTTCTGGCGCTTGAATACCCCATACTAGATTATAGCAGCAGTGGGTGCCTCCTACGCCGCAGTACCTCTCTACCGCATGTTCTGTGCCGCAACTGGCTTTGCCGGGACGCCAAAAGTTGGCACTGGCCGATTCGAGCCATCGCGCCTCGTTCCAGCCGACAACGCTCGTCGAATCAGAGTTCATTTCAATGCAGACCGCTCGGAGCAACTACCTTGGACTTTTACACCGCAACAAAAATTCGTCAACGTGTTACCAGGGGAGAGCAGCCTGGCTTTCTATACAGCCAAGAACCGTTCGGACAATGACATTATCGGGATCGCCACCTACAATGTGACACCGGACCGGGTACGTTCCCGTCCAATTTTGAGTGCACGGAATGAGTTGACAGTGTGTTCTCGCCTCAGATTGCGCCCTATTTCTCAAAAGTAGAGTGTTTCTGCTTTGAAGAACAGAGACTTTTGGCTGGAGAAGAAGTCGACATGCCTCTCCTTTTCTTTATCGACAAGGACATGCTCGATGACCCGGCGTGCAAAAATGTGGATGATGTTGTCCTCTCATATACCTTCTTCCGGTAAGATCTATATTCTCATCAATGCGATTTTGAGGTGGCTTAACCTGTTTTCAAGGGCACGTCGAAACCAGAGGGGCCATCTTGAACCAGATGCTCCTGAAGACGTGATTCAAAACTCGCTGGGTTTTGGTAATTATGAACATACCCCCAAGGCCGAGACTTATCCTCTGCAAAACGATCAATCTGACGCCACCAAGGGGTCACCCTCGTAATCGCTACCCTAACTTAAAACATAAAAACTATAGATGTTCAAATACAATATACCTAATACCATCATCAAACACAAAACTTATCACCGCTCGCTTGGAACTTTGAAACCGGGATTTTTTCCTGTCGTGATCCTCTGTAAGACAAACTTCTCAGAGCTCAAATGGCTTGTGGCGTTTTCACCGCGGAACGAGTTCTACTTGAGAAAGTGGCTTTTGTCTTTCCACGAGCGAAGCCATCGGAAATTTCAAGCTATACCGTAAATATACGACTAACTACGGAGGTATAGGCGAAAGGAGGATGAAGAAAATGGGGATACGAACGCAACTAGTGGTTCAAGGTTCTCCCATATATAAGATATACAACTAGCGAGGAGAGCGCACCCTAATTTTCCTGCCCTGAGTGGTTACCTTCTAGACCAGAACCTGATGCATGCATTTGACCTTTTCTGAGAGGTCGAGGTTTCGGACGAGGTCGTACTTCAGCGCTGGGTGGAACATGGTCGTCCGCGCCACCCATCCATCGTTTATAGATTCCGTATAGTCGTCGTCGTCGTCGTTGTTGGCCCTTCGTTTCCATGACTCGCTCTATTACTCTCCCTTCCCCTTCCCCTGCCTCCCCCGCCTCTAATTCCTCTCCCATTCGGCTGTTTCAACCTTCCTCTGTCTCTTCCTCACGGTTCAGACGGATGTTCTTCTCCCTCTCCTCCAGCCCCAGCCTCACCCCCACTCTCATCCCCACTCTCGCTTGCGCTTCGGCTAGGAGCAACCGACCCACTTTTCCTCCTCTTCCTGAAATCCGCTACAACCCTGCTGTAAACGCCGACTCGAATAACCTTGCTTCTTCCTCGGCGCCAGATTTCCCCCGATAGTATTCCCAGCGGTCACACTGACCCAATCGGAGAGCTCTCTTGCACCCCAGCCGCAGATCCCCAGTCGCATTGTTCTGTCTCCGATTCATCTTTCGAATGATGGGTAGTAACAGCTCGTCTACTTTAGCTTGTCCCCACTTGAGCTCCTCGCTGAAGAGAGCGCGGAGGGCGTCCAGATCCGGTAGCCCCCCATTTGAATGGTTCTTCAGAACCATCAACAGTTGGATGATAATACGCATCTCGCTATGAAGATTCAGCCTCAATGTTCCAAGCTTATGAGGGCTGACTTACCACGGCAGGGTTTGGCCAGTCATAGGTAAATACAAGTCTTTGAATTTCTTTTTCTGCATCCAGAGATTAACCAATGGAAAAGTGGTAATATCAATATCGACTCACAAACTGCCCTTCTGAACTTTGAGTTACTCTCCTCTGTTTTATCTTTCCCTTCCTGCACCTTTCTCCACCATCTGCGAATCGATGCAACCCCTCCTTCCCGGGAAATTCCTTCAGTAATTCCATTGCCACAACCGGGCCAACGCCACCCAATCCCTCAGTATAATCACTTCCTAATAGATATGCCAGCCTGACCAGGGTGTCCTCTGTCGAGTCCTAATTCTCTTTCAAGGTCGCTGAGTAGAAAGAGTTCAACCGTTTTGGACTGGTTTGAACATATTCTTGTACACTCTGTGGGCGCCAAAAGGAAGACGTCAGAATCGTCCGTGATGACACCGTCAACCAATCCCAAAGAGACGAGTTCTGCGCATTGAGCCTCGGCTTCCATCGGTGCCGTGATATAAGGTATACCGAACAGCCTCAACATCATCTACATGGTTGTCAGATCTTGGTTTTATGGAGTAGATACACTTCAATCCCTTACCATAATTTGTGATATCATTTGCTGAGTTATATCCTCCGAGTCTCTCATTGCAGCCTTCCTTTGTTCATTCAGCACCTTAATTTCGTCGTCGATCTCCTTCCTCACATCGTCCAGGTCCCTCCCTTTGACTTGTGAAAGAAACTTAGCGAACTCTCCCTCCTCCGCGTGTGGATCCATCTCGTGGGCGGCATCCCAGTGTTCTTCATCTGCTAGATTATTCTCCTCTACGCGATCCTGTTCCTCCTGATAGTCGGGCTCCTGAGGGGTAGTACTATGTGTTATAACAGACCCCATCCCCTATACCCATCACACCACTGCCCTCTCCAGCAGGGGACGGTGATCTGGACCAAGTAAAAAGAGGTGCCCTGGTTGATTTGCTGGTTGAAGGCGAGGATAAGTCGGGAAGGGTATTAGCAGTGGTGATTACTTCTGACGGTGAGGCTTCTGCCTCGAGTGCGAGTTGTGCTTCTGTCGTAAAGGTTGGTGTGAACGACGGATTGGTCGCTAGGAGAGGTTCTTCCGTGGCAGGCTCGAATTGGGGAACCGAGACTTCGACTTCCTCCATATCGTCCTCATCGCTATCACTCTCGTGCGGAGGCTGCGTTTCCTGCCTGTCTTCTCTTTTGTCCCCTATCTCATTGGTCATGACGATCGCCGAGACTCCAACCTCCTCCATCTCGTCGTCGTCTTCTTCAGAGTCAGTTAGGGCTTGAAAGCCAGAAATTCCCGAGGAAAGCGGTGGTTTTTTACCAGGAAGGCTAGGTTCCTGACTCGTAAGATTATCACCGGGCTTTCGAACCAGACTCGGGGAAGTGTGGGCGTGAGTGGAGAGTAGAGCAGGGGTTCCAAAAGAACTCCTGCTCTTAACCTGAGAGTCAGAGACATTTCGGCTCCATGAAACCCTAGGGGGCCCCGTGCCGGCAAAGGATATCGCTGTCTCTAGTCCCGAAGGAGTGAATATATCTACTTGAGGTGAACGAGGTCGAGCTCCAGAGAGACTCGGTGCTTCTCCGGGTAACTTGGATGGCGAGTTAATGGGTGTACGGGTCATTGAAGTAATGCTTTGTTGCTCAGCATTTTTGGCTTGATCCAGAGATTCTTGAATTGCGTACGCAAGCTCTTCATCTTCGTCCTCGTCGATATGTTCCATGACGCGCCACGTATCCTCATCAACCTCATCCTCGTCGAGATCAAAAAGTGGTTTTGATTTCGTTTTCCGGGTGATAGGTTTTGTTGTCAATGGTGCCAAGTTTTTGGGAGTGTATCGTCCAGCGATAGCCGAGAGTGCCATCTCCCTTTGATATTGTCGTAGATCAGAATCTACAGTGGTGGTACTGGTAAGAATCGATGGTTTGAGTGAGAATGTTTAATTCGAGTCCTCGCCATACTCACACATCTACTTCCTCCATGTCCTCATCCTCATCTGAGCTCTTGCTATCAACTTTCTTTTCCCTCTCTGTTTCGATCAGAATCGGTTTATCTGGTGCCGTTCCGGTCTGGTCTTGAATAGCGAGCACCCATCCGCCCTCCACGCCATCGTTCTTGGTCAACACGTACTCTCTATTTCTCTCACTCGCGATGCGCACAGGGATTGATAGATGGGCATTTCCGATACTATCAGTTGTAGTTAGTAACTGCTGCGTCAGAGAATTTCGTTCTTTCAAATTGATAATTTGTTGTTTCGAAAAGTCCATTGCTGTAGGTGCCATTCTAAGCATATTCTGCAGACGTGCGTGCGAAGTTTGACGAGATTTAAGTCTCAAGTCACCGATGATTTCATATTGCACCTCCGTAGGGAGCTCGCGGAACTCGGGAGAGGTAACATCAAAGTCTCCAGGTCGCATGTCCTCGATGAACGCGCGAAGCTCTTCCTCAGTAGCCAACCGGGGGTCAGGCACACTCGTCCGCGTAGCTTTGATGACCACTTCTTCCATGTCAACTTCGGGAAGGCGGTAAGGATCGTGGTCATGATACTGGTTCTTCTTTTTTGAGCTTGATGGAGGTGTAGGCGTTTTTGGCTTCGCCCGTGACTTGGGCATGGAACCGTCAATATCTTCGAGATAGACTGTGTGTTCGTCAAGCACGATATTGTCAGGGGCCTTGGCCTTCCCCTTGCCCGCAGTCTTGGAAGGATTCTTACTCCTACACTACATCATCAGTACCAAGCTAAGCTATAGCTCATCAAAAACCACGTACCGAGCATGATTCAAGGCCTCCCTCCTCATCTGGGCGGCAAGCAATCTCTCCGCGATCTTAATATGGCTAAGAGCAGCCCCAGCCTTTTTCTTCTTCCTGTCGTTCAGCGTAGCCCTCTTCAGTGCCGGTGCACCTCCATCAAACACAAAAACAGGCTTGATTCCATAAAACAATAATTTTGTTATTCGCCGTAAGAAGCCGAGTACATGCGCGTTGACGAGGGCGCGTCCTTCCTTGTCTCGCATAGTTGCTTGGAATTGGTAAATCCAGATACTCGAGTCAATAGCTAGGGCTTTTCCCTCGATTGTCTCTAAGCTGCATCGGTTTTAGCGGACAGACGACACCAACTTCAAGTAAAGGGACATACAGAATTGGGCGACCGACAGGAGTCAGCAGTGTCCAGAGGGATTTGACACCCATGTTCGCCTATTGCTCGTTGCTATTCGTGTAGATATGGTCGCAAGCTAAGACCAGAACGGAGTGAGGAGCATATAACTCATGAGAGTAGCGGGTCAATTGCACACATGGTCCGCGAGTCGATGAGACGAATCATAAACAGAATTTGGCAGGCTCGGACCCGCCCGAGCTGTGTCATAGGGTCACACTTTGTGGAAGGGATGACAAAATCATCATCAGGTATCAGTGGACGGCCGTCTTAAGCTAGCTACTAAAGATGTCAAAGATCCAAAGCAAGATTGAGTAAGAAAGATGAATGAATAGTGGAGGTATCGAGGATATATTAAATGAAAGACAAAGTGGGAAGATCATAGAAGAGAGAGAAAAGAAAGATCTATCGTATGTAACAGCACAAGGTCTCGAATGTAAGTCCGTGATATCAGACGAGACGCCAGTGTCCAAAAAGGCCAGAAAGTAAAATAAGTGGGTAAATGAGGGGCCACTACTTGGCACTTGCACCTAGTGCCTTGGGGTAGCAGGACGCGCAGATTGATCCGCAGTCTCTGCAACCCGTGCCAAAGGCGATCCCCTTCCAACGGGCGAGTTCGTATTCGATGAGAGCTGGCTCGGCCCAGGACCGCCAAGACTTGTAGGGGGTAATAAACCATTGCTCTCTCCATTCATGCTCCCAGATGGCGGAATACCGTTACCGGGCGGGAATCTCGAGTCAAAATTTCCAGTCATCGGAGACCCCATACCCATCATACCACCCATCATCGGCATCCCCATCATCGACATCCGCGGGTCAAATCCACCCATAGCACCCATGTTATTTCCCGTCATATTGGGTGTCATGGACATACCACCTGGTGTATTCCCCCCTGCATCTGAACCAATCTGCGACCCCGCAACGGAAAACGCCATCATCGCCTGCTGGTACGCAGCCGCTGCAGCCTGTTGTGCCGCAAACATCTGCTGAGGGTTCAGCATTCCTGGGAAGCCCATCATTGGGTTCATTCCTCCACCCGTCATCATAGGGTTCACTCCCCCACCCGTCATCATGGGGTTCACTCCCGCCCCAGTCATCATCGGCGCCAACCCGCCACCCGTCATCATGGGATTCATCATCATCGGGTTCATCCCCATCATCATTGGGTTCATCATCGGGTTGAACCCCATACCAGCACCATACATCGAGCCGCCCTGTTGCATTTGTTCCATTTGCTGCCGTTGCTGTTCATCGAACCTCCTCTGCCTCTCCTCTGCCAACCGCTTCTCCCTCTCCCTCTCTGTCAATGCGGCACCAACTCCTCCCTCCCTCTTCCTCTCCCTCTCGTGGGCCGTAATAGCACCAAGTAAACCCGTCTGCGGCGGCGGCGGCTTGTTAGGTACATTAATGAGTGAGGCTCCTGTCTCCCTCGCAAGTTCCTCCTGTCTCTTGGCAGATCTATCCTGTTTGTCCTGTAACCCAGCCGAAAGTAGCCCCTGCGGCGTAAATGCCTTTGTCATCGTCTCAGCTGGGTCCAGCTGCACGAAGGTGCCACGGCCCTGCGGCTGCGGCTGATCAACGGGGTTGACGTTCTTCCCCGGGTCCAAAACTTGACTCCATACTGATTGACGCGCCACGCCGGGCGGTGGGAACTCGGACTGTGTCCTGATCTGCGTACCGTCGTCGTAATACGTACGCCGACCCGCTTCGGAGTATTGATCAGACGCAAGGCGCCGGGGTTGAGCAAAATTGTGATGGTCGTCGCCGCCTAATCAAATAACCCATAAGAACACGTCAGATCATCCCCATGCAGCCTGGACCGAGGCATGATGAATCAAAGAAGAAAAAAAACTTACCGGGTTTAGCGCCAGGTGGCTGAGGCAATGTGCGAGGAGGTCGTAGGTGAGAGGGGTATTGAGAAGGACCCTCCCCAAACTGACCGTACATCGAAGGCCTTGCTGAAGCATTTGAAGAGGGGCCAGAGGACGAAGGGTTTTGCACCCTGTTCATGGGGGTAGGAACAGTATCTGAATCCGCGTCTTCATCCTCATCTTCATCCTCATCATCCTCATCTTCGTCTTCCTCCTCCGTGCTATCGTTCCAAGCCCCAGTCACCTTCTTTGATTTCTTTTTCCCGTTCGCTCGGCCAGGCTTGTGCACAGCCGCATTATGAGCCGCCTGTTGTGCCTGAGCCTTGGCCTTACGTTTTGCAGCAGAGCTGGATGGTGCAAACGATGATTTGAATTGCAACCCTGGATCCGAAGAACTCGACGCCGAAAGTGTTGCCCCCTCTTGATTTCCAGCACGGCTCCCATTGGCAACCTTCAACGGCTCGACTCGGGACATCCCCCCCAACACCACCGGCGGCTGACCCCTGCGTTGGCCCATCTGTGACGTTGAGGTAAGAGAGAGCCGCCAGCACATCATCATTCGGCTCCTCCATCGATGGTCTATCGCCCAGATTGTTGGCGTTGATGGGTAGCGAAGGGGCAGGAGAAGTAGTCGGGATGGCGGGCGATGTGGCTTGCATACTTTTCTCGCTTGGTGTCTCCTCTTCCTCGGCGAGTTGGTGTGAAACAGAAATACCGCTGCCGTTATAAACTCGAGGAGTTGCCTGAGCACGTGCGCCGGACGGTTTACGTCCGAGCCCAGCCCGGGAGATTGCGCTACCCCCTCGATCGCTCCCTGGACTCGTACTCGGTGGTACGGTTGACATGGACGAGGGACTTCCAGGCATCTTGGATCCAGTACTAGGTGCCGTTACGTGTGCAGTGGGGGGATTCACAGCAGAGCTAGTCGCCGGTGTTTGCGCTAGTCTCTCCATAAATGCCATCGGTGTCCCCTGGCGGGCAGGCGGTGATCGGTTATTTATAGGTGGTGTTTGAACCGAGGTCGTGGGCTTTGAAAATTCATCAGAAGAATCACTATCATCATCATTATCATCCTCCTCCTCTTCATCCTCTTCGTCATCATCTGTGGTTGCCATCGGCACTTGCCGCGGCCTATTGCTAAGACCAATACTGTCGCTACCCTCTAGACGAGACTGTTGCATGAAATATAATGCGCCTGCCTCGTTGATGATGTTTTCTTCAGTCTCATTATGAGAAGGCTTCCTAGCTGTGGGCATGGCAGAACCAGTAGGGGATTTTGGACCAATACCACCAGTGACGGTATGCAGATCGAGGCTAGCCCGGGTGAAGGGTTGGAAGTCTACGTTCAGATGTTCCTGGCCCTCATGTGCCGAGTGTGGTGATGTTAACACCGAAATAGCATCTGCCTGGTGATCACCACCAAGATATGAATAAGGCGAGGTTAAGACGGATGCTGTGGGTGAGCGTGGACGAGGACCGCTTGATGTGCTTCCCCTCGACTCCGTTAAGGTGATATCTATCGGTTTGTTAACGGGAGAGTAGGGAGAAACGAGGGCAATCTGCGGCTGTGTATCTGATAGATGAGTCTTGTTGGACATTGGACTCTTCGGTTCTAGGACTGTTGTGGAATGCGGACCAGTAGATGCATGATCCTGATGTGATTGCACCAATATACTCTGCACGGCAGGTATCTGATCAGGATTCGAAAGTGCCGCAGCAGACTGAATGGGTGGCTGAGTGTCGACGCCTGTTGTGACAGTGTTTGAACTACTTGACAAGGTAGCAGGACCCTTGGGAGGAGGACTATCAGTGATATTCCTGCCAAATACAGTTCCAACCGACCCAGAAGGGTCGCCAGCGGGCTGGCCGCCTGGTGAAATGGCTAGTGCTGGGGAATTTAGATTGTCCGACACACCCATCGACAGTGTCTTGCCGTGTGTCATAGTACTGCCTCCTTCCGTTATGGGCGTCAAGATTCTCTCTGGTGCACGAGCTCCAGAGAAGCTCAAAGGAGGTAGCTGCGGTCCCGACGAGGATGAAGCTGTGGATGAGGCCGCACCGTTTTGATAAATGGAACTGTTGCCGATATTAGAGAGGGGAGGAAGGATAGGAGGTTGTTCAGATGAGGTACGGCCTGCTGAGGGCGGTCGCTGCTGCACCAGCTGAGGTTGCTGCGAACGCATGCGCTCCGTCAAAAGACCCATCAATCGAGACCTAATAGCTGATGTACGGTCGTCCCTAGGATCTAGAGTCTCAACAATCTCGCGATCAAGGAAGAGAAGCTGGAAGATGGGGGGGGTCAAGCAGAGCGATTATAACATGAAACTAAAATACCCACATCTCTCTGAGGACCAACGGGATATGCAAACATCAAAGAAGTAGGCTCCCGTGGATCCCAAGTCCAGGTCTTGGGACGACCATAAAGTTCAAAAGCATCGTGGATGGCTAATCATCCCATAGGTTAAATACTGCGTCCAAGGTTACAACGATCATGATGAACTCACCAATAACCCACTTGAGCATCTCCGCGGCCTGATTTCCAGAACTGCCTTCAAGCTCGGGCATCAACAAAATCCACCCTTCCCTTGACTTCATCGACTGAGCCAATTCTTCATCCCCTAATAACCCCTCTATTTTGATCAAGGTGCTCCTACTAATCAACTCCGGTCTCTCGGGATACACACCAAATGCCTGTGTGACTTCGCGGAAGGAGAGCAGCGGCTTCTTCTTGTCTTTGGGCTTTTGAGAAAGATACATGGAAATGGTAGGTTTTGCAGGGCCGAGGGGACGGGGCGGACTGTGGTCGCGGGAGAAGAGGTTGGACATTCGCTTCTTCTTTGGCGCAGGTGTTGGCGCGTTTCCAATTCCTCCATTGCTCGGCGTGGTCGGATCGGTGGATGATGCGCCAGCACCTTCAGCGCCAGCGGCTACCACCATCCAAACGCGCTTCCAATCAGTCTGACCTGCCACGCGAATCCTGACCCATCCTTCTAGGCGCCCTCGGACCAGCGTTGTAGGTACATTAGGTTCTGTGTTTGGAACAATGAGAACATAAATTGATAGGGACAAGTCACTGTGACTCACTGCTGAGGGTGATCCTAATCAGATGAGCCGTGTATATCTCTTCTAGACGCGACTTTTCCCATGCAGATAGCCTCAAGGCAGCCGCCCATGATATGAGAGCATTTGTTGATGGGCACGAGAATAGAAGTAGATTGGATCCAGCGGTGTTGAGGGTAAGAACGTTCGTGTATCGCTTGGAAGGTTGGGTGGCAGTCCCAGGAACGGTGACCGAACCAAGCACTTGGACAAACTGTATAGACAGACAAATTGATGAAAAAAAAAAAATAGAGCCCCCGAGGTCGAACGTACCGCATCAGTGACGTTCACGTACGCCGGAGGGACCTCTTTTCCTTGACGGCTAGCTTCCTGGATCTCCTTCATGTCCCAGATGCTAAGGGTGGTGCCGCCCAGCTGTGCCCAAACTTCCGTCCACCCCTCGTCCTTGGCAGGCTTTTGGCCATCTGGCTGCCTTTCGATACGCCTGACAAGGGGGCCGGAAAAGTAAATTTTGTGGGCATGCGCGACGGTAAGGGAAACAACGGAGCGAATCTCGGGATGGAGAGGGGCGGGTTGGGGTGAAGTCGGTTGGGCGTTCTGCGGCGCGGACTGGGGACTCTGCGCGCCTAAAGGTTGCGGCGATGAAGTTTGCTGTTGAGTTGAGTTGGAGGGTTGCGGCTGTTGTTGCGGCTGCTGAAGTATGGGTGGCGGCTGCATGGTGGATTGGGATGAAGGTGATGTGGGATTGAGGGTTGCATACTGGCGTGCCCCTGAAAGAGCGCCGTTTGGGCTGCTTCCTGGAATGGACAGCTTGCGGGTGGGCCCAGCCTGGTTGCCCGAGCTAGTTTCCTGGGATTGTTTACTGGAAAGGAAGGAAAAGAAAGAAGAAGAACGGGTGTGTGACTGATGGGGCATGGCTGGACGCTGCTGCGGCATCGTGGGGCTGCCTCCGAGTGCGACGGAGGACGAATGGGGGGTAGAGGAAGGGAAATGGACCTGGTTCTGCAGTGGAAGAGGATGGGCCTGAGGGGGATTGGCCTGGAGGACAGAACCTTCCCAGGCCCTGGAAGGCTGTGGATAAGATTGGAGCGGCAAGGTCATGCGACGCAGGAGGTGGTATGATGATGGATCTGGGGAGGGGAAGGAAACAATGTCGACAAACACGTGACAAAAAAGTAAGATAAAGTTAGCAGCAACTCGTTTCGATCGAGTGACCTCGGGGTTATGGGCCCCGCGCGCTACCACTGCGCCATGCTGCTCTGTCCACTCCTTCACATCGCAGCGTACACACTCGGCTAGTTGCATTTACATCTAAGCCACATCTACTGCCAAAATTACTGTACATCCACAACAGATTAATCTAGCGACTCTGGGTTTGCCTACAAGCACACACTTCAATGAACTGCCCTTGAGACAAGTACCGAAAACACACGTACCTTGAGTTCCTCAACACCACCAAGCTCTTTTACGAGACCATCAAAAGGGAATTCCCGGGCAACTGCAGGCCGCTCGGGAATGCCGTAGTTCTTGAGCACAAGAGCAACCGTTGCAAAGCCAGCCATCGCGACAAGCAGTTGGACAAGGGCCGATTGAGCGGTCAGGCCGGCAGGGGGGATATCGGGACCCCACATGGACAAGGTCTCATCCTGCTCGTGAAGCTGCAGGGTGGTGGATCAGAAACCAGTTTACACATGTACAAAAGACGCCTCTCCACACCGTGTCACCATAATTTCTCCTCAGGAGCATGTCGTCCCATCCCTTGGGAGGGAGGTACTGGCGGGAGACCCAGGGCAGGTCGGGATAATCGGGAATGGGGTCCTTGGTGTCGTAAGACTCGGTCTCTTCCTGGGGAGGTATGCTAGCGTACGACCTTGCGACGACGGCGCGTCGTGTAGCCGTTGCGGCACGTGTGGCAGAACGGAGAGAGTGACGGATGAGCATGAGCAAGCAACTAGAGCCGAGTAGGAACGAGAGAAAGCAATGTTGTCAGCTGTTTGTGACGTTGTTCATACAGAGCGGAGGGGGGCATTTCCAAGCCACTCTTACGTTGTGTTCCCCATGTTTTTAAGCTCTTTAAGCACCCTGTTTCCTCTTTTCTACTTCTCCCCAAATCCCCCGTCTCGGCGCTATGGTCGTTGGCGTCGAACGCGATGTTCAGGACATCCTCCTCGCCCACTCCAAGAAGAACAAACGCTCCCAGGGCAGGATCCCCTATCCTGTTGCAGAGTACACCATGGACTTGGCAAATCTGTTTGTCCACCTTTTTCTATTGCTCCCCGTCCGCCGACACTAACAGTAACCCCCCTTCCTTCCTCCAATCAGTGATATATGGGACAACATGTTCTTCGAGAGCGTCTGGGGTTCTCCTACTGTCTACAACTTTCCATCCCCACCAAACCATGTGCTCGATGTCGGCTGCGGCACAGGGTGGTGGGTAATGAACATGGCCCGGCGATGGCTAGTACGTCGTTTCGCGTGGCCCTTGGGACAATTCCTTTACCATCAACGCTTGACAGGACACAACATTCATTGGGTTTGATATCGCCGACATTCAGCCTCATCTCCCCACATACGAAGCTTTCTCTGACATCGCTGATCGCATAACTTGGGTCACTGGTAATTTGTACGTACGCGTTCTCCCTTGCTTTCAGACCCATCTTGATATCTCAAATCTCAGCCTTGATGTTTTCCCTTTCCCTGATGACCACTTTGATTTCGTTCGAGTCTGCCGAGCGGGCCTCGCTGTTCCGGAAGACGAGGTAGGCCGCCGAGCATTTCTCACTTACTCACGCTAAACTAAGAGAGCTTAGTGGCAATGGTTTCTCGAGGCATGTTTATTTCCGGAATGGAAACAAGACAACTTCGCTCACACAAAAATAGAGCATATGGCGAATCATGAAGCCAGGCGCTGTCCTCGAGGTCAACTAGCCTATTTCTAACAAAAAAAAAAAAAAACTTTTGTTAATCAAATCCTCCTGTTGGTTTTTTTTTTTTAGATCATTGAGGAAGACCTAATATTCCCAGCGGCTTCGCTTCCACGACTTCCTCAAAGTGCTTCTCCTCCTTCTCCTGGACTCCAGAGCCACCCTACTCTCGAATCCCTTTCTTCAGGGAATTCAAGCTCACCCGACCACAGCTGCCTATCGCCGACGGATGAACGACCTCAAATACAAAGTAAATCCAAAAGTCGGAGAGCACGTCTTACTTCCTTTGTGACATCCGTAACATCGAAGGATTCGGACTCTCCTGAGGAACACAGACAAGGGGCTTCACCTTCTAGTAATTTCGACTACCATACACACCCCCAAAACCACACGAAGCTCAAAGCTGCCTGGGATACGATGCTTGCAAATCGCTTTATTTCGAATAGGGTCCTTTCTATCCTTCCGTTCTATTTGTCAACCCTGTTCTCTGGTGTTGAGGTTTTCCATCTCTACACCGTTCCTCTCCCTACTAACACGTCCCTTGAGTATGACCCCTGGGACGATAATGACTCACTTTACTCTATCCCCCGACCACGCACTACTCCTCGCAAGCCCCGTCCGGTCGTTCGAATCAACCCAGATCACCTTGTGAACCATCCAATTGTGACAGAGTTGCCACGATTGCAGGCAATGGATCTCTACGAGCTTACTGGGATGCATTTACATTACGCTGTAGGATTTATCAAAGCATGCAAGGAGGCTATCAAGGAGGACTATTACAAGCTCTTCCCAGACGACGATTACTGCAATCCGCGAGTGGAACGAGCCATGAACGGGGATCAGGGTGATCTATTTTTCACACCTGGACGGCCGGGCCCATTCGAAATAGAATGGAATGACTGGATCTGGTGAGCATTCATCCCATACATACATATGTACCTAAGCTAACGAGGGTGAGCCGATAGTGATATGGAGGACCGCATGCGTCTACGACATCGTCTTCCGAAACAGATGGGATGGTCCGAGCCTCGGACATCGCGTGGTGGTAAACCACGATGGCGGCACTGGAGAAAGGCGGTGGACCAGCGGCTGAGTCTGGAAAACCGGACGGTGTTCGAGTTCGCACCTAACCCGTCGGACCTCTGCCGGTCTGTGAAGGCATACTTGGCTTGGAAGGGAGTGAAGCCAGCCCCTGTGAAGTGACCTTGTGTATATAATTATTATCATTAATTTAGAGATAAATTGGCTCGATCAAGCGACTGCCCGATATGGGAATGTCGATGGGTGCGGGGGCTTCATCAAGCACAATCCAATCCATCCATCCATCCCACCCAATGGCAGACTCTGACAAGACCACCACCCCCACCCCCACAGACAAAAAGCCCCTCCTCACCTCCGAGGTGGACATCACCAAGTACAAGGTTGGATCTGCCCGGCTCTCTACCGGCGTGTGCTCATCCTCCGTCCCAAGACTGCAGCCGACATTGTTCACAACGTGATCAAGAAACTTGTTGATCTATCTGTCGAGGGTGCCAAGATCATTGATTTGTGCAATGAAGGAGACCGTCTCATTGAACAGGGCACCAGTGCCGTGTATAACAAATCGGTCAAAGGTGTCAAAGTGAGCAAAGGTGCGTCCAAAGGGTGCCTCGCGTCGTTATTCCCCAACAGCACAGCTCATTTATCCATCATTGCGGGGCCATCTCTTCCTGAACCTTGCCGATCGTGAATCATCGATGCGGGCAACTAGGCATCGCGTTCCCGACATGTCTTTCTGTCAACAATGCTGTCGCCCACTTTTCCCCACTCGCGTGAGCGGTTTTTCTCCCGTTTGTCAAAACAGCCCGAACGCGAAAGATCTGATAGCCCAGTTTCTGATCTCTCTTCAAAAAAAAAAATAAAAACCCGACTGCAACAGTTCTGAGCCTCAAGCCGCACAAACCCTCGCCAATGGCGATGTCGTCAAAATCCAGCTCGGTGCCCATATCGATGGATTTGCCGCGATAACGGCGGAAACGATCGTCGTTGGCGCTTCTCCAACCAATCCCGTAACGGGTCGTCGTGCGGATGTCATCAAGGCCGCATGGACCGCAGCCGAGGCTGCGATGCGGCTTGTAAAAGTTGGGAATAAGAATTGGGTTGTTACAGAGGCTGTTGGACGGGCTTCTTCGGCTTGGGATTGTAAGCCGGTCGAAGGTGTGATGAGCCCTTGTTTCATTTTCTCCTTTTGTTACATGGCTGAACAGTTTTTTTTTTTTTTGGTTACTGGATAGGCATGCTATCATGCCAGCAGACGCAAAATGTGATTGATGGCAAGAAACGAATCATTCTGAACCCTTCAGAGTCCCAGCGAAGGGATTTTGAGTCTGCAACGTTCGCCGAGGGGGAAGTGTACGGCATAGACATCCTTATTTCTTCTAGCGAGGACGGCAAGGTCCGTTCGTTCATCCAATCTATCAAAGCACACAAGCTGACAAAAAAAAAACATATATTTAAAATTTCAGGCCCGCGTGGAAGAATCGCGAACCACGATCTTCCAGAGGGATTCGACAGTCACTTATCAACTCAAAATGAAGACCTCTCGTGCGGTGTTTAGTGAAGTTCAGAAGAAGGCGGGTTCGTTCCCTTTCAATATCCGCATACTCGACGACGAGACGCGTGGGCGTATGGGTCTTCAAGAAGCCGTACAGCATAGTTTGGTCAAGCCCTATGAAGTAATGTGAGTACCCCTGTTGGTTCTTTCTTTTCATAACCGGGATTTTTTGTGCCGTGTATGGGCCTTCTTTGTGCTAATGAGATTAAACAGTTACACGCCCAGCAACACGTTTGTCGCAGGATTCCATTTCACTATTGCGCTTCTTCCTGGGGGACCGTCGTTGATCACGCACCCGCCTGTTTGGTACAAACCTGAGCTTGTCAAGACGGAAAAGGAGCTGGAGGACGAAGAGCTGAAAGGACTTTTGGCGAGGAATTTGCGTCCGAGTAAGAAGAAGAATAGTAAGAAGACTGGGGAGGAAGCCAAGGCAGAGTGAGCTGGCTGGAAGAGACCCACACCCAAAAAAAAAAAGTAGGAGGGGAGAGGGGAAGAGGCTGTAATTATTAACCATCGCGTTATTGGAAGAAATCATGAGCCAGTAGAACTTGAGTATTGAATAACAAACCCTCCCTCATTCAAGGACAGTTGATAAGTAACTCCTACGATCTGCATTTTTTTTAAAGAAGAATACACTGGTTCAAGAAGGGGGGTTCTCCGCATCCTCGCCAAAGGTTTCAAGCGTCCGTACCACGAGATCCACGTTCTCGAGGAAGGCATTGACCGTCAGCCTCGCCAATCTGACCGTAAGGGTATCAAAAGTACTGCAAACAAAACCCAAGAACTGTCAGCCATCCGGCACGAGAAAAAAACGAAGCAAAGACCGAAAGGAGGTAAAGCACACCAACGCACGCGACGAGTTTATTCCCATCCACGACAGTCAACTCCCGCTTAACAGCCTGTGGCTGGAGTTCCTTATCTACATCGATAACTTGTTTGGCTATAAGCGCATGTTTCGGGGAAGCAAAGGGAATTTGGACAGTCCTGCATGCCACCCCCCGCCACACACCAGTAATTCGATTTAGGAGATCAGTCGTCGGGGCAGCGCTAGCAGGACTTACACGGAATGCCAATCAGAAGTAGACGCCATGGAGTCGTTGGGTTGGGGCGTGTGTATGTGATGTCACAGGGCATGCCTATCTATCAGTCTCCTTGCCACCCCTAAGATAGATAAGTCACCAAATTCAACAGGTAATAGATTTCGCAAATGAATACAGTAAACAACCCTGTTGCATACATAAATGATACCAGTCATCCAAAACAAGTGGCACAGCAAGAGTGAAAAGTAATGAGGGGGTATAGACACATATGTGATAAAGATATAACCAGGGAGTCAATAAAGAATAACCGGTCGTACAACATATACGTGTGAACAACTCGGCCATCCGACGGTTATCCAGCCCGTTAAACATGAAGGTACGTCTCTGACGAAAAGGCGTCAGGTGCTTGCACCCTCCCCAAGTGCCATCAATGCCTCGAAGAGAACCGGAACCAGAATCCTCCGTTCATGTAACCTCATAAAGATACAAAACCAATAAGCCAAAACTTGATTCCAGTGCCAGGTGGTCAACGAAGCATGGCTTCGTGAGGAGCGTGAGGGGTATCCTTATAGCAAGATAGCAATGGCGCCAACAGCAGCGCTAAGGGCCACGGCGGGTATGCTAATGTGACGAGAAATCGCAGCGTTATCGAAGTCGCCTTTAGCAGCGCCGATAGGCGCAGCGGGCGATGATGGGAAGACATAAGGAGCAGCGGAGCTAGCGACAGGACTGGACAAAACGTGTTAATGATATTTCAGAGGAGGGAAAAGTCCCAAGAGACATACGTGGTTGCTGCTTCAACGGCGGCGCCAGTAGCATATGCTGGTGAGGAGGCAGAAGGAGTGGAGGAGGAAGGGCATTCCTGAACAGTCACCTAGATAAATTTTACGGTGCCGATCATTGAGAGCCCACAATGCCAAGACGAAGGGAAAAAAGCTCACCACTCCACTCCAGCCTTCCTCACCATGAGCATCTTCGATAGAAATTTCAACCTTCTGGCCCGCCTTGAGCTGATCGGTCTTGAAGGTGGCATAGGTCGTTTGGAAATCACCAGCGTCGACACTAGGATACATCAGTGTCAGAAAAAAAAATAGCCGACACGATCGTTCGACATGGGAAGCTCACAGGGCATCACCACATGGGTCGTCGGAGCCAACAACAACGACGTTATAGGGAGCAGTCGCAGCCTGCCAGGTCACTTTGAGGTCTCGTCCTTTGCACTGGAGAGGATGTGAGCGGGGGATGGGGGAAACAAGACGGAGAAGAAGAAAACGGACGGCAAAGATCTCGGGGGTGGAGACGGCAAAGTCAGCGAAGACGGTTTGGGCGGCGAGGGCGAAGAAGAGAGTGACGGTAAGGAGTGTGGAGAACATCTTGGCGATAAGATGAAATTCGCGGGCGTTATAAAAGAGGAGGGGGGAAGGGACGGACACGCGGAGATGGGAAGGGGCAAGGAAGGAGGTAAAATGAAAAACAATCAACACTCGGGAAAAGGACATCCGAGGCAAATAAGCTCAAACAACTTAGAACAATCACATCATTGCCATCAGTTGAGAGCGGTATCCATGCCACATGACGGTATCTACCCATATACAAAAAAAAAGCGTGCACTCTCGCCCACGACATCACAGTTTCGCCTCTGGCTTGGCCTTGAACGTCGCCAGCATTGTTCTCTTGGTAATCCTATCCAAGACACCAAGAATCAGTACGGGGGTTCCCGATTGCGTGTTGCTATGGACACCAGCCATGCGATCCGTTGAGAATAGGCTCAACTCACCCTGAATGGGTAATGGGCGAAGGTTCCTTCCTCAAGCCCTCTACCGCGGTCCGCGATTCAATGGACACGTAGTCACGTTTACTTTTCCCGACATATATCTGTCCGGTACATCGGTTCTTTAGCCCACTGCCCATGCTCAGTCTATTACACGTGCATTCCTCACCTGCCTGGGCCGCCAAATCTTCACACCACCTTCTTGCAGCATCATCTTTAAATTTTCTATAAATTCATTAAGTTCTGTAAAATGAGGGCACAAGTCCGCACCTGGCGCCAGTGAGCGAGCCAGCCCACAACGCGCGGTACCGCAAATAGCACGGGGAAGAAGTCCAAAGGGAAGCCTTGCCGGAGCGTGAGCATTCCATCGAACACGCCTCTCAGAGAGCAAAGGGGTGTTACGTACCCATTGCACGGTAAATGAGGCCACTGAAACTCAAGGCGTCAGTTCATTGTCGTAATCACAAATGCATCAAAAGCACCTCCTGTGTTACATGTTAACTTGGACACACACAAAACATATATAGCAAGAGGACGTACCAGAAATCCACATTAGGAGCCAGTTTCCGCCGAATGAAGTACTCGTCTTTCATAGCTGCCTCGTGAAGTGCCATGGCAGTCTCGAGGAGTTCATCTTTCCCAGTGCTGCAAACGCATTAAAGATATTGAAACCTCGCATGAAAAGCAAACATACACTCTGAAAACTTCGTCCGCGGTCTTTCGAACGATGAAAGAGCGGGGATCAGACTAGAATATCGTTAGCCGCAGCGCTACCAATCGGCCGACCGGTTTCCTCACCGTTTTATATACTCTGGGCGCACCGAATGAGCATGGATATGTTATTTTTAAACCAGACGCGCGCACCGATGGCCAAAGCCGGATAGAACTTTCTCCCGTCTTTTGACCGCCTCGATAAAAGCAGGAACGTTTTCAGGCCTCGAGGAATGGTTAACATACGGCCAAGTCACTTAACCTAACATCACTTACTTGCCGATTGATATTAGCATACGAATGACAGCCTCGTTGGCACCACCTGTAATAGCCATCACACAAAAAACTAACAGGGAAAAGGGCTGTTCTCACCGTGGAGAGGTCCGCTGACAAAATCCCTAGTCAGACCTGGTGCTGAAATGAAAACGTCTAAAACGTACTAAAGGGAGGCACAACCGGCACTAGGAAGTAGAACATGTACATGTCAGCAGGGCCAATAGGGCATGCGTCATCAAAGACTCACGCTATGGCAGAGTATGGATCAACCAGAGAACTCCCAGTTTGTAGGACAGTTGTGCAAGAAGCATTGAGCTCGTGATCCGCATGTAATAGAAACAGAACATCAAGCGCCTTCTCGAGCACAGGATTTGGCGCGTAGTCTTCCTGTCCGAGGTGGTCCATTTGGTAAAGGAAACTATCGCGATAGTAATGTTATCGGTATCACTTTTGGATGGGATACAAAACTTACGATCCGGTGTAGCTCAGGCCATTTGGAGGTATCACAAAGTTACGACCTTGGCGGACACGATAAGCCATTCTGTACATGAAAACAATCAACATCTTGCTACTATGTCGATGAAGAGCCAGAAAAACTCACGCAGCCAGTGTTGTTGCCTTACCGATGAGACGGTATATTTGTTTATCCATGGTAGCCAATGATTCTGCACTACCCTTTGTGAAGAGCGTCTGACCTTGTAAGGATGGATTTGCTTCTGCATAGTAAGATCCCAAATATGCAAAAGCACTCGTTAATATGGCCATGGGGTGTGCGTCGTAACTAATTGCCGGTAAGACCAGGTGGGCGAAACATTAAACCCGTGAGATACCTACCGGAAGGAGCGGAAGAACTCCTCAGCATCCGCGTGAACGATGCTGTGACGCAAAACTTCTCCCTCGAACATCTCGAATTGAGTCCTGGTCGGAAGGGAACCATAAATGAGGAGGTAGGCTACACAACAGTCAGCGGACTGTCAATAGAACGGCGAAAGGACAGGTACCCGTTTCTAGGTGTGAGGACTTGGCAGCAAGCTGTTCAATAGGGTACCCTCTGCGTAACATGTTGGCAGATGTTCAACAACCCATACGATGAGATATTACCTGTAGCGTAGCACTGAGGCGCAAGGTATGTTAGACCAAATTTACAGGGGCCATTAAAGGTACAGAGCATACCGCCAGCTTCGCCGTCAATATATGTGATCTCACTTCGTATAACAGCAGTGTTCAAGAATCCTCGGTCTGCGACACGGAGTCCCTTCTCAGTCTCATTTTCCTCTCTTTCTCCCGGAGCGCGGGGAGTTCTAAAAGTCTTGAATGCAGTGGCAGGGATGCTATTATCTGTTATTCTGCGCGAGGAATGTTAATCAGCACCTCTACTAGTCGCAGACGGAAATATACAGTATTGACATGGCAATGGTGCAGGTATTGATGTGATGGTAGACTTACTGGACTGTATACACCTTGCCGGTCCTATTATCTTGTACAGTAAGGCTCTGGCTTATTTCTTCTGATTGTGTAGGCTTGCCCATGATGTGAGGTGTTCAGACGGGAAGAGGTACAGTAGCCATCTTTGCTTGTTTTAACGACTGACGGAGCTCGGAGGGTGACACGGGGTAGGTCACACCCCAGTATGGTAACAATGCTGCCGAAAATCACATGCATATCGGCGCTGTTCACTCTGCCGCGATGCCAATACCGGTGCTCGGGTGCTTTTCGCGCCACAAACACGAGCATCGGGTCCAGAGGCCGCCACAGGGCCGTCTGCGATATTGTATGCCGCAACTCAGCGTTTAATCTCGAAAAGAAAATCAGAAAATCTCTGGAAGCAACCACCGAGATCGTGTAGTCAGAAGCACCAAAGGCAACTACTATCAATAGATTCTCCTGCCCATTAGCCACTGGCATCCCGATTCAAAAAGTCGGCCTCGAGCACGCATCGCATCGCCATTTCGTACTATAAGGTAAAGCGTAAGCTAATCCACTTCCCTGTGCAAACTGCTTCGCTTACTTGTTCGTCTGTCTCGCACACCAACACCCGCTGCCCTACACCAGTCCCAATATCCCACACACACTCTCCTCCATCTTTGTTCGCGTCCAGCTCGATAGCTTGGAACCCCAGACATTTGACCTTATCTCCGACAGCCTTTCGGAGCTGCCAGCTCTTCTCCCCAATACCACCAGAGAACACCAGACTATCGACTCGGCCGTCCAATTTCACAAAATATGCCCCCACGAAGCTCACGATCCGGTCGACAAAGATGTCGAAAGCCAGCCGATATGGGTTCCTCTCAGTGATCGTAGTGTCCTTGTTATCCAACTCTGCCTTGTCGACGATTTCTGCGAAGTTCGTCGTACCGCATATCGCCCTCCAACCTGATTGTTTATTCAACACATTTTCCGCCTTGATAATGGCCAACACCAGTTAGAACCGATCTATTCGTGCCCTAACTTTGGTCTCTTACCAGGGTTACTCCGACGTCAATCGCCATGCTAGCCTCATGTGTGATTCTTCCTGCTTTGTTTGTATAGTGGAAGATGAGGCTCGGATCGATACTTCCCGAACGTGTTGCACCAGGCAAGCCAGAAACGGGTGTAAGGCCCATTGAAGTGTCGTACGATTCCCCGGAGCGGATTGCGCAGGCAGAAGCACCTGAGCCGAGGTGCAATACTATCAGATTCAGACACTCTGGAGGCTTTGCGGGGTCAGGCATTATTTTGATAGTCGAAAACAAGGCACGGCACCTTCTGCATATGATGTGCGACCGAGCGGAGAATATACGAGTCTGCAGATTGTCAGGCCCAAATTCATACACTGATTTACAGACCCACAGCTAATTCCATGGAAGCCGTACTTCCTGAGACCTCTCTTCCGTGCAATTTTGGGGTCAATCATATAGTTGGATACAGACACAGGCAAGGAGCGATGAAAAGTAGTATCGAAGTAGGCGATCGACGTCGCTGTGGGGAGCTTGTCGATGCACACCTTGATAACAGAGAGCGCAGCTCCGTTGTGCCTTGATAAATGGTCATCCGAACCCGCGAGGAGAACTCGAACCAAGATAAAACTCACAGAGGGGCAAGATCCGAGAGCTGTTCAATGTGATGGTAGGCTGTTTGGTCGACGATAACAGGTGCGTCATAGGCTCCTCCGTGTACGACCCGATGGCAAATATTCACAATGTTTCTCTTGTCCACAGAACACTTGTGCTCGAGAAATTGCAAAAAAAGAAAAAAAGCGGCAGAGTGGTCTGACACACTCGTTTCCTTGAAATATTTGGTGTCCGTGACACGCAGTTCCCCAGGCTTCAGAGAAAAGACTGCCGGGGGAGAGGAGATGGAGGAGATGGAAGCGGTGAAGAGGTGGGCAAGGGGCTTGGAGGGTGAGGTTGATGGAGAATAGAGGGAAAGCTTGAGCGAAGAAGAGCCTGCATTGACCGAAAGGATGTGTTTCTGCGAGGACATGGTACGGTGACCGTAAAAGAAGTGGATAGCGCGACCTTGCGCTTAATTAGGTATGACATCATCACGCGCGCCAGGATGACTTCAGACATACATCACACTCGTCAGACTTTCTCTCTCCAAGCAGGATGAGACACTCCCCTTGCCAAAGCCCACCATGCCCGGTCAACAAATCTTTCAGCCAAACCCCCCGCCGGACGACTCTTCTCTTCCAGAGTCCCTTCTCGAGCACGCTGTTAAGCTCAAGATCTCCGATTTTCTCTCTAAGGATGACCTCCAGTCTATTCAGTGCTTCAGACGTGCAGCCAACTACATTGCTGCTGGTATGTCTTTTTTCTTCTTTGCTCTAATCCCGATCTGACCCGTGCCACCCCTACCAAGCCATGATATTCCTCAATAACAATGTCCTCCTCGACCGTAGTCTCTCTTTCGAGGACATTAAACCCCGCCTTCTTGGGCACTGGGGGACTTGTCCTGGTCTTATTCTCGTCTACGCTCATCTTAACAGGCTTATCCGTGATCACGATATCGATGCTCTTTATGTCGTTGGTCCGGGTCATGGCGCCCCTGCCATCCTTTCTTGTCTCTGGCTTGAAGACTCCCTCAGCACCTTCTGGCCCAAGTACACTCGCAACTCGGAAGGTCTCTCGAACCTCATCACCACCTTCAGTGTACCTGGGGGGTTCCCCAGGTCAGGGATATGTTCTCTACTCTACATCGAAAACTCTATAGCTTACCCACCTTATAGCCATATTAACGCACAGACACCAGGCGCGATTCACGAAGGTGGCGAGCTCGGCTATGCTCTAAGCGTTGCGTTTGGTGCCGCTATGGACAACCCTGATCTCATCGTTGCATGCGTAGTCGGTGACGGTGAATCGGAAACAGGTCCAACGGCGACAGCCTGGCATGGGTTTAAATATATCGACCCTGCAGAATCGGGCGCAGTCTTACCTATTGTCCATATAAATGGTTTCAAAATTTCCGAAAGGACTATCTATGGGACCATGGACGATAAAGAGCTTGTGTCCCTTTTCATGTAAGCATTCATCTCTCCTTTACATCTCCTTGCTACAATTGCGCTCCAGAGGATACGGCTACCAACCCCGCATCGTTGCCGATATGAATGACATAGATAATGACCTCGCCGCTTCGCTATCCTGGGCCGTGGGCGAAATTCGAAGGATACAAAAAGCTGCCCGTTCTGGGAAGCCTATAGTCAAACCACGTTGGCCTGTCATTCTCCTTCGCACACCGAAAGGCTTGTCCGCTCCTCAACGTGATCCCGACGGCGAGATCATCGAAGGCTCTTTTCACTCCCACCAGGTGCCACTGCCGAAAGCCAAGGTGGACGAGAGACAGCTCAAGCTGTTGCAAGAGTGGCTCAAGAGCTACAAACCCCAAGAGTTGTTCGATACGAATGGAGTCCCCGTTGATGTCATTCGGCGACTTATTCCGCGATCGGACGAAAAAAAATTGGGACAGAGGAAAGAAGCTTACAAAGCCTATGTCCCGTTGAATGTACCCGACTGGAAACCCCTGAGTGTTAAAAAAGGCTGTCAGGAGAGTTGCATGCAGCGAGTAGGCAAACTCTTGCAGGAGGTGATCAAGGAGTATGTTTCATGTGTGTCGTTGGAAACAGTACTCAGTTTGGCAACAGAAACCCGAAAACATTCCGTATCTTCTCCCCAGATGAACTCGTCTCCAACAAGTTAGATGCAGTTTTCGAACACACAGGTCGCAACTTCCAGTGGGATGTTGCATCTCGGGCACAAGGTGGTCGAATTATTGAAATCCTCTCCGAACATACTTGCCAAGGGATGCTCCAAGGCTACACCCTTACCGGACGCACTGGCCTCTTTCCCTCTTATGAGGCCTTTTTGGGCATTATTCATACCATGATGGTCCAATATTCCAAGTTTATGAAAATGGCTCAGGAGACCCTCTGGAGGCATCCCTGTGGATCCCTCAACTACATCGAAACTTCGACGTGGGCCCGTCAGGAACATAACGGGTTCTCGCACCAAAATCCGAGTTTCATCGGCGCAGTTCTGAACGTCAAACCTACCGCGGCACGGGTATATCTTCCACCCGACGCTAATTGTGCCCTGAGTACCGTTGCGCACTGTTTGAGGGCTAAGGATTATGTCAACTTGATCGTTGGGAGCAAACAGCCAACATCCGTATGGCTGAGTCCGGAAGAAGCGGATAAGGTGAAGTGCATTGCCTCTTTGCTTTAGGTGTCACTAATTGTTGCTCGTAGCATTGTATCGCTGGTGCATCCGTGTGGAAATTCGCCAGTGTTGACGAGGGTGTCAATCCTGACGTGTATGTCACCCAACCATAGCAATATCCTAGTCTAAAGAATGTTTCTGTCTAGTGTCCTCGTTGGTATCGGCATCGAGGTAAATTTCGAGGTAATCGCTGCTGCCGCGCTCCTACGCAAATATGCCCCCGACCTCCGTGTTCGTGTTATTAACGTTACCGACCTGATGATTCTCG
The DNA here is from genome assembly GCA_004296355.1 of Lepiota venenata. NCBI lineage: Eukaryota > Fungi > Basidiomycota > Agaricomycetes > Agaricales > Agaricaceae > Lepiota > Lepiota venenata. The sequence continues at coordinate 1,529,883 of RCFS01000009.1, read as the reverse complement.
GTCGGAAAGGAACCCATCCACATGCCCTGAGTGAAGAAGCATTTAATACTCTATTTACGGATAACAGGCCAATCCATTTCAACTACCATGGATACCCTATTGAGTTGCAGGGACTCTTGTTCGAAAGGGCTGGCTTGATGGAACGCGTGACGATTGCAGGGTATAAAGAGGAGGGCACGACGACGTCTCCTTTGGATGTAAGCCTGTCTTGGTTTTTCTTTTGTTTCGTTCGGTGATATATTGGTTAGATGATGCTTTGTAACAACACATCGCGCTATGACGTGGCTATTGCTGCTATACGAGCTGGGGCCCAAGTCAATCCTAAAGTAGCCGTGATTGCCCATGCTGAGATCAGTGCCTTGGGGCACGAGGCTCAGAAGGTGAAAGACTACATCTATGAACATGGGAAAGGTGGCCTTTTGTATTCCTTTCCTGGATCTCTGCTAACACCTTACTTAGATCCTGACGATACTTACGATACGCCATCTTTTGAGTGAACAGAGCTATCCCGATGTACTTTGAACATCGCTACTAATCTGATGTAATTTTGAGTAAAACATCAAAGAACAAGCTTCATTCATTGTCAAATCCTAAGGGGATGCAATCGACTCGAAGACGCTAAGGCAAGCACAACTGGACTGGACCACGAAGTACCAGGAAACTGGGAATCAACTAGGTGATGAGCCACGTGAGGTGCATCAGTAGAGCAGTAGTAGAGCAGCCGGTAGTGCCCGTGACGAGAAAGAATGTCATTTCTGTGCAAGAGAAAACACCGGGCGCGGGGCTAGAGTCGGTTGACCACGCTCGTCGGACCTCGTTCTAGCAGGGGATGCAGCAGATGAAGAAGACACCGAAATTTTAGTATGATCAGCCCTGGCATTAACACCAAAAGTTGGTTGTTCTGGGCCCTCTGCACAAATGGTGACTCCAGGCTACTGATTGCAGTTCTCGACAACTCGGCTTGTCATGGATACGAACATCGGGCCCAGGGATTGCTTGAGACTTTGCTTCCCAGGCCAGCACCGTCTACGTTACCTGGTATCATAGCCATCTAGAATACTCGCTGTAGCCGGTGTGGGCGACATTCACTATCATGCGCAACTTGGCGTCATCCGCTCTACTCTTTACCTATTCTCCCTATGTATCCTCGTAGCCCAGCATGCTGTAGATATAAACGCAAAGCCACAATGTTGACTGGTTGGAATCAGGTAGGATTGAAGAGTGCTTGTGAGTATTGTGAGACACTGGATAACTTCATGGGCTAGAGGACTCAGAAAGAGAATCAAGAAAGTCCCTAGCAAAATAATGAGACTATTATAATCAGAACGGATGCAACAAAACCCACACGGTATTGAGGGCATCTCTTCAATCGTAGTCTCGTAGCGTTCTGGTAGGTCCCAAGGTCAACGTACTATCGCTAGTGCAAAGACACGATCATACTTGCAATGACCCATAATGCCCTGAACTGCTTGCTAGTGAAAAGATTAATCACAATACCCTTTTTCCCGGAAAGGTGAGCCCGTCGAGCGTAATCTTTGTGGTCCTTTGATATACCGAAATTGACGATGAGTGGTATTGGCTTGATATCGATGTCACGAATGGACTCAAACGTTCCGATGAGGATACACTGTGATCCTGATCGAAACTTGTGAATTAGATCCTCCCGCGCATGCCGTTCCATAACATCAGACTGTTGTCAGAGTACCCCGTGAGTGTAAGTCTGATTGTCACTATAATGTCCGCTTACAATGGCGGGCACCGTGATCCCTCGTGAGTACAATAGGTATTTCAGGTGGTCAACTTTCTTTTGTTTGCAGAAAATAATGACTCGGGTAGCTGTGATGAATTTGCAGAGGTTGTAGAGAACTTCAATCGCAGTATTCAAGAGGTTTGGAGATATTGTTGTAGGGGTGAAGAGGATGACTTGGGTGTCGCCAAGGAGACGTTGAAAGACTAGCGGACGCGGTTAGTAACAAGTCTTCGTCTGAACGAACGACGGTCGACCCACCCTTGGTCGTCTCATCCTCAAGTTTATCGGAGAACAACTGGCTGGCCCCGTCCAAAAACAGCGTCTTGAGGTTTTCGGTTGTCAAGGTTTGGAGGCGAATCAAATGATTGACACGGCCAACCGTTCCAACAACGAAGTGAACCCCCTTCCTGAGTTTGGCTACATCCTCGTTTACTCTGGAACCACCGACGCATACATGACATGTGATGTACATACATGTAGCCGCCCAGCGCCATTACATCTTTTTGAATTTGTAGGGCACTGTTATGAGTGCACACAAGTATAAGGGCTTGTGGCTTCTTGGTAGCTACATCAATCTATCACAAGAGCATATTTATTTATATCTGTGCGCCTGCGGCGGGATAGTTGGCTTACCCGCTGGAGGATGGGAATGATAAAAGTAGCGGCCTTTCCGGCGTCTGACTGAGTTTGTACAATGACGTCGTGACCATTTACAACAGGAACGATGATGCGCTGCTGCATATCTGATGGACTCCCAAGGCTAAATGTATATTGTTCATTTCTCGATTCATGGACATATGAAGGGCAAAGGACGCTACCCAGCCGTATTCGCGGATACCACGGAGGAGTTCATCTGTCATATCCATCATCTCGGTCAAGATCCTCCCTGCAGCTTGTGTCAAGGTGTAGCACTCACCCATCCACAACTATCCAATAGTCAAGCTCGTTATCGGCACTATTGTTGCTTAATATTCTATACGAGGAAAAAAGTTCCAAAGTAAGAGGTGAAAGGAGGAAGGAGAAACACGCACGCTGACATTCAGAATGAGTGCCAATTAGTATTTCGTTAGGAGAGATAATTTTTTGGAAGAGGAAGAGGCATTAGAGCGGTGATAAACAACACTCGAGAAACAATTCTATTCATCGAGGAATCGGTTCTATATTTCTGAGCTGAGTCTCAGTAGCATCGAATCTTTGCGCGCGTTGGAAACATAACGTGGTGACGTATAGATTTGTTTCGGTCTTGCAATAAGATAGGGATAGGGCACTGGAATGGGGCACTGATATTTGTGACAAGCCTTAGCCGGGTTCTAGACGCGAGTCTCCCGGGAGATCGAAGGACGATACATCCAATGGTCTATAGGCATCGCCTTAAGCTCAAATGGCCCACATGCCTGGGGCATTCTGAGAATTGGCTCCTACACTGGAGCCCAGATTCCTGTGCCTACGAGCATAGCATAGATGTAGCGTGAATTAACCCTGTCATGAGAGGCAATGGGAAGGTGCTTCATGGAGACGTATACCCGATGCCTTGTGTCGTAGACTGCCCTCCGCCAGTCTGCACGGCTAATAGACCTCAGTACTGTAGGACTTCCTTGATCAGGTGGTTACGATCGTGGCACTTTTTTCTTGTTCCGGGTTGCCAGCGGAGACGTAGACAAGGAAGCGGAACAGGGGAGGTCAACTTTAAGGAAGGCTCAAGCAAGGTTCGGAAGTTGAAACCGCTATTGACGCTGACGAAGCTAACGCTCATTCAGGTGACGGTATCGATCCTTCTCCGCGGTTGCAAACTGTTAGCTCCGTTATAAGATAACAATGTAAACGCCGAGTGGACGATAACCGAAGCATCCTCGACCTGAGTTGAAAAAGAAGACTACCAAGAGGGCGGCTGACTCACAGCTAGAGAGCGATATCGTCCGTCCGAAGTACATTAGACACAACGTGCGCCTTTCATATGCCTCAAATCGAGGCACCTCCCTTTCTTGCCAGGTTGGATATGGCCTGGACCCTTCAGCTACCGTGAGTGATTAATGTGGTAGGGTGTGAAGCGCGAGAACGTTGGTTCACGCATCATGACCGCCTTTCCTCCCCTGTTCGTTGTCGCTGTCTTCGTTGTCGCATCTGTTGTCGCGTATATCCCAGCCTCTCCTACAAATTCGACCCAGGACGCTATCACGGATGGCCCTAATGTCACCGACATAGCCAAACTTCGCCTCCAGTGGTATTCCAACGGGTTAACCTCTTCCCTTCGTACTTATACCTCTGTGCCCTTACCGCTCATTCAGTTCCTACGTAACAAACGTTTCGCATCGGCTCTTCGGCGATAATAGCAGCCATGGAATTAGCCAGGTGCGCTACCTCTGCACTATTACCCCCTCTCAATTGTTATATCTCACTGTTTCCGGTGCTATGTAGGGCGCATTGGTTCATTTCTCGGAAGAATCTGTAAATGAGTCCACTCCACCGAGTATGTCCCTATACCATCTCGTTGAGAACTTTTCAAACGTAGCTCCTATGTATTAAGCGTCAGCGCCATGGATCGCCATGGTCTCCTGCGATAACAACGCGACGAACGCGTCGATGGAGACGGATATCTTCACTCTCGCAAAAGATAAGGGCGCTGTCGCAGCCGTGTGTATTATTACTATCGACTTCAACTTGAACAAAAAAAGCTCATTCTCCCTTCAGCTACTCTACTCCTTTCATTCATTCGCCTGTGTAGTCAATCCAGAATATGCCAATCCTGCGACTTTTGGTCATGTCTTCGATATTTTCTCCACTCCAAGTCAAAATAGTGCACATCTGACCGACTTCCAATTTGGCCAACTCTCGCCCGCGAACTCGAGTCTCTCCAGATACGATTCACAACACCTTAATGATTCCGCAGTCGCCATCAAGCAGTCAATAGAGCGCGGCTATCCCACATCACCCAGCTTCCTTCTCGCAGCCTTGGAGGTCTCCAATATGACAGGGAATTCGACAGCCCCGCTTACCAATGGTACGGACAGCAGGGGTCAAAATGAGGGTTATGACCATTCTAGCAATACTGCACTCGCGATGTGAGTTCAGACGTTCGCTTCTTCACTTCACAGTAAGCCAAGACACTGATGCGCGGGGTACCTTGTCATTTTCCAGGACCATGCTCTATATTGTCACTGGGTTTTTAGCCATCAATGAATTTATTTCAATTTGAGAGAAGTGTTTTGGGGTTCCCGAACCCCAATCCCAATCCTCAGCGAGATAAAAGGACGAGCTATCTGATCCTTTACAAAACTTGTATGTTATTCTGATATTTATTTGCCATTCCAGAGAGCCGGGTTCCTGGACATGTGAACGCAGTTGCGACTTTAGTCTAAGATCAGGCCCACTACTAGAGGGGTAACGGAGACCCCCCATGGCAAATGACCCCGTCGGCTCACTATCACGAACGGACCCGTCGGCGCCAAACTAATGGAAATTGCGACGGGGGGAGTTGGCGGCTTGATAATGCCTTCAGGGATCATATAATAATCAAAGTCAATCAAAAATTCTTTTGAGCTAGCTACTGCAATTAAAATAAGAAGGCATATTTATAAAGGTCATAGCGACACAAGACGGCCCTGCACTTCTTTTTTTTTTGTTTCCAACTGGCTTAGGGAGATCTCCAGCCACTTCCCTGGGTCTGATCGCCACTGACGTCCTCCATTTATCAAGCGCGTCCAGATTTGTTGTAGAATATTTTTTGAAGAAGGAAGTCACACCTGCCTCATCGGTGAAGTTCACGCCCGTTGTTGATCAGAATCTGTCCAGAGTCTTTAGACAAGCCTTTTTGGAGAACAATCTTCTACACACATGCTTGGCCCTTGAGTTTGGTGAACCCTTTTTTTGAGAATCTGAAGTAGACCCAGAGGTAGAGAATGCTTGTAGAAATTCAGGTAAACTAACATTGTACTAAGCGCCCAAATGTTTAACTCCAAAAGAATTCATTTACCCGTTATAGTCACCAGTACTAGGTCCATATTCCCCCAAGCCAACTTGGGAGAGGCAAAATACTATTATGAGGTACTGGAGACTCGTAGGTACTATTTTTCTTATTTCCAAGTGTCAATGTGTCATTATGTACTAAAATGAAGTGTTGTACCGCGTGAGCCAGGGTTCTGCCAGGGATACAGAGACCGTACGTGACTTTAGTCGCTTCACCTTTAGAACTGCTGCTTGGTTACCTGACTCACGACGGACTGACTGGAGCCTCCCATATTCAGACACAGGCGGACATCGCGGACTTTGTGTAGATCTAACGCGCCTCCGCACCCGTGACACGTCTTTCGAACGAACGTATTGCACTATGGCCCCCACTCGAACAACCCAGCTGACCCTTACTGGCCAACCCGTCTCTGGCTCTGCAATCAAAGGCAAAGGCAAAAAGACGAAGAAGGGATTGGCACCAGGGCGCGTCCCCACCGACGTTGTTCTCACTATCAAGTCCGAGTTTGTCCCGCTACTCGCAGCGCAAACCAAGAATCATGAGTATCGCAAGTACAGACTGCGAGAGTCAGTTGAACGCATGTGGTTATACGAGACCGCGCCAGTGTCGGCAATCACGTCCGTTCTTTTGTCTTTGCTCTCCCCCTCCTAACTCCTAAGCTGTGCGACGTGCCGCTTTTTCAGACACGTTATATGCGTTGGTGCACCCCGTGTTCCCGGAGAAGTGAAGGACTCGTCAGGGATAGGCAACGACGATTTTGACGCCGGAAAAAAGGAATCGAAGTTTGGATACCCAGTGCAGAAAATGTATCGCCTGCCCCAGGCTCTTAGCCCTGCGGTGATGAAGGAACGGTATGGGATTATCCCACCCCAGGGATTTATGTATGCGACGGAGGCACTTGTCAAGGGCGAGCCCATAGATGCTATGGAAGTCCTCTACTAAACACACGATTCCTCATCTGTACGCACATCTCGTCTTGTACCAAAATCGTTCCAGCATTCATGCCTGCTCCTACAGCATCAGCTAGTTTAACTCGCAACCTTCTTCTACATGATCCTTTCAGACTCTGTGGTTGCAGATGCCGGAAACTCCACCTGCAAGCACTAGTACAAAGCCCGGGCCCGTCGATACGAGCATATTGTATATATGCCTTCTACTCCGATGCTGCGACCTTTCGGAGACTAATATCATTCAACGGCGTAAGCCTATGAAAATCTGATCAGCAGTACCTACTTGATCGACAGTACTACTGCAGAACAAGTGAGAACAAGATGCAATGGCGTATGATAGCTTCGCAAAGCTGATGTCGAGTAGGGAGAAGGCACTCAAAAGAAGTGTGAAGTGAGATGGAAATATTGCAACCACAAGGTGATTAACATGTACATTTATCTCAGTTAAAATAGGTGTCGAAGCTCGGAAGAGAAAGAAACAAAAGTATCTGGGTATAAAGCAAGCTGTGTACGCCCCTACGACCAGCATTCTGGTGACAATTACGCCTTTTCGCCCTGAGTATAGAGGGAGTGAATGTATTCGATACTGTACGACCTCGTGAAGAGGTGCTTGGGATCATTGACCCACTTCGACACCTCGCTAAATATGATTTCTGGGTCATGGTGCGTTTCCTTCATCTTCGCAAAGGACAGCAAATAATCGGCTCCTTGGTCCTCTAGGTATTTGTACGCGCCTTGCTTGACATATAGACTCTTTGAGAGCTTTGAGCCCGCCCAGTCGGTGAGCAGCGGGCTAAATATAGCGACTGGAGGGTGAGCCACTCCGTGAACAATCCGAACAGGCATGAGTTCTGGGTGTTTGGAAATCATATGCCTCCACGGTTTGGCGAACATATCTTCTTGATAGGTCCCTGCATAGTCGGAGCCGGTGACTCGTATATGAATGGTCGTCTTATCCATACCCCATACGAGGTTACGGATGAGATTGCGCAATGGCGTATTGTACTCGAGACGTTCACATTCGGCCGTGTTGTCGAGCTTGACGGCATGCGCACCGTGGTGGAAACAGAAGAAGGTGATGTGGTCATCGGCGTACTCGTTATGCAAGCCACCCTTATCTGCTAGGCCGCACCCCTCACGGGGGCAGGCAGCACGAATGGGTAACTTTTCTTTCTTGGGGGACACCATTGACCCAATAACCTCCCTCTGTGCAATGATGGCACGGACCACCACAGGGATGGTTGGCTGACGGTTTAAGTGGCTTTGGAAAGTGTGTTTCCAGGGAATACCACCGGCAAGCCTTGAGAAGATGCCCATAATTTCGAGGTAGTCATGGATATATAGTTCCATGGCCTTTGAGAACTTATGGCTCTTTTGGTAGCCGGGTGGTACGTCCTCTGCGCTATTATCAGGCGCGGAATCTACAAAGTCGAGTGAAATGGATATATCCATCGAAAAAAGCTCCAGTAGCGCTCTTGCAAAGGCAAAGGCCAGCGCAAAGCAGATGAGCGTTCCAGCATGCGGTGAATTGTTGGGCTGGGCGCCGATGTGAACCACGATGGGCTTGGCCTCAGCGAGGGGGTCGGTGACTCCAGCATTTCGCAGCTGGAAGCGGAGAAAGGTGTCCTTGAACTGGTAGTAGTATGCAGCCGCCCCGAGAGGATGGTGTACTGTGTTGTCGTGCTTCATGGGTAGACGTCTGGCTCTTTGGCCAACGCAACACTATGCTTTTGGGCTTACTGAATTCGGCTACGTTGTCAACCGGGCGTTTTCATTGCCCAGAATAGTCGATCTTCGGGCAGGGATGTCCCGAATAGATACCGGGACATCACGAAAGCAGACCTTAGACTCGTTCTGTGGTTGGGTGCGAAGCTATCAGGCGTAAAGTCGGGCATGGAGGATGGCACGAAGGATAACAAATAGTACAACGTTGTTCCATCAAAAACAATGTTTTCGCATTACACGTGCCATTTGAAACTGTCGGTGATGGGCCGAATCCGGTACCCTTGCTAAGCTGATCACTGATCAGCGAACGTGTACCCAACCTCAGAGTACATGGTCGCAGAAGGCGATTTCAGGTAAAAGATAGGTGTAGTTATATATAAGTTCTCTGTATATTTATACTCGTTTTGGGTACTTGAGGCAGACCCCGACGCTCTGGCGGGGTCACCAGCGTGAAAAATAAGCCTTAGCCGAATCTGTCTGAATCCGACACGTAGAATGTAAAAGATGCTGTATACTCTCAATAACAGCCCTTCTTGGAGGGAGCATAGCCTTGTGTTGTAACGTTGGCCAGAATGCTTCGGCCCGAGCCGTTGCTGCGCTAGAACTAAGAACCATCCATGAATCTATATTCAGCATGTCGCATCATGGGAAGGCTCGACATCGATAGATCAATCTTGAAGTGTTGGAGGGCAGAAGCCAGAAACACACCAGGTTCAGACCTCGCCGCTTGCGAAGGGCAATGTACTGTCTGTACGCACAAGAATGTACGAAGCCTCGCACGGTCTATTGGAACCTGCGGCTTAGCCTTGAAGTGGTGTGGTGTCGCGATCCTCCTTCTGCTGTAGTGGAATCCTGTTCATGCAACAATCACACGACGCCCTCCAGCACACAAGTGGGCGCCTTCTGATGCTGATAGGGGACCATACCCCAATACACGAGTACTTGAAATACTTCGATAGTTGAGGCAGTCCTGGAAATGCTATTCACTTCGTTAGGGGTCCGAATCGTGCCAGATATCATGAGCTATAAAATGAGCTCAGCGGATCAATCGTGGAACAAGGGGTCATGTAAGGGTCTGGTTGAACCTACATCGGATGACTTCCTGTAGCGTCACTGCACCTTGAAAAGGACGTGATTCAGGTGGGATCGGAAAACACATGGGAGGAGATACGCTGCTTCTGGATATAATCGCCATCGTTAATGATCTTCAGTTGATAACGCGCCAGTCACTGAGGCTGTCCATCAACGCATCATGCGTCATGCGTCAAGGATGGAGCTAATTCGCATTCGCGCGCAGCGGGCCTCACATCCCCAAATCTGTAAGGCAACGTGCGTTCTAATCCTGGAACACCAAATATTACGACCGACGTGGGAACACTGGCTTTCGACACTGGCATCACCAAACCCTTATGCCGGGTGCACCACATGGGTAGTTGGATCTGGATGAACCGCCCTGTTCTTCTATCAAATGGGGTCAAAGAAGTCCAGCTGTTGAAATCCCCATTCCTCGGTACTATATAGTAGTTCTCCGCTGCTCACCCCTGCTTCTTGCCCTCAACAATCTGGCAAGATGATGTCTCTCGAGCTCAAGGAACGTATCAGGAGTGTTTCTCTCATCTTTGCGTGCGTTTCGGTCCCCTCGAGCATCCTTATATCGATTGACCATTGTTCGCACTGTACAGCTGTGGAACTGCACTGTTCTCTGATGGTGAATTTGTGAAGTGCTGTGGCGGAGTGGTCATAGCTGCTAACAGGGATCACTTGCAGGTTACGCCAACGGTGTTATTTCGGATGGTAAGTGAACTCGGCAAGTTTCTCTGTGGAACGCTGTCGCCAACCGTTAACAACTGATCAAAGTGAATCTATGTAAGTTTTGGCGCTCCCTGGACCAATTGCGACGGTGCTAACAGCCCTCAAAGTGCTTACTCGCATCTACGGATCTGAGAGAATCGAGAATCACAATTATGGTACGATTGTGCGCAGCGTAACCTTTGCTGGGACGATAGTCGGAATGATAGTTTTTGGTGAGGCACCTTCATTCGGATTTTACTCAATAGACTCAATTGTGGTACCATAGGTGTTCTTTCTGACAAAATTGGGAGGAAATTTGGAATGGTGCGTTATGACCTTACGAGCCCCGGCCTTGGCTCATTGTAGTCTCAGATGAGCGCAACTGGCATTGTTGCACTTTTCTCTGGCCTTTCGGCTGCTTCCTCTGGTGCCCATGGGAGTCTGGGTGGAATGCTTTCAATGTTGAGTGCCATGCGGTACGTCTTAGTCTGGAGTACACACCATTCCAATCACCCAAGCTCCACTTCAGCTTCCTGCTTGGTATCGGCGTAGGGGCGGAATACCCTTGCGGCTCTGTCTCTGCGTCAGAACAATCCGAAGAGCCCGGCATTAGCAAAAGGGCGCAGCACAGATGGTTCGCTCTGGCTACCAGTAAGTTGGTTCTTTCGACCTCCAGGTGGGCGCCCATTGACAAAGGAATTGCCATCAGATACCATGATTGATTTTGGTTTCGTTATTTCTTCATTTGTACCACTGGTTCTGTTCTGGATGTGAGGTGTTTATTTTAGTCCAACATACAGCCCTGATACTCCATTCCTAGATTTGGTGACAACCATCTTCGGGCTGTCTGGCGTCTATCACTTGGACTCGGCGTCATCCCTGCGTTGCTCGTCTTCATTTGGCGACTCAACATGGACGAACCTGAGCGGTTTAAGCGTGATTCTATGAAGCATGCAAAAATCCCATATATGCTGGTGCTGAAGCGTTATTGGGTCTCTCTCGCTGCAATATCATTCACTTGGTGCGCTAAATCTGTCTGGTGGGGGAAACATCACTCATATCACTATCAATTGGCTAGGTTCCTCTATGACTTTATTGTGTGAGTACTAAACTTGTTCAAATATGCGCTGACCTATTTACTAATCGAGGTCGTCCAGGTATCCTGTGTGTGCTATTGTTCTGTCTCTATACCTGGTTTCTTCATGACTTGTAGTTCGGAATCTACTCTTCGATTATTCTCGACGGGCAAGTCTTTTTGTGGTCAGAAACTTCCAAATATTTGGCCTAATGTTCATTTCAGTGTAACGGGTGGTTCAGAAGCCTTGACCGTGGTCTTGGGGTGGAATGTCGTTATCAAGTATGCTTGTGGTTAATTGATCCCTTGAACATGGCACCTGACCTTAAATCCCATCTCAGCCTCTTCTATATTCCGGGTAAATAAACAGTTTTTTTTTCGCGATGAAAACTATTACTGAACTGGTGACAGGGACATTGGGAGGAGCATTCATTATCGATTACCTTGGGCCGAAATATACTATGGTGATTTCGTTGTTCTGCAAGCATGGAATATTTGTAAACATATGGCGAACCAGATCACAGGGCTCTTACTTCAGGCGGTCGTTGGATTTATCATGAGCGGACTTTACGTTCCGTGAGCTTTCCAGCCTATTTAGCCTAAACCTCGTAACGAATAGGCGCAACAGGTTAACGAAGCATATCGCAGCGTTCGCGGTATGTGATATTCCCCACACTTATTGTTGAGCGATTACCCATTGATATGCAAGGTTGTATATGGCATATTCCAATCCTTCGGAGAACTTGGTAGACGGTTTTACATCGATTAGCCTGAGGCACACTAACTTTCTCTAGGTCCCGGCAACTGTCTTGGGTTGCTCGCCAGTAAATCCAGCCCCACTGCCGTTCGAGGACAATTCTATGGTGCGGCCGCTGCTATAGGAAAGGTTGGTGCCTTCGTAGGGACTTGGGGTACGTGGTTTTGGGGTTCCTGTATGTTGATTGATCGTTTGACGTACCCTATATAGCATTCCCGCCTATGATCGATGGTGAGACTTAGGAATTCCCAAACGCCTAAGAGCGGCAAACTAATAAACACCTTCAGCCTTTGGTGGGGCTACCAGCACGAGAGGAAATACAGGACCATTCTGGGTCGGTAGTGGTACGGGGCAGTTTCAGTGGCCTTAAATGTGCGATGGTGGGCTGATGGCAGATGTTAGGATTGGCGGTCTTAAGCGCCTTGGTCACATTCCTCTTTATAAAACCATTGACCCATGACGGTATGGTCGAGGAGGACAGAGCTGTAATGTGCTTCATCACCCTGACAAAAAAAAAAGGCTCACCCTTGCTGTGTAGTTCCGAGAGTACCTGGAGGCCAACGGATATGATACATCAGCAATGGGTTTGATGGACAGCACCAACGTATCCCAGATTGAATCGGGCACAAAGAGGATGGATAGTCCCTCCGAGAACGAGAAGATGGAGGGTTGAGTCTCATCTGGTAGTATGACTACACGATAGGAATGCTTTTTGACGATGATGTAACGGCTGTTGTTGACTGGAACGTATTACTTGCTCGACTTGAGTGTAATGGAGAGATGAGCCTCTCACGCCGAACTCAGGAAACGACATAAGGATAGGTAAGTTTCCTCCCGAGAGAGGTGGACCCGCATTACGTGTCTGAGGCCACTCCAGAGGTGTCGGGAGTACTGCAGTCCACGAGCTAATGGCATTGATAGGCCACTGTGATTTGATCAGCAATGTAAGCCAGCCCAGTAACTTGGTGGATATATTGGGTTAGATCAATATTCTCACGCACCGCGAGGACGCGTCAGTCATTTGAGAGTGAAATAGTTAATCACACCATCCACCATGTCCACCTCCGATTCACAACCAGGACAGAAGGCAGAGGATCACACTCTAGGCGTTCTTGAAGAGGATGACGAGTTTGAGGAATTCGCTGTCGCGGGTGAGTTCCCCATCCTACCGTCGTCAACCTATTCTAACTTCTGCATCCTAGATTGGGACGATACAGAAACAGACTTGGCTCACCTTGGAGGCGCGGCCCCTGGCGCGGCAAAGTCGGGTGGTGATAAACTATGGGAAGACAACTGGGACGATGATGACATTGAGGAGGATTTCAGTGTGCAGCTACGGTTTGTTTTTGACGTCCCGTTCTCGAAATTGAGGGACTCAGAGCTATTGTTATAGGAGCGAGTTGGAGAAGACGAAGAAAGCAAAGGAAGCAGCTGGCGAAACTATGAAATCCTGATCGATGCGCACCATCCTTTGTAACATGAACGAATTCATACACAATGAAGATAATGAAAAAATTGCCCACTGCTGCAATCACCAATCCTTGGACTGAATCTCTATGGTATAGAGCGAACCATAGGAAACGAAGCCCTATGTAATGCCTACATCTTGGCTTCGATGTCCTGGCCAAAGTGATCGAATGAGCCGGGCTATATGAGCACCTTCAGCGAAGCACATCAATGTCGTTCGGTTGCAGTGCAACATTCTAATGGCGCGCAGAGGGTCAACGAAGCTAATGGGACTGTTCCTCCCAAAGGGTTGAATTGGATTTTATTGACCGTTACATCAGTGTATCAGTTCCCTGGGCCGCCTAGGGAATCCGGAAGCCATGAGCTGGGGGTTGTATGCCTAGGTATTGCTCCAAATCAAATGATCAGATTGCTCTTCCTCCACCAGCAAGATTGATCTGATTCACGTCGCCAGACGGAGGTCTGACGACATGGATACCACCACTCTTTAGGGAATGACTTCACGGGAAAACAGCTGCGGCCACTACCAATTAATTCTCATTCCATGCTGCGAAAGAGTGTTCGCATCCTCTTCATACAGGACCCAGGGATGGAATATCCATGAGCTGGATTCTACTAGTATTGGGTGAGCCGAAACCATCACCAGCTACTAAACAGAATCACACTCACTATTAAATTTGTTACTGATAAAGCCAGGTATCAGATTGCGCCCGTTTACGCTTCTTATCAGCTTGGATTTGTTGGCCTATTTGGTCATTAGAATATCTGATCTCGCGGTGCATTTTTAGTCTACGGAGTAATGTGTACAGTACACACATATACAGCATGTGTGCTTAACCGCGTTGTTGAGAAAACTCAGAATCACATGCCGACGATTCTAATGACATTGGTCTCTTAAACTGTCTTTTCGATGCCTGTAGACTTGTCTTCAAAGGGCCTCGGTATATATAAGACTCCGACCCGACGAAGCTGTCTGTTGTCCGGGACGGTGCAAGAGATCACTACTACAAGTCGTAACCTTCCTTTATTGACGGTACCTGGATTTTTAATAACCCCAGTCCCAGCGTTGATCCGAGCCTTGTTATTATACACATTGGCTAGAGCTGCGGGAATCCCAGCGCCCCCTTCCTAGAAACTCGACATGCTGGGCGCCAACATTTATTAGTACGCGCGCAGCAAGTTTGGCAGGAGGGCTTGCAGAAAATGAATCCACATAGAGCGAACCCGCGCCTCGCCCGCCTGGAACCTGAAACCTTTCCATTTTGCACCTTTTTTTAACCCCGGGACAGTTGACAAACGCGTGGCATTTCCGTTAAGAACGGTGTAAACTGACGTTGGAATTGTGATGAGAACGATATTTTAATTCGAATTAAAGATATAACGAGGGGGGTATGTGATCAGAAAGTCGGACGTTGGTGGATAAATACAATCGTGCAAGGAAAGGATAAAGTTGGAGATCTAGCAAATCCGCAGACGGACAAGGAACGATAATCAGTAAAAAACGGTATATTCTTAAAAAAAAAAAGGTATGATCGCAGGACGAGGGAGTCGGAAGAGGAATCGAGCGAGGTAGGGAAATCAGCTGCTAACTAAAGGGGCTATAAGAGTACTGTTCTGTATTGAAGCATGGGGGAGCCTTGGGCAAGCTAGCATGAAATCAAGTGAGGATTAGTCAAGGCAGGTGAGGAGTGGTAGGCTCACGATGTTTTGATAGAAAAAAGAAATTAAGGTCTAGAGAAAGAAAAGAGTGTGAAAGAGGCTGGACTAGCTTGGATCTGACCGCAGGCTTCCTTTGTATTCGCTACTCCTCATCTGGAATCTCCTGCATTTCTGAGGGTGTGCCCGCAGTCACCGAGATGGCCCCTGGAACTGGCATAGTTTCCAGGAGGTTTACAATATGTTCGAGGTCGGTCCCATCGTGTTTAGATGCTAGAGCAGCGAGTTCATCGGTGGCGACATCAGCACTCTCCTCGACTGTCTCGTTGGCCGGTTCCCCCGAGACGGAGAGAGACTCCTGAAGATCTTCATGCTCTGGCTCACGCTCTGCTTCAGCTTCAGGTTGGGGAGACGTGCTAAGTGTCTCATGCCCAGAGGGCGCTGGATCCTCTTCATCTGACACGACGACCTTGATCTCGGGCTCGGGGCTTGACTGTGTAGGGTGTTCTTCTACGGCCGCCTCAGCCTCAGCCTCAACCTCGGCCCCATGCTCGGGGGCTGGGGTTGTCTCGCCCACCGGCTGAGGGTTTTCAATTACTGCTTCCTCGTCCAGAACGGCAGTGGCGTCTGCCGTGGTAGTCGAAGTAACCATAGGTGCTTCTTGCGTGAATACCAAGTCCGCTGCAGGTTTGGCATCTCCCGACTTGTCGGCGCGTGATGATGTTGTAGGTGTCTTCCCCCCTCGACCTGGGGTAGTTCGACTAGTGCCACTACCGCGGGCGGCCGGTTTGGCTGGCGTAGTGGCTACCTTGGATAGTGTTGCGGTCTTTGAAGGAGTTGTAGCGGGAGAACGAGCACGAGATAAAGAGGCCGCGGTTGGTTTACTCAGCCGATCCGCGGCACTGGTACTTGGTGTAGGTTTTTTGACAGGGGTTGGGGTCGAGGCCGGTGTATTCCGCGACCGAGCAAGGGACGCTGCGGTAGGTGCGTAGAGGCCGGAAGACGGGGTTCGAGCAGGTGTAACGGACGTCCGAGCAGGTGTCTTAGGCCTGGCGGGAGTGGAGGGTGTGGGTTTGATACTCGGTTTCTTGGTACTTGTGGAAGTGGTCGATTGACCTGTGTGCTGCGGCTTGAGGGGTTGAGTAGGAGGGGAAGAAGCTGCAGGCTTCGCAGGTGTCTTTGGTGTGCTGACAGATCTGATGGTGGTCTTGGGAGCGGATGGCGTGGTCCGGGATGTTGTGGGTTTGACTGGGGATGGTGGAGTGCGTGCTTTTGATGGGGCGGGTTTGGGTGGTTGTGGTGGTGGTTGGACCTCCTGCATCTCTGGCTGAGTAGAGGTGGGAACGGCTTCCGGAGGAACGTCAGTCGCCTCCGGCTTTGCGCCCGAGGTGCCGTTTGCCGTCGCAGGAGGGGCAGGTGGATCCGTTGTAGTGGGTAGTGGCCCGGGTTGAGTCTGGGGTGATTTGAGGCGGAAAGAAGATGGGGGTGGTAGTACACTCGCGGGCTCGGTGACGGGCTTTGGAGGCCACTCGCGCTTTTCCTTGAGCTCCTCCTTGGTGGAATCGCCGGTGGTATGCGAGATGACGCTGGAACTTCTGGGAGGAGTGGCAGCGGAAGGTTGACGTTTGGACTGGATCTCGAATCGACCAATCAGATTCGCAACGCTCTGGCGCGGACGCTCATCTGGCAGGGGCCTGGTGTGTGTTGCGGGGGGAGAGTGCGGTGAGTGGGGATCAGGACGCGACAGTCAGGCGATGGCACGTACATTGAGGAGGTACTAAAGGGAGGGACAGGAGGCGTAGAGATGGTGGTAGAGAGAAAGCACGGGCTACCGGATTGGGTTACTACAGTCATGACAACCATCCCCTCAGCACTCTCTCCAGCTCTCCACCACTCCGCCCCTGCCAAAAGTGCGACCCGTTTCGCACCTGGGCCACGCAGAGGCGCTCACTGCCCTGGACAACCACCCCTTGAAGCTGGTCCACCCACGCTTTGTAGCTGGACTCTCCCGTAAACTCATCCTCATCACCATATACAACAAGCACATTCGACCGCTCGTCCTTTAACAAGCCCTCCAGCTGCTCCTGGTAATGAGAACTCCGGAATGCTGTAAGCCATCCTCTCGGACCCAACGGGTAGGAGAGGAGGACATGCGAAATCTTGAGGGGTGCAGGAAGCACAGGGTGCAAAGAGGCGATTAAGGACCCATACGAGTATCCCTGCATATACATAGCATCCCTTAGCCATATTCTCTTTCTGTTTACGAGCACAACTGACAATGAGCACCACCGACATGACATTCCCGATTTGACCGAGGGCCCATTGAACAAGGGCCTTCAGATCTTCCCCTTCGCGGTGCCCTGTGAAGGAAGACAAGCCCGTCGATTTGCCAACGCCTCTTGAGTTATATCGAATAATGTGGTAATTGCCTTCTAGCAAAAGGTCAATTAATGAGCCCAGAACACTATGTCAGGACACCAAGTTAAAACGGTGTAGCTCGTCCGCGACCAAGGTGCTCACGGATCGTTCTTTCGCCCTCCAAGCCATGACCAGGGGTGGAGACACACCGCCAAGCTCTGCTTCCCATTGCTCAAAGCACTCTGTCCCTTCGGTTTGATGAGGTCTACCTCGAGCGACACCCCTGTTGGAAGTGGGACAATCATTTCCTGGAGACCATACTCGATGCCCTCCTCCCTAGACATGGTCGTTGACAAGTCAGAAAGGCATATATATCCCCAGCCCTGACGACTGATAGCCTTGTTTGGTGCTGCCCCTATTCCAATAATTCGACCGAGCTACCCACGCACAATAGTCAGTCCATTCCTTGACTGTCTCCGGACCCTCTATGGGTTGTGTTACAGTACCCCTTCAGTCGTCCGCAGACGGGTCGACGGTTAACACACTTGATTTTTGTTGGAAATAGTAGTTTGTTCCCACAACACTAATCATCTCCGCAAACATCCATGGTCGAATCCCTCTTGGCCATTCTCCTCGTCACAAGCTCAGCCAAAGGCTCAACACTTGTGTACCGCTGGCCGCCTCTTCCGACTTGTTCTACAAGACTTAGCCGGGCTAGACCTGACGATAGCTCATGGCCTTCACAACTCGATAACCCCTGGCGCGCTTCACATACGCCTGAAGCCTTGGTGGAACACGGGAAGGGTGCCCAGAAACACTCCTTGGTGGACGATCCGGAATACCGCTGGCAGCGACCAGTCGCCACCTTGTCGCGTCTTCGGTCCTTGTCCATCTCGCACACCTCCCCTCGCTCGCCCCCGGACCACAGTTTTTCTCTCCAAGCCGGAGAATTGGCACTCATTGATGAATATGAACATGTTTTAGGTTATCAAGTTGACTTTCTCGCTAATCTTCTACTGCCACATCGGACCATGTGCCACCAGAAATTCGAACTGCTTGTTGACGACTTGGTTTTCATTGGACATCCTGTCTGTGCCGATGAGGGAGGTCGGTGGAAATTCAAGCAGGAGAAACCTGAGAGTGGATCGAGGGGAAGAGAATCTAGCGAGTCAAAGAAAAGCCCCTCACCGCTCAAGGAAGGGACAGACAAGCACGATGTCCCCGCTCCCTCCCCTGATACACTTTCCCCTAACGAATGGCTACAATGCTTCCATCTCGTGTTGGTTTGCGATCACCCAGACCCTTCTTCCTCAGGCAACCTCGCCAAGTATTTTGATGTTATATATGAACAAATAGCTTTTACGACGACGGCAATCTTGTTCCAGGAACAAGTCATAAGCGACTTTGTGGAGCAGGAATGTGATAGGCTGGGCTCTTTAAAAGATGCCTGTCTGTCCAAAGGTGGGCCAGCCCAGCTGTCATCTATATCGCGATGTGACTAATGTACCCTACAGGTGAATCTTATACCAGCTTCGCCAACCAGGCCTTGGAATTGTCTTCGATTGCCATTTCCATGAAGACGCTGTTTGAAGCCGTCAAATCGTCCGGAATAGCCTACCTCAGTATCAATAATTTTCCATTGGAACTTCAGTTACCGCCTCATCTCGACACCCTGCTACATAACGAGGATGAAACCGAGGCCGACTACATTGACCCCCCTGATGAGGACTCGCCCGGTTGGGGTCCAGAGATGAGCTTTGGATGGCGTTTGCCCACATTGGCGCCTTGGAAAAGCCTACTACTCTTAGACGAACAGAAAGACACCGACCCTTATATGGATCTCAAGGGGCCGTTTCTCAGCTCAGAGGATCGCAGCATTGCGGAAGGATTGGTCAAATTCTTGGAAACTGCGTCGGTGACCCTTTCGTGAGTCAGCTACTTCTCGTGTTCTCGCTTTTATTTCTAACCCGGGCCAAAGTCTGGCTGACATCGCAAGCTTACTGGACTGGGACCTCGAGGCGCAGATCTACCCGATTGTACGGTGGTTAATTTACCATCGTAGAGCGAAGATCGTGGACACGATACATGCTGGGCTCAAAACGTCCTTTACTATACCCGCAAGATTCGATGCAACGTAGGGTTCCTTTTTCTACTCGCATGATATCTGCTGTTGAACGATCGATAGACTTTCCGACTTGACGGCAGAGTTTTCCAAAGATTTCACACATCCTGCTATACCGCCTTTGCCTCGCATACTCGCCGTCGTCTCTTCCTCCATGTCAAAACAATCGGAGAATCACTTTTTCGCCTCTGTTGTTAAATCCAAGGAACTAATTCCGATTTTTCACGACGTTGTGCTATGGTTACTCAAGAGGGACCTTCTGATTACGTTACATCTGCGGATTCGTATTGTCGCTACACCTGATCTAAAGCTTCGTGCACAACTTCACCGCGAAAAGGCACTGGCGAGGAAGAAATCACGTCAGCGAGGCAGAAGGAGGCGGGACTCCCGACACGACGATCTGGACCCCCAGGAGCTCGGGGGCTTGACGGGTTTTCCAAACTCTAGCCTACCTTGGCTATCCCTCTCGCCCAAGATGAAAAACCGACGTTTGCCTTCGAGCGATTCCGATCAGAGTGGGATCAGTGAATTGGTTATTGAAGATGACGACGAGTACTATGAGGAAGATGATAGCGATGAGGATGGGGAGAATTTGGCTAGTGATTCAAATGATGGGGTGAATGATTCAAGCTCGGGGGATGATGGTGATATGATGAGCCCGTCAATTATCAGTGATCCGGCGCGTGCTACGGCAAAACAGCGAAGGTGGCTTTTGGCTATGTCGGAAGGAAAGGATCCGTTTATTGCCAAGCGATTCGAGCTGTAAGCGTTCCTGTTTGTTGATTTCGAGGCGTTGCCCTGACTTTGTGGCAGGATAAACCAGTACTTTGATGGCAAACGCTCAGATGATGAGATTCTTTATCGGGCAGAGATATCTAGGAAGCAGCTACGGGAAGTTTTGCATCATTACGAAGAATATGTAAGTCCGACTCCAGCCGCAGCTTTGTGTTTATGCTCATGAAGACAAAGTTACAAACGGTCCTTCATCCTTCGTAAACAAAGGCCATTCCTCCGAAGGCTCACTCCAGCATAGTATCCCTATGAACCCATCCTAGTAACCTCTCTGCCTTGGTGCAATCAAAAAATCCTTTTCTCCCGCTAATATCCTTCCCATCCCGGATTGGAACGTCTGGCCAAAATGTCTTTCTTAGTTCTCCACTGTCCGCTTCAGGCGCTATCTCTGGTGCGACGATAAAGAATGCTTCGTGGCCCGACCATTTTCCACTCTCCCCCGCTACCGCCAATAAGAATGCATCCGCAGTGGAATCTTCCTGTACGTATCCCCACAGATGCTTTGCGGCGCGTTGCAGGGCGCCAGGGCGCCCTGCTGGGGAACGGTCAGGGAGTGACCAATGTAACCGGAGGCTTGCGATGCGGAGTGAGGGGTAGCGTCGAACGATGGTATCGGCTTGGAGTTCGCATATCCTTTAGTGACCGACGAATGAGCTTGGACGGTTGGGTTCGGCTCGGGAGGTGACGAAAATTGCACTCACACTTTAGATAGGCCATAGGGTTCGTCTGGTTCGCAGGGGTGGTTCTCATCGATTGGGAAGTATTGGAAACGAGGTTGATTACTATAGTACATTGGAATGACGTTGACGCTGGACGCCTGGGCAATCCTAGTTATCCCCAACTGCCGAGAGGACGATGAATCGGAAGCATCAAACGAAGACGAAACTGGTACATACCTCCGCGCAAGCTCGCAGGATATTCCATGATATTACTACATTGCTGTGGTAGTTCAGTATCACCGGGGAGTACAAATTGATTCGTGAGTTTTCGAACCGAACCTGTTATGAGTTTGAACCCTGTAATCCGTCGGATCGCGGAGAGCGGCAAGATGAATGACGCCTTCACATTGGCATTGTGACAGCACCTCTAGCACTGTGTCATACTCTTTTATATCAAGCTGGTGGAATGTGAACCCATGGAGCTCATTCAGTTCTTGGGGCGGGGGACCAAGATCGATACCGGTTACAGTGTACCCCCGTTTGAGCGCGAGAAGGACAACTCGTTTGCCGACACTACCATTGCAGCCTGTGATAGCTAGCTTCATCGTGGTACTGAATCAAAGTCTTGGGAGAATGCACAGGCTGGAGAATTGGGTACTGGAACAGGTTAGCCGACCGGGTTCTTTGATATACCAATTTGGATCATGACGATCTTCCACGATGGGGATTTCTTTGTTCATTCACATGGAAGTTGAACCCATGTGGCGACGGCGAACACAACATCAATTCAGTGAAAAATAAGGAGCTAATGGCGTGAGAGATGGATGAGACAAGAATCAATGTACTATTGACCGGATGATGTATTGAAAACCCAAATGAAATCAATAATTACATAGATGTATTCATAAATCATAGGTGGTTCGCGTTCAAGCTAGCAATCATGCTGACGGAAGGGGCAGTTTACCCAATGTCAAGAAACTGGGTCTAAACCGATCTTGGTGGAAAACACTCCCGCACAGGCCCTTGCGACACCAAGCGTCAACAATCAGGCTTCCCCACATGACAGTCCAAGACAATGCCCAGACTCTACCCCAGAATCCCCCCACGCGTGTGCCTACGAAGCGTCTCCAAGTGTGCTCCAAGATAATTCCTAGACCTTGAATGAGGAAATATCCTCCGACGGTGGAAAATTCTCCGCCGCGGCCCATACCCCATAGCCCAAAGTCGTGAAGAATGCCGGAGATGAGGAAGGCTCCGATAACACCGCCTACGCGGCCAATGAGCATGGAGAGGGGCTTTCCGCCCACAGAAATGAATATGTCACGGAAGAGCTGGTGCCAGCGCTTGGCCCAGAATTCAGTGAGTGAGGTTGCTTGCCAGGGAGTGTCGAATACCGGAGGCCATTGGAGGGGATGTTGTCGGAAAATGCCTACGCCAATCAGGGTCGTGAGGTCGTAAGCTGTCTGAATAGAGGCATAAATGGTGAGACCACCAAGAGAGGATATAAGGGTTGAACGGAGGAGGTTATGGAGAGGCGGGAGGGCTGGGGAATAGAGAGATCCTCCTAAAGGAGATCCAATGGCAGCAGGGTCAAACCATTGGACACACCAATGTAGGTGGTCCGCTAAAAGCAGAAACCCAACGAAAGAAAGGAAGGTGGACAAGAGAAATGAGCTCCGCGAATTCGTCGGCCGGGTTTCAAGTGGTACTTGGAGACCACGCGACCAATCCCAGCCATGACCACGAAGATTTAGAATGAGATCGAGACTATCCCAGAGGCGATCGTATTTCTCCACTTCATTGTCCTTTACCCGATCAGGAGCTCCGGGGATTGGGGCTACTCTGCGGAAGGGCGTCTGTTGGTAGGACCACGCGATACATCGTCCTGCGGCAATCGTCATGGCAAGCTATGACAATGAGTACCTCGGAGAGACGTTCGAAGGGTGCAGATACTCACCACGAGCCCTTGATTTAGATACACTAACCCCTCGCGGCGCTCCAAACCATGGACAATATCTATGTGTGTTGCTGTTCTGAAAAAAGACCAGAGGGAAATTGGGAGGAGCGTAAGGCGAATTGGTAGCGTCCCAGGGGTCAGCACCAGGTATGCTGTCAGATAATAGAGGATAAGGGATGGTAGGATGTCGGTACTGAATGACTGTATATTGACCGGTCCCCGCGCCTCCGTTGGTAGAGTGAAATCACTTAACCTGCTTAAATGGTCAGCGAGAGCTAGAGCACCAGACAGTAATTACTCACCAGGCCATACCAGGAGACCCCTATCAAAGACTCTGAATCAGAGAGAGGCTTCAAGTTGTTGGGCGGTATGAGCGCCCGCAAAGTCGTGCCATCCCCGTTACGATGGGCGTTTGTTGATTTCGCGCGCTCCGTTTCGTAAATCAGGGCCGCTCACCTCCACTAACGCAACCCCCGTACTTGTCGCCAAGCGTTTCGCGAGGCTCTCCCTTCAAGACTTCGGATGGTTGGACTATCGGGACGTCGTTGGATGCACGCTAGAACGATGCTCAATCCTTTGGGCTCATCACTCTTGCAGGATTGCTATCTCAAGGACCGCATGATACTCTTGATCCTGGCAAGTCTGAGGATCCTTTGACTGCACTAATGCAGGACCCTTGACACGCGCACTTCGCACCGATCCCGTCTGGCCGCGACATTGCACACTGTGCTCCAATATCTTTGTTCCTTGTTGACTTGTCTTCCCACTTTTGATACAACATATATGTGTAACCTGAGTGCATAGTCCTGGTCCTGAAATCATCTCCCCTCAACTACAGCTGCACCACTCCCTTTCTGCACGAATCTTGCGCGAGTACTTTATGATCTGAGAGTCTCTCTCTTTTCCCGATTGGCCGGATTGTCTCTCCATTGATTGTGACCATTGTGGGCAAGGCGTGTGAACCTTCCACCTTACTCCTGGGTTTTCTGACTCGACCTTATACATGTGGGTCAGGGGGGGAGTTCACATACATCATCTTGGGTGACGACGGCTAGGCAAAATGACTGATTTAACCGCGACCAGTACTACGACATAGAGGATGAAGTGACTCAACTGTACTTAGGCAACAATGGCCTGTGAACACCCATTTCCTGAGGTTTCGCCCCTGATAAGTTCACAAGCCGACAAATATGATAGAAGTCATCTCACACATTCTTTTTGTCTTCCAGGCTATGAGTCAGCGCACCCTCATTTGCGTTACTCGACTCAAGTACTCCCCAACTTTCTGCCGATAATAATCAACCCTTAGCAAAGCGTTTCAAGGAGCAATACAAATGTACCCCTCACATTCACGAAACACAGAAGATGGCGTATTATTTGTTCCCATATAAAAACTCTGTGTATATCCTCTCTCATTAGACAGTGCGGATCACTCCTGCCACATAATGAACACTGCCAATCTCCATGATTCTGCCGAGTCCACACCACCACCTTTGGATATAATCTCGACGAGGAACAACGTGACTTCTTGAAACAAGTTACTGGCATCGTGGACGATGAGAAGCTCAAACAGCACGTCCTTGAGGTTCAAAAGAAAGCCTACGAAGTACGCAACAATCGCATAAACCTTGTGCGAATTTATCACTCATGTTATGCAAATACATATATAGGTCTTCCCATACCCATGCATTCGCTACTTTACATTTGCAAAGTAAGATAGTGTTTTTTGTCTTTGGTGGACGCAGCTTACCCGGCTTTTACAGGCTGGGGATTTCTCGGCTGCCCTGTTATCAACGGGTTATACAGTTACCCAAAGAGCGTCAAGGAGCTGTCTTGCTGGACATTGGATGCTGCTGTACGCCACCACTCCCACCTCCTGGAACTCCTCTCATAGCCTACCGCTTCTCATCGCAGTTGGAAGTGATATGCGGAAAGTAGTGTTCGACGGCTGGCCAGCTGACACTACCGTTGCCTCGGATCTGTTTGCCGGTATGTGTTCGGCCAAACTGCAGCATTTCCATACGCCCACCCGCCACCCTTAGAGTTGTGGATGTGCGGTCATAAGCTCTACAAAACCACACCGGCCACCTTTCCTGCAGGTTTCGTTGCAGGAGATGCGTTCAATGATGGCCTAGTAACTCTCACAGGACCATTTTATTCGGCACCTCTAACCCCAAGGCCAGCATCCCTCGCTTCGCTGACCTCTCTGAATCCCTTGCAAGGTCACATCACTGCAATCCATGCCTCGTTATTTTTTTCACCTGTTCGATGAGGAGAAACAACTCGAGCTAGCCCGTAGGCTTGCAGGTTTGCTATCCCCAGAACCTGGCTCTGTCATTTTTGGAGGCCATTACGGTCGTCCAGAAAAGGGTATAACGAAGGAGGTTCTTGCGAATGGAACTGAGCACAGGCAGTTCTGGCATTCCCCTGAATCATGGGAGAGGGTCTGGGATGGGCCGGTGTTCAAATCAGGAACTATAAAGGTTGATGTTGAGTGGGTCGAAGACGAGATGCATTTCACAGAGCTTTTGAAAAATGGCAAGATTTACTATATTAAGTGGTGTGTCACAAGGTTGTAGACTCTTGCGCCACCGTTCCCGGGTTGTGCACTAGTTATATTATGTTGGGCTCAAGACTTACTTGGCAACCAGTGGGTTGTTCGTTCCCGGGGCGAGCGGCGATAATTCAACATCGTATGCCTTTGCGAATCTATGTTGCTATGACAGAAACCCCAAGTCCATTTCTCTTCTCTCCCTCCTCTTCTCAGACGGAGCTCTACGCTGAAACACCCCATTACATAACACGGCCTTTATCATGGCCTCAAGAGCACCATGAGCGCGATGCGCAGCTAGTCCCTCTAGCCCGACATGGACCAGAAAGCTATGCTTTTACTCAATTGAAACCCTCTGGCCGCGCCATTACACTCTTGTATATTGAAAGTGAGGTTGTGATTCTAGTGTTCACTGCTCCAGGAAAGGAACTCCTAAAATAAACACCAGTCTTGAGTTGTCATTTTGTTTTGCTGTTTTTTCCATAACCCAACATATATGTTAATTAAGCCGGAATCCCGCCATGGGAGCTTATTCGGATAGTGATTCAGGACGTTTGCAACTCTAGCGCTGTGAGACAATGAGTACACTTAAAATTTTTTCAATCATCCGCTCTCAGGGACATCAATTAGGTAACTGATTACTGCCTTGCCGCATTGCTGAGGGTTGAGGCGTTGATCACTAGTCTCAACAGGCTAGCAAGCCGGTTTGGACTGCGAAGGCGAACACTTAAACCGGCCCTGTATGGTGGCCGTACCCGCCTGAACAAACCAATGTATCCACAAAACAAAGTCCGCCCTTCCATATGTACTTTCATTTTCCGACTTTGTATTGTGGCGATCAGCAACCCCACGCAGGCATCTGTGGTTTTGCAGCTACAGCGACTGGCGGATTCAGGACCTAGCCTATATTCGGTTTAATTCTTGCAGGGATGTGCTTGGTGCCCGTTGGTCGGTCGCTTCCGAGCAGAGACAGCGGACCCATGCTGCACGTACTCCAGCATTTTGTCCCTGAAGAACAATGACATTCATTTGCATCATCCAGAAAACGAGCGGTCAAAGTTCTCTATATATACGACCACCTCCGTCCAACCCTGGTTGTGCTGGGACTCGACCTCAATGCCTACTACAAACAACCCCCTTACCCCTGACACGCCAAAGGGACTGCTGCCGTTAGACCTCTCCTTGTACAACCTGGAGAGTGATCAGCGCACCTTCCTTAAATTAATGACCGGAATCACTGACGACGAAGAATTGAAGGGGCACATTGCCAAGGTCCAGGCCAAGGCGTATAAGGTCCGTGATATCCAACACCTCCACCGTTTCCGTCGAATAACTGATATTTCGATGCATAGCTTACCCCTTACCCTTGCATCCGTCTTTTCACATTTGCAAAGTACGCCTCATCCAATACGAACCTGTTCGCGACTAATATGCGTGTGTTATTAGGCTCGCTGTATCACGGTTTCCGTTTTATGAACAGGTCCTTCAGTTGGGTAGGGAACGTGAAGGAGCTCTTTTACTCGATATAGGCTGTTGTTGTATGTGCCATACCCAAAACTTGTTTGATGCTGAGTATTGACTGCTGAAGTTGGAAATGACTTGCGCAAGCTTGCATCTGATGGATGGCCTAAAGAGAATATGATAGCCTCGGATCGTTGTGCCCGTGAGTCCTAGCCCAGCGATTGCCGTCTATTCAGGCCTGATTATTATCTACTGGACAGGGTTCTGGGAATATGGACATGATCTTTACAAGTCTACGCCGGAAAGCTTCCCCGTAGCTTTCATTCCCGGAGATGCATTTGATCCCAAGATATTATTACTTCGGGAATCACTCTACTCGCAACCTTCGAAGCCGAAGCCAACAAGTCTCACTTCATTAACTTCTCTGAACCCATTACAAGGACATTTATCTGCCATCCACGCATCACTATTCTTCCACTTATTCGACGAGG
Source organism: Lepiota venenata (assembly GCA_004296355.1). NCBI lineage: Eukaryota > Fungi > Basidiomycota > Agaricomycetes > Agaricales > Agaricaceae > Lepiota > Lepiota venenata. The sequence continues at coordinate 1,502,357 of RCFS01000009.1, read as the reverse complement.
GAAAGCAACTTGACCTGGCTCGTCGACTCGCTGGACTACTCACCCCTGAACCAGGTTCCAAGATTTTCGGTTGCCATTATGTTCGCTCAGAGAAAGGTACCAGGACAGAGGTGCTTGCGGACGGACTCGAGCATACGCAATTCTGGCACTCACCCGAGTCATGGAAGAATGTATGGGAGGAGCAAGTATTCAGGAAAGGGAGCATACAAGTCCAGATGGAGGTGACCCTTGATGAATTATCGCGCATGGAGCTCACCAGCCGTGGAATGTACTTGTACTATATGACATGGTGTATTACTAGGCTCTAGGCACTCATCTTGTCCTACTGCTCTTGGATTTTGGAATTTATGCGATCACAGCCCGCTAATATTTATTAGTGCTTCACTCACGCAACGTGTAATATTCCCCCAATGTATCAAAAAGTCAGTATGCTTTTCGCCCATTGATTGTGATTGCGCATCATCGGCGCTTTTGCAAGTTCCTATTCTGAAGAGAAGGGAAGGGGCAATTGACCTAGTGATGATACTCCCCAAGTGCTTAGAGAGAGCCCTATACTTCTCCCCCATCATGATCTCCGGAGAGTACTATTGCTTGGGCTCGGACGTCGGGAAGGGACATATGAAGGTAGGACAGAAGTGTCGGTTGTTGACGGACTCGGAACCATGTACGCTCCATTTGGTGTTCAAGAACTATCGGAAGATTCATCGGTAGGCACGGCCATAGCTATTTTTGATCGACACGCTATTCTTAGCACAAACATTCACTTTGAGAATGTGACGCCCAATGATAATGTCAGCATTTCTGAGCTTTGTTCACATTTCCTTTGGTAGTTGTGAGGCCTGGAATTTTTTATCAAATATTTATACGAAGTTGTGGGACGGACAGGCATTAAAGAAGGGACAACTTGCATTAGGTTGGACTTGTCGATCGAATTTGATCGAATTCTTTCTGTTCACCTTGTGGTCTGTTTGATCGGTTTGATAGTGGTTCTCAAGTGCTTAAATGAAGGCCCAATCAAGTTGACCAGGGCCCGAAGCCACCCGCACGGGCTACAATATCCCTCAGCTTCAAGCTTTTAGCTTAAATCCTGACCTTGGAGTCCCTTTCTCCGGTGCACTTGCATAATGTCACTAGCATTTGCACAAGCTGTCAAACGACCGCTTGACCCGGGCCTCCTCGAGCTCAACGAGGAAGAAGCTCGTTTCTTCAAGGCTTGTACAGGAATCCAGGATGACGAAGAATTGAGGAAACACATTGTCAGTGTACAGGCAAGGGCGTACGAGGTGGGCTATTGATCCTGTTGCGCAAAAGGACCTTCTGATAGCCGCACAGGTACATGGATATCCATGTATTCGAAAATTTTCTTTTGCTAGGTCAGCCCCGCCCGATTCCTATAATAAGGTTCTCATGAAAAGTGATGTAGCTTGAGATTTTCTCGTTTGCCTGCATATAACCGTGCACTCGAGCTCTCACGCGCTCATCCTGGGGCTATCCTTTTAGACATCGGTTGTTGTTGTGCGAATATTCTCTTTATCTCTGCTACCTTGCCAAACCTCTTCGTTAGTTGGGAATGTCCTACGAAAAGCTGTGATGGATGGTTGGCCAGTGGAGAACACAATTGGCTCCGACCTACAGCTGGGTACGGAGTCGGCAGTCCCCCTTTCTAGTGTCCCTCTGATCTTGTTTGAAGCATTCTGGAATTGCGGTCATGAGCTGTTCAACTCCACGCCAGACTCCTTTCCCGCTGCCTTTGTACCTGGGGACGTTTTTGATCCGGCCCTCATCCAACCACGGGAACCTTTTTACGTTATACCGGCATCCTCTCATCCAGCCGACCTTCGGAGCCTAACATCCCTTACTCCATTGCAAGGCCACATTTCTGTGATACATGCTACGTCGTTCTTTCATCTATTCGATGAGGAAAAGCAGCTACTGGCCGCCAAACAACTTGCAACACTGTTATCGCCAGCGTCCGGATCCATGATCTTTGGTGGTCACGGCGGCAGGCCCATTAAGGGCCTGAGGACAGAGGTGAATAATTTGCGAGGTGGTCACATGTTTTGCCACTCAGAGGAATCTTGGAAGGATATGTGGGATGGTCAAGTATTCAACAAAGGTTCTGTAAAGGTCGAGACGAAACTGGTGGAACGACCATCGGGTATCTATCCAAATGTGATCAGTCACTGGCTCATGTGGTCCATCATGCGTCTCTAGTAGCACTGTTGAATAGTATCTGTGTCACTAACTTTTCATGAGATGTAGATACTTTATACGTTGAGTAACATCAGTGCTGTGGGCCCAGGTGCCGTCAGGAGGTTGATAGATTCCAAGAAGGGAGTTTCTCTGCTAAGCATTATTGATTCAGGCCTCAGGATCTATAAATACAAAATGCTCACGAGGGAATGGTTGCACTACCGCCAGCCCTAACTATGATCGGAGAGCAGCAAATACCATTCAAGGACGTGCCCCCTCTGGACCCAAGTTTCTTTCAGCTTGAGCAGGATGAAGAAGCATTTTTCAAATCCTTAACCGGAATTCAAGATGACGATGAGCTGAAGAAGCATATCATCGAAGCGCAGAGCAAAGCCTATAGGGTGAAATGTTTCGTTCAGGTCTGTATGGCCTCCGGAAACTGATTTTATGATAAACAGATTTTCAACTATCCATGTATACGAGGATTCGCATTCACAAAGTGGGTTAACTGTCAAGGCCCGGTATCAAGCTGATTCATTTCACACGAGGCTAAAGATCTCCCGGGTACCGGCATATCCAGACATCCTTCGTCTTCATAACGAGCGTCAGGGCGCCATCTTGCTTGACGTCGGCTGTTGCTGTAAGCTCAAACCTATCTTATCTTCTAGTTGTTTCTGTTCTGCTGAACGTTCGTGCAAGTTGGCAACGACCTGAGAAAAGCTGTTTTCGATGGCTGGCCAGCAGAGTACACTATCGGACTTGATATAGAACCTGGCAAGTCCCCCAGTCCAGCGTCGTAGACCACCTACTAACTAGAATATAGCCTTTTGGAAGTATGGGCATGAGTTGTTCAGATCCACTCCACAGTCTTTCCCAGCAGCCTTTGTGTGTGGCATGATGGAAAATGACAATCCGGACTTCGTAACCAAGCTGCTGGGTAACTGGTATAAGCGTCAAGCATACTCGGTACCCACTGGTTTGGGTCAACATACCGTAGGCATGGAGGACAGAACTAGGACAATTGCTCATTGTATACTCATTGTAATAGTACTCGAGCTTGGGCCATTAAGGACCCAGCAAGAGCGTATATATCCACGCTCTGAGAGCGGGGTACGATATCTTAATCAACTCTTTCTTACTTTCCCCCCTATTCTACACTCTACAATTTCACTAGGTTATGGGCCCCGGTTGCGCGCTCTAGACGACACAACAACAAAGCCAAGACAAACCGACACATATCAGACTATAACAAAGTAATTCAGTTTAAACAGCTCTATTGACTACACCCAGTTAACATACTCCTCGACCTAAACCCTACCAGTCACCCTCGTTCACCCACGAACCGTAACATGACATCTGCAAAGATCAACGATATTACCAAGATACCAGCTTTGGCTGCTGATGGATCAAACTGGCCCACTTACCGAGATCGCCTACGCTGGGCACTGGATGCCCGAGATGTCCTCGATCACATTGAAAAGGAGATCCCAAAGCCAACACTCAATTCAGAAGCCAAGGAGGAGGCAAATGTTTTTGCAAAACGTTTGGATGACTGGAGACACAAGGAAGCTTTGGTAAAGCAGGTAGTGGCGTGCACTGTCCCGGACACCATCTTCAACCGTGTAAAGAATAAGGGAACGGCGAAGGAGACTTGGGAGGCAGTTGCACAGATCTTTGACGGGAAATCTGGGGTAGTTGCGGTAGAGTTGAGGCAAAGGTTGCACAGGATGAAATGCCGTGATGAAGACGATGTGCGTAACCACTTTGATAAGATGACTGACATCCGCGAGCGGCTAGCGGGTATGGGAACAACCCTGGACGACACCGATTTTGCCGCTGTACTCATCAGTTCTCTACCGGCATCATACGACCCCACCATAATGACATTGATAACGACCTCGAAACTTAACAAGATTGAAGTTGCACCTGAAACTGTAGCCCAGCTAATCACGGATGAGTACGACCGGAGGGTTGCGAAGGGACAGTATGAGCAGGGAGGCAGGGATGATGGGGCACTGGTTGTTATGATGAAGGAGCGGCGGACGTGCCACAACTGCGGGAAAAAGGGACATATCAAGGCTGACTGTTGGGCACCAGGAGGCGGGAAAGAAGGACAGTGGCCGAAGAAGAGGACTCCAAATGGTCCCACAGGGGCAAATGTAGCGGCATCTGGTATTGGGACAGCACTCAAGGAAGGGGATCCAGACGACCAGGAGGATGGCCTTGATGCCGTTTGGGCTATGATTGAAGACTGTCCACCTAGCTCGGATGATGGATGGGATAGCGAGGATAGTGAGTCTGAAACCTCTGAACTTGGAAGCGATATCGTGCTGTATTCCCCAGATGCAAACCGGGCATTTTGCCATATGCTTGCCGAGCAGATCAGTGAAGCCTATGGAGGAGAGAGTGGAAATGATCAACATTGCTGCAACGCCGTTGGGGCCGACTACAGTGACTTGCCAGATCTTGTGCCTGTCGACTTCAGCTCCGACTCAGATGTGTCCGACTCCGGTCCCGATGATGAGTGTGGGTCGTATGGGGAGGCAGACTACACCAGCTTTGTTGGTGCGTTGATTGCCAGCGAACGCATTGTCACCCCTGGCATCGAGCTGTATGATTCTGGTGCATCCCGACACATGACGCCTCAACGCGAACGGCTTATAAATTTTCGACCTATTCGTGCCCAACCTATCACTGCAGCAGATAAGCGAGTCTTCTATGCCCTTGGAAAGGGAGATATGCGAGTCAACATTCCTAATGGTGGTACTACTTCAACGATACTTCTCAGGGACGTACTGTATGCGCCAAACATAGGCCTTACCATTGTGTCCATCAGCAAACTTGCAGCAGAAGGGTACGCTACACTTTTCCGTGACTCCGTGTGCAGAATTTTTGATGGGCATCAGCGTTGTGTTGGACAGATCAGTGTCTCGCGAAATGGGTTGTATCGGGTCGGGGAGCAGTGTAACGCTGCCCTGGAACCTGGCGTTGTCAGAATCAGCGTGGACGAGCTCCACCGACGTCTTGGGCATATTGCACCCCGAGCTGCACTGGGACTTGTGAGGAAGGGAATGATCCAGGGAATTGAGTTGAAGGGGGAGCTGGCTGAGGGACGGTGTGAGGTATGTGATGCTGCCAAGTTGACCCGGAAGCCTATCCGACATGTGCGAACAGGACCACCAAGTGGGGCATTTGGCGAGGAAATTCACTCTGATGTCTGGGGGCCTTCGCAGGTCGAAACCCTGGGGCGGCGGCGGTATTATGTTTCTTTCACGGATGACTTCACTCGTTACACCTTTGTTGAGTTGATGCGCACGAAGGATCAGGCTCTCGCTGGTTATGAGGCCTTTGAGTCCTGGGCTGGTACCCAATACAATGTGCGTTTTAAGCGGTTGCGAAGTGATAGGGGGGGTGAATATCTTGGCAAGGGGTTTTCAGACCACCTCCGGAAGAGAGGAACAGAACAACGGCTCACTACGCATGATACACCGCAACACAATGGTGTGGCCGAGTCTCTCAATCGACGGTTGTTGGAGAAGGTGAGGGCCATGCTGCATGACGCTCAGCTGCCTAGGTTCCTCTGGGGGGAGGCTCTGCAGCATGCGGTATGGCTTAAGAATCGCACCTACACGAGGGCACTGGATGGCGTGACCCCTTATGAGGCTTTGACTGGTGAGAAGCCGGACCTGTCTGCGCTTGTGGTGTGGGGGAGCCGGGTGCATGTGCTGGATGGCGATGGGGGTAAGCTTGACCCACGCATGCGGGTGGGTCATTGGGTAGGGTTTGACCGGGAAAGTCCCCATGCACACAGGGTTTATTGGCCTGATGGGCATACAGTGGCTGTAGAGCGGGACGTGTTTTTCTTGGGTGAGGCGCGGGGTGTGGTCAGTGTCTCGCTTGAGGGGGAGCAGGGTGTCCGCAAGCAACTCACTGACAGCAATAGTAACGATAGTAGCAAGCCCGGTACTGGTGACGAGGCTGCAGTACAGCCAATGGAGCTGGTGCCAGCAACGCCCCCAGCTACCCCAGCGCCATCTGTACCGCCACCCCGGGAGCGAGCCAAACGGATTATTCGACCCTCTGCGTATGTTCGGCGGTTACAGGATGGAGAGGGAACTATTGACGGGTTGGATAGGGAGGAGCCTGTTCTACCGCCTGGGATCGGTGGTATGACGAAGCCCAATAAGCCAAGTGAGAATGATGACTCGGATGGGATACACGAGCGGGACATGGGCATGGTTGCTCAGGAGGCTGAGGGACTGGATCCTGCGGGCTTAGAAGAGGCGAAGGGACGATTGGACTGGCCGATGTGGCAAGAGGCAATGGGAAAGGAACTTGCATCCCTGAACGAGGCTGGCACATGGGAAATAGTCGACAGACCGCCATCAGCAAATATTGTTGGCTGCAAATGGGTATTTCACATCAAGCGGAATGCGGAGGGGAAAATCGAGAAATACAAGGCACGGTTAGTGGCAAGGGGATTTACGCAGGTGTATGGAACTGACTACACCGAAACATTTGCCCCAGTTGCCAGGCTTGCAAGCTTACGAACAATTATTGCCGTTGCAGCACGAGAGGATTGGCCAATTGAGGTCTTTGATTTCAACAGTGCATTCTTGAATGGAGAATTAGACGAAGAAATATATATGCAGCTTCCCCCGGGCCTGGATACTCTTACCAATAAAAATCAGGTGGCAAGGTTGAAGAAGGCCCTATATGGGCTCAAACAAGGAGGACGAACATGGTACAGGTCGCTAAAAACTGCGCTTGAAGAAATAGGGTTCAAACGGTCTGAGTATGATCATGGTGTGTTTATTCTCAAAGCTGGAACTGACTGCGTTGTACTGGCGATTCACGTGGATGACTGTACCATTACAGGATCAACACAACCCCTGATAGACAAGTACAAGGAGCTGATCGAGAAAAAGTACAAGATGACGGACTTGGGACCAATTAGCTGGCTCTTGGGAATTTCGGTAGTAAGGGATAGGACCAACAGGACAATCTCCCTCTGCCAGCAGTCCTACATCGAATCCTTACTGGCAAAATTCAACTTCACAGATGCCAAACCTAGTGCTGTACCAATGGACCCTAACATACAGTACAGTAAAGATCAGTGCCCAACGACAGCGGAGGAACAAGCGGAGATGAGAAAGATCCCATATCGCGAAGCAATAGGCTCACTGATGTATGCAGCCATAGGAACAAGACCGGATATTGCTTTTGCTGTTTCAACACTCTCCCGGTTCTTGGACAATCCAGGACCGGCCCACTGGGATGGTGTAAAACGTATCTTTCGGTATCTACTGGGAACCAAACAGTGGCGGCTGACCTATGGTAGGGAGAAAAGTGAACTTGTCGGATACTCGGATGCCGATGGAGCCTCGCAGGAGCACAGAAAAGCAATTTCGGGATATGCCTTCTTAATTGATGGAGGTGCTGTCTCTTGGAGCTCGAAAAGACAGGAACTTGTCACGTTATCGACGACAGAAGGGGAATATGTAGCAGCTACACATGCCGCAAAAGAGGCGATCTGGCTCAGGAATTTGCTGAATGAACTTTTCGAATTCCAGTATGATGCGGTAACCCTGAAATGCGATAACCAATCAGCGCTGGCGCTTGCAAGGACAGAGAATTATCATGCACGCACAAAACACATTGATATCAGGTACCATTTCATCAGGTATGTTGTCGAGGAGGGGAAGATTCGCCTTGAGTACTGCCCAACAGAAGACATGGTGGCAGATACTTTGACCAAGGCTTTACCAACTGCGAAAGCAAAGCATTTTGCAGCGGCGCTTGGATTACAATTGCACGGATTGAGGGGGAGTGATGGAAAATGACAATCCGGACTTCGTAACCAAGCTGCTGGGTAACTGGTATAAGCGTCAAGCATACTCGGTACCCACTGGTTTGGGTCAACATACCGTAGGCATGGAGGACAGAACTAGGACAATTGCTCATTGTATACTCATTGTAATAGTACTCGAGCTTGGGCCATTAAGGACCCAGCAAGAGCGTATATATCCACGCTCTGAGAGCGGGGTACGATATCTTAATCAACTCTTTCTTACTTTCCCCCCTATTCTACACTCTACAATTTCACTATGGCAATGTCTTTGACCCAAGTATCATACAACTTCGCGAGCCATGCTATGTCCCTCCTGCTACGCCACGTCCTGAAAGCCTGCAGGGCCTCAAGTCGCTCAACCCCCTGCAGGGACATATTTCTGCAATTCATGTCACGTCCGTATTCCACCTGTTCGGGGAGGAAGACCAACTGTTATTGGCAAAACTTCTCACCACTCTCCTCTCTCCTGAACCAGGCTCTGTCATATTCGGGGCCGCCAGGGGCATGAGGGACAAAGATGCTAATAGCGACTTCTATAGCTACCCTATGGTCTGCCATAGTCCAGAATCGTGGCGTGAGCTGTGGGATGGGCAGGTATTCGAGAAAGGGATGGTCCGTGTTGATGCGGAGCTCGTTGATGCCAATAGAAAGGATGTCGACATGAATGGAGAGCTGCTGATGCTTGTTTGGTCTATCACTAGGTTATGAGGGAAAGTAGTCATTAATTACTTCCCTTGCGAATTAAACTGTAGCGTATGATATGAGTTTGGATGATAACCGTTGGTCCTTGTTCTTTCATTGTTCGCCCTTTCGAGAAACCGAAATAAGCAATTGTCAAATTGTACTGTGTCGGGGACTCGGGTAGGGTGTGTCGTGCCCCTCGGAACTCGTAAGTGTACTAAACAATAACTTAGCTTTCGATTCTCGCTTAGTGTTCTTACGAATGCTGTTAGTCAAGAGTGAATCAAAGATGCTTGAACACAAACCTGAAGTTGGTTCTTCCATCTATTCGACGAAGAAAAGCGACTGCTAGTCGCCGCTTTCAACACTGTTATGGCATCAGCGCTGTGGGTCCAGATGCCGCCAGGAGGTTGATAGACTCCAAGAAGGGAGTTTCTCTGTTACTGCGCATCATTGACTCACTCAGGCCTCAGGATCTATAAATACGGATGCTCACGAGGGGGTGGTTGCATTACTGCTGGCCCTAACCATGGTCGGAGAGCAAATACCAATCAAGGATGTGCCCCCTCTGGATCCGAGTTTCCTTCAGCTCGAGCAGGATGAAGTAGCATTTTTCAAGTCCTTAACCGGAATTCAAGATGACGACGAGCTGAGGAAGCATATCATCGGAGTGCAGGGTAAAGCCTATGGGGTGAGATGTTTCGTTCAGGTCTGTGTAGGCTCTGGAACCTGATTTCGTAAAAGGTTTTCAATTACCCGTGTATACGAGGGTTCGCGTTCACAAAGTTGTGTCGATCCAGATTCGAGGTCCAGTGCTAATCTGACTCGTTCTACACAAGGCTAAAGGTCTCGCGGCTGCCAGTATACCCAGACGTTCTTCGCCTTCATAGCGAGCGTCAGGGCGCCATCTGGCTTGACGTCGGCTGTTGCTGTGAGTTCAAACCTATCTTACCTTTCGGCTGCTTCTGTTCTACTGAACGTTCGTGCAAGTTGGGAACGACTTGAGAAAAGCTGTTTTCGATGGCTGGCCAGCAGAGAACACTATTGGGCTCGATATAGAACCTGGCAAGTTCCCAGTCGAGCTTCAGAGACCGTCCACTAACTAGAATTTAGCCTTCTGGAAGTATGGGCATGAGTTGTTCAGATCCACTCCACAGTCTTTCCCGGCAGTTTTTGTGGGTGGCAATGTCTTTGACCCAAGTATCATACAGCTTCGCGAGCCATGCTATGTCCCTCCTGCTACGCCACGTCCTGAAAGCCTGCAGGACCTCAAGTCGCTCAACCCCCTACAAGGACATATTTCTGCGATTCATGTTTCGTCTGTATTCCACTTGTTCAAGGAGGAAGACCAACTACTGCTGGCAAAACTTCTCGCCACCCTCCTCTCTCCAGAGCCAGGCTCTGCCATATTCGGATACAGCAGGGGCATGAGGGACAAAGATACTAACACCGACCTCTACAACTATTCTATGGTCTGTCATAGTCCAGAATCGTGGCGTGAGCTGTGGGACGGGCGGGTATTCGAGAAAGGGATGGTCCGCGTTGATGCAAAGCTCGTTGATGCCAATAGAAAGGATGTCAGCATGAATGGGGAGTTGCTGGCGCTTGTTTGGTCTATCACTAGGTTATGAAGGAAGATGGTCGTTGATTATTTATTTCCTTGCGAATTAAACTGTAACGTATGATATGAGTTTTGGATGGTAACCGTTGGTCCTTGTTCGTCCTTGTTGACCCTTTCATGAAACCGAAATAAGAAATTGTCAAATTGTACCGTGCCGAGGTGTGTCGTTCCGCATGCCTCTCGTAAGCGTAAGCAATAAACTCTCGATCCTTGCTTGGCGTTCCTACGAATGCTGTTAGTCAAGAGTGAACCAAGAATGCCTTGAACACAAACCTGAAGTTCTTTCATCTCCTCTTTCAATTGACCCACCGGCAAGTCTTTGACCTCCTCAAGCATGCTCTCCACCCTTCTAAAGCTCGTACTCGTGTCAGGACTTATCGTAAACGCCATTTGCTCTGGCATCTGTCCGATAGCAGATATGGGGCCACTTCGCTGCGAGAAATACCTCGCCAACGGGCTCTGCACCTCGTTTCCACCATCCGAGGGGAATTCTTCGGAGAACAAGGCGGAGCTGGTGCTCACACCGGTTGAAATAGCGCCGTATCCTTCCCCGCCCAATTTCGGTTCCGCAATTGAGGTAGAAGGTGTGAGAGCAGAGCGTGTGCGAAGCCTAGGGGATCCTTTTGCCAACACGCTTGCGTTGATGGACAGCCTCGTTGCGCTCCTAGCTCTATTGCCTGTGGGTACACTCGATCTCTGGCTTGTGTTGGCGCGCTGACTGTGGCTGGAGCTGCCATTCGTGTTGTGGTCACCCTCACCGACGGAGATGTTATCTCTGGAGTGAGCGCTCCTTAGAGTTGGCGCTTCCGTTTCGAACTCTGTGAAGATGCCCAGTTCGTCTCCATCGACCTCCATGTCGAATATGGCGTCATACAAATCGTTGCTCGTGGATCCAACCAAGGCCTCCACCAGTGGCATATTCTTAATGTGCTTGGGAAGGCTGTAGAACAAAGTATGGGCAGCGTCTTTGCTCGTCTGCCGAAACTTTTGCCCTACGGATAGATGGCGTTCATATATGGCGATAGCTATGAGCTGCGGGAGCGAAGTCAGTTTTATGAGGAATACATTTGCAGAGTGTAAGGCTCGGGGAGATAGGAACCAGCTGGCGGGTTTAAGGATGAGGAAGGCGAGGATGTTGAAAGGTGGTCGATATGAAAAAAGTGCGTTGGATTTCACCCTGCAAATGGAAACGTTGGTTCAACGGTGGTAAGCAAGATCAATATAAGGCTGTACCCTTCGATAGTTGAGATCGCAAATTGGAATAAGTACTGAAAGCCAAAAATAGTCCAAGGTCTCAGTATAGAACAACGAAGGGCGCTCAATGGAGTATACCTCTTGTGTAGCATTGGAACCTATCTTCGCCACAGTATTGGACAAGATTGAAATAAGGACTGGTAAGGGAACAACATCAGACCCGTCACGGCTGGGATCGAGTTAAAAACAGGACAGGTCGCACTTGGAGCGCCAATCGACACGTTTTGATAAATTGAGGGAACATTGTACTCAACTTGTCAGGAGCAGGGTGTTAGTCAGGGCGGCGAACATCGTCATTAAAATTGGACCGAAGAGTGGATGGAAACTCGAGGCTTGGGCGAAGCTCAGGTACGTGTTGCCGAACCAGATTTGAACCATAAGCCAGGCAATGGATCGGAATGTCCAAGGGTCTTTGCGCATCGGATTTTCGTCTTGAGCTGCAGAAAGTTAATCATAAGTTACAATCAAAACCGCTCGAATGGGTGGAGTATTACCTAGTGTCCATAGTGTGAACAACAACCCGGAAAAGCAGATCGCGGCTATGCCGATGAAGAAGACGAACTGGGCAATCATCGCGTGAAGTGACCTGTCACCTCAGATATTGAGTAACGCTGCGCTGCTGCGGTGACCTGCAGGCAAGGGATCTTACAGGATAACGACATTGTTGGATACAGCGAAGAATGCCAGTCTAATATCAACACGAGGTCAGAGTCCACCTGTTATCAGAAGTCCGCATTCACTCACCTGGGGAAGAGAATACAAGCCCCACACGCTAAAATGTCAAATGCCAAATTTGACGCAGCCACTGTTACCCGTGCACAGATCATGGATCAGATGAAGCCGCGATAGTAAAGAGCATCAGGAACACTAACAGTCACTGTGGTGCAATCCTTTAACTCTCAAAGCTAGATAGACCAGGAATATTGCAACAAAGGTCAAGTCGAACGCATTCCACACCTATGCAGGGAGGCTCATGAGGCCTTCATCGAAGCACTCGGAAGGACGGGGCACCTACATTCGCGATGTAAACTATCACCGCCGGTCATCATCAGGCTGTGACCACCAGTTATGGGTGTTACTCACTAATCCAGCCATGCTCTGTGGAGGCGGTGTACTCTTCCAAGGTAAAAGCGCTTGCAAATATGATAAAAGCCACTTCCCAGGGGGTCAGTGCTGCATTATCTTTGTCTATATTTGGTTCTTTGAGGCGTCTCCGGAGAGAAGGGGCGAATGTGGAACCTACTTGCAAGACAAAGAACAAAGGTCAACATGAGGCCGGCAAAATTTAGAAAATCTAGGATCGCCCCATATCGTGGCACACGGAGCCTGCAGGGTCTCAAGCAACAGACTCCACACAAGACAAAAATACCAGGTACCTGTAGTGGTTCAGGAAGGGACCCTTTCGGACGTCGTAGATCTGAATGGCGCGGGGCTTGTAGTTGTCCGCCAATATGGAGCGTGTTGCATGGATAGAGAACACGACCTTGCCTGAATAGATGTCGTTGACAACCGTCTGCGTCACGGGGGCAGCAAGAAAAGCCTTTGCTTGTGTTGAAATTGCCATCTAAGAGCAAAATATAACGTACGCGAATAGCAGATGTGATAAATATAGACCAACCTCGATAGCACTTTGTGCCGTTTCAAGGTCACGCTTGGAACCAATGGCCCGCTTGACCGCTTCTGTCACCTCGGGCGTAGCCCCGGAAAGCGGGTTCCATGCAGTTGTCAGGGCAGCCACGAGTTGTATGTAGTTTGGGGCAAAACGGCTCAGGAGTTTCATAGCGAGGATTTCACACAAGCTTGCGCGTGAAAGCATGAGGCCCGAAAAGGCGAGCTCGGTTTCTGACTGTGCTAGGAAATACGAGCGGACCACGAGGCAGGCGTAGACCACGGCCATGTTCCTGAGGCGGGCATACTTTGACACCAGCGGCCGTACGATAACAAAGTTGATGTCGGATGCGGTAAGTTGCCTGGGCAGAGACAGTCAACACGTGCCGCGGTTCAGTGGGTGCAAGTAAGATGGAACTGACTCCCAGCTCAGTGCACTATCTAAGATTGGTAAAAGTGATCTTAAAGAGATATCGCCTAAAGACAATTAGGGGGCGCTTACCAATTGTTTTCTGAGAATGGAAGCGTAAGCGAGAGCGCTCTGGGAGGTTTCAAGGCTTACCGTGACGTCTTTCTTGAGGGCTGGAATGAGTGGGAAGACCTTGGCTGATGCGAGATTCTCTGGAGTGGGAGCCAAGAGAGCAGCAACGGACGGCTGCTCGGGATCCATGAATCAGGGATTTGGAAGCCTGAACCTGGGTCTTAGGGGTGGTGGGGGGCGTCAGGCCCGGCTGGCCTGGTCGTCACTTTGCAAGGTTGACGATGCTGGTCAGGACGCAAGGAAGGACAGGGTAGGTAACGGTATGTGTGATTGGGTAACCGAAGAACCCGGCTGAGTGAATACGGTAGGCGTCCCCCTGTGTTCTGCCCCTCTCCCCGCCAGGGATGGGCTAGAGTGTGGCGGTCGTTCTCGAGCCCTTTTGTCTCTTGTGTCTTTTTGTCTCCTCCTCTGTCTCTGTTTAATTGTCTGGCGATATTTCCAAACTGAGATGAAGTGGCGAAGAGGCCGGAAGTTTCCTTTTAGGACAAAATCACCTTCTGTCCCTTCCCTCCATCCAAATCTGTTCTGCCTTGTATTCCACTCCTTCTTAACACCTTCTCCTACCCTTCGTTCCAGCTAATGCAACATGGGCTGTTGTTTCTCTGAGCCAGTAGACTTCAACGGCGAGGTCAACCTCTACCACTTTGACCTCCACCGTGCCGTCGGCAAGGGCGCGTTTGGCAAGGTTCGTCTTCACGTACACCCCTACGACCCTTTATCTCATTCACATTCACCCCCCCCCCCTCCCAACAGGTGCGGGTCGTCGAGCACAAACGCTCCAAGAAACTCTACGCCCTCAAGTACATCGACAAAGCTCGATGCATCCGACAAAAAGCTGTTGCTAACGTTATCCAGGAGCGCCGTCTCCTTGAAGAGGTGCTTCATACCCGGCACTCAGTTCTGCCTCTCTTCTTCCTCACTCACCCGGACTCTCTAGATTGATCACCCATTCATTGTCAATCTCCGCTATGCCTTTCAGGACGATGAGAACTGCTTCTTCGTCCTCGACCTCATGCTCGGAGGTGATCTCAGGTGTAGGTGGCTCTGGCTCCCTCCATTCAGCCCTTCCTCAACTGATTCCCGGTCCAGTCCATTTGGAACGTCAAGGGTTCATCAAGGAGGAGGTCGTCTTATTCTGGGTTGCAGAACTAGCTTCTGCTCTCCAGTATTTGCACCAGCAACGCATCATCCATCGGTATGTTGACACCCACAGCTTTGATCATCACACCCATTATGACCGTTACCGTAGGGATCTGAAGCCTGACAACATCCTTCTCGATTCCATGGGGCACGCACATATCACCGACTTCAATGTTGCTATTCATTACTCGGAGCGAAGGCTGCACACCAGCGTTGCTGGCAGTATGGCCTACATGGCACCGCAGGTCGTAGGCCGAAAGGGCTACAACTGGGCCATTGACTGGTGGAGCTTGGGCATTACAGCCTACGAGCTCATCTTCCACAAACGACCTTTCGATGGCCGTAATGCGGAGAAAATGACTCATGCCATCCTAAAAGATCCCCTGAGATTTCCAGAAGATGCGAGGACGCGTTGTAGCGAAGCGGGTCTTTCTGCCCTAAGAGGGGTGCGTGTGCTTCCTCTGTATTGGGTGCCTTCGTTCCCAGCCCTGACAAGCGCCTTTTAGTTCATTGACAAGGACCCCAACACCCGCTTGGGCTGTCGGCCCAATGGCCAGGGTATGGAAGACATTCGAAATCATCCATGGTTCACACCCATTGATTGGAACACTCTGGAAACGAAAGAGTGCCAGCCCCCATTCGTTCCCGACGTGAGTCGGGAAACCTTGTTGTACTCATGGTGATATCTGATCCAAAATTTTCCCACAGATGAAACAGGCCAACTTTGACGTATCACACGAACTTGACGAGTTCTTGATGGTTGAAAAGCCCTTGACACATACCAAGCGCAAGGCCAACCCCGACTTGGAGAAAATGAAGCCGGAGCTCCGGCAGCTGGAAGAACAGTGGGTTTATTTTTAAGTGAATGTGACATGCTGTTCTCTGGAACTGACTTGTCTGTATTCAACAGGTTCACCGTCTACGACTTTAGCTCCTCAAAACGCATGTCATATTACCCACACAATCAAGCGATTGGAACAGAGACAACAAGCACAGACAGGACGTGTGCTCAATCTGCGACGGGCACACTGATACCAACCGCAACCATTGTTGAACGTTCACATGCTGGAACCCCGATGATCGAGACTAACAACCACTGTATGCCCACAATACCGCCTTCCCGCGGATTTACCACATCATAACACCTATCATTTGTACTCTGTGAGTCTTCTCCACTATCGGGTGTTTCTGTCAAGAGCCTGACGAGATCGACGTTCAGAGCAACAATCACACACGGCCTAATCGTATACTCAGCTAGTTATTCACATTATCTTGCATTGGCTAATGCTTATGGACGGACATCTTTGGAATATGTCCCACTTTCCGATTTTATGCCCTATCTCCTTCGTAACGCTTTCACCGATGACCCTCACATCGCGCTTCTTGCACCGCCAATTTTTGGCAAACACTTCCTTTGCATTTTATCACACAATACTCATTCTATGCGCTAGCATAACCCCCTTCCTGCCTGACCCGCCCACTCATAGTACTTGTACGCCTACCCGTAGCACCTATGCATGCATCCACTACACCTTGGGTCAATATATCTTGTACAATCAAGTGACACTGGATATCTAGTGAGATGCTGTATCCATATGTAGGATGCACAGCACTTGACACGGGAGCTCGCGTTTTATCTCCGCGATCTGACAAACGCTTCCTTTTGCAAACTCCATACCTTGTGTTTGAAGATGAGGACAGCTCTGACCCTTGGGCAAATTCCGACTGTCAGGCAACTTTACGAGAAAGATGGATTGCAGAAGCCCCAGCAGCCACGGGAGGGTGTGAAACCAGATGCAAAGTTACTAGACAAAGTGGCCTTCTAGTGAGTTCTATATCGTAAACCTTCAGACTCTGAGTTGACGACGGCACTTGGCTAGTCGAGGAGACATTACTACACTAGAAGTGGATGCCATTGTCAATGCCGCGAACAAGGGTCTACTAGGTCTGCCCCCTTCGTTCCTCAGTCTCTTTCAGTACTTACTGATGATCGTGGTCGATACGCGACTCACGCAGGTGGCGGAGGCGGTATTTGCCAAACCTTCCTCCTTCTTCCATCAGCTACTGATGCAAGGTCTCCCAACCAGTTGATGGCGCGATTCACCATGCGGCCGGCCTCAAGCTGGTGGACGAATGTACGTTGTGTCTCCGATCCTTCGACAAAAAGGCTTCACATGCGGCTGCCCTGACTCGTGGCACGACTGTCTGACGACGAGACATCTGATCCGACCACCTTCTATGTCTTCTGTTCAGATACCACGTTGCGGACCTGCCACAATCACAAAACAATAGTAGCATTAGTTGCTGACGCATTACGAATGCAGGTCGAACTCTCAATGGTTGCGATACTGGTGACGCGAAGCTCACTAGAGGTTACGAATTGCCTGCGTAGGGGAACTTTAATTCTCACCATCCGCCGACTTGCTTAGGGTGGATTTCTCCGTGCTGTAGCCGCTTCATCATTCATGCAGTCGGACCCATCCATTGCGCCGCAACGCAAGATTTTAGAGAAGAGCAGTTGGCCTCGTGTTATACAAAGAGTTTGGATTTGGCGGTGGAGCATAAATTGAAAACCATCGTAAGCCTGTTTTCGAATAGGGAGATATCCCTCGATGGTGAATTATGCAATCGTTCACAGGCGTTCCCCTGCATCTCTACCGGTGCCTATGGGTATCCTCATAGGGAGGCAGCGACGATTGCGCTAACACAAGTTAGAAAGTATTTGGAATCTGAAAAAGGAGAACAGGTATGACCTCTCGTTCGATCATTGATGAATGCGCATAGAATACATTCCATCCAATCTGTCACTTAATACAGATTGATTGCGTCCTGCTCGTCGTATTTTTAGGGCAGGATGAAGAAATCTATAGGTACTTCCACCCTCCACTTTGACATGACTATCTTATTTATACCTATTCACACACCAGGGAACTTATCCCCCAATTCTTTCCGAATGTAGAGAATAACGAGGGCGGGGAAGCCTAGTACATAGACAAATCCAATGCTCTAGCCCCCCAAGCGGGTTTTCAAAGGTCGAATAACACAAGAATTGTAGAGCGTACGTACCGCTCGGAACCTTCGGGAGGTTGACTTCGCTGCCGTTGTATTTTATAGCCGATGACTGTGTGAAACGGAGAATGACTCGGGGGCTTCTTCTCTCCATCCGACAACTGAGCATTGTGTCCCAGAAAAGGCTCGGCCTTACGGAGGGCATATTTTAGGATCGAAACTTAAAAACGACGAACAGTCCCACAACAGGGTATGTCTATCCCACGACAGCGCATGAGTTGTATCCATCATAGAAGTCAACCGGTATCCGAGAAGCACAATGGATACTTATCCCTGTGGTGCATGGGGCCCAAACTAAGGGTGAGGGGCTGTGCAACCTCGGAAAGCGAATGAGAGGACGCAGGGGACGCTAGAGGGATGAGATTCTTTTCGAAATTTGCTTGCCCCAATGCTGCTACGTCCGGACCGCCCGTATTGCTGCATGGGCTTCCCATGGTCATGGGTTCGTATCCTACTCTCGCTTCCCAGCCTCATCTTCCGGAATTTCTCCGCTCGAAGGTTATTCTAACCCCTTCGAGTTGAGTTACCGGTGAGGATATAAGGCGTTCAAGGATATATGGGCGATGGGGATTCGGTTTTTGTGTGGAATCCACCTGCTTTATCTCTGACGACTTTCTGCTGGGCCGTAGGAGCCGTATCTCGAGGAAATGGGTCTTTTTTATAATATTTTCATTGCACTGTTCTCCTCAATTGGTGAGCATCGCCGATCATTTTGTGTATAACATCGCACCCAATTTTTATCTCAGGTGCATTTCTGTTTGGGTACGAGTTATCTGATTTTCATGGAGGAGAGTGACTGAAGTTACGATCCGCGATATATAGTTATGATAGGTGAGTTTTATTGTCCTTTTTCCAAATATGATAACTAACAATAGTTGTAGTGGTATTATAGCCTCTGTGATTACTATGGAGAGGTACAAGGCGCGTTTCACCGACGACGCGAATATCAGAGGAGCAGTTGTTTCGACGTTTAATGGTATATGGCTCCTTTACCTGATACAACTCTCGAGCTGATACACCATGATAGGTGGATGTTTCTTCGGAGCTGCGGGTGCAGGATGGTACGACGTCACAGCCCTGCGGATGTCCTCCGCAAAACTGACATCGAATTCCGCTGGGCAGGGCCAATGATAGATTTGGAAGAAAACGCACTATTCAGGTATGTTGATCATGCGACACCGCTCCCCTCATGATGTGACTAGGATGAGCAGATCGGTGCTCTATTTGCGATATGGGGATGTGCAATGCAGGCGGGTGCATCGAACGTTGCTACACTTCTCATTGGACGCATTATCGGTGGTTTAGCGATCGGGTGAGGAATCCGCTCATTCCTGCGATGCGCCAGCAAGTTCATATGATGTTGGCTGGCTGACAGTGTATTATCGATGACGGTGCCCTTGTACAACGTAAGTGAAGGACCCGTGCTAAGAGTGTTCGACTGTCTGAACATTAGCTAGACGGAGGTTGCCCCTCCCAAAGTTCGAGGCTTCCTCGTCGGCCTAACGCAACAAATGATCGGGATTGGATTTATCGTGGCTAATTGGGTAAGTAACAAAGCGCGCGAACGTCAGAATGCTGGGTTGGCTAATTCGACTGATAGGTTGGCTATGGGTCACAATTTATCGATTCCGATGTGTCATGGCGGCTTCCTCTTGGCCTTCAGGTTAGTTGCTTCTTGCTTCGTGTCAAGATCTGTGACTTCCCGATGCATTAGCTCGTACCGGCTGGATTGCTCCTCGTTGGTATTCAGTTCTTGCCTTATAGCCCGGTGAGGTTACTAGTAGGTTCAGGGAGTGACCGTTATCTGACTGGACAATGGTAGCGATGGTTGCTCGAGGTCGGAAGGGATGATGAGGCCAAGGAAGTCGTTTACCGGCTGCACGGCAAATCCGATGAAGCTCGTGCTGGAGCGGAAAAGGAGTATCATGAGATGTACACAACAATCAAAGCCGAAGTGACTTCTAGAAGTCGAAGAATCAGCGATCTCTGGGCAACCAGGGCAATGGTTCACCGGACACTTGTCGCGGTCGGAGTGCAAGTTTTTTGCCAGTTTACTGGAATAAATGGTGCGGTCTATTGTCCAAGGGATTTCACTGATTGATTGAATATTAACATTCTAGTCATCAATTATTTTGGACCTCAAATGTATGCGAGTTTGGGTGTTACGGGGAGCAAAGCCCTTTTGGTGCAAGGGTAAGTTTTGCGCCTATTTCCTGCTACCGCAACTCATAGTTTATCAGGATCTATGGAGCAATCGGTCCAATTGCAAACTTTTTGTACGTCCGGTCTAAACCTGCTATATATTGTTCACTTAGAACTTTAGCTTCATCACGCTCATCCTCGACCGAGTTGGTCGTAAGAAACCACTCTTGTTTGGAGCCTCGAGTTTTGTCGTCTTATACTCCATCTTGGCTGCTATCGTCGCTACCAACCCACCTCTACCTCCGGGCGTCGAAGGAACCGTTAATGCAACCGCTCAACGGTAAGCATCCGAAAGCCCCCCACTACCTACTCTTCTATGCTCATATCCCTCTGCCCAGCGCTGGAATTGGGATGATCTTTCTGCTCAGCATCTTCTTCTCTTTGAGTTTCGGGCCCGTTAGCTGGGTATTGGCGTCTGAAGTCTTCCCGACCAACACCCGATCTATTGGGACTAGCGTGGCCACCTGCGCTAACTGGGTATGTCCGTATTCGACTTGAACGAGAATAGTAGTAGAGGTTCATGGGTTCCTTGTAGGCATTTAACACCTTTATAGGCCAAGTTTCTCCGATTGCCTTGCAAAATGTCAACTGGAAGTTTTACATCCTGTTCATCTGCCTTAATTTTGCCGATTTCATACTCATATTACTCTTCTTCCCGGAAACCAAAGGTTTGTGGATATCAACAGGTGTCAGGACTATTTTTTGACGCAAGCCTTATTCAGGGAAAACTCTGGAGGAAATGAGCAAGGTGTTTGGCGATGAAATAACTCCTCTGACCGCTGGGGAGAGGACGCCTTCACATGAGAAAGAGAGCATCGAGAAACCTTGAATTACCAGCTAGAGCTATGGTGTGACGGGGGGGGGAGTAATTTGTCCTCACATTAGGTTGGATTGTATTTTACGAACGTTACAAGCGGTATTTTGTACGAGGGGCAGATCAAGACATGCTACGCATATGCTTATATGTCGATGTGGCTGTGATTCTCGAAAGCCAACTGCAGGTCTGCAGAAATCCGACACGCCTATAACAGTAGCAGACGACGCGCCCCTTGAACTAATGTCTGATAAATCCCATCAGCGAAGCAATCATATATGACAAATGTGGGAACCCCGAGAAGTATTATTGTCTTTTGTTAAAAAAATCAATCTCTACACTCAGGCTGCAATGGTCTGCGGGAGATAACAATGCAGGAACACTCATCCAAACTCCAGGAGCTACCAGTAGAAGTGAGCGAGTATTTCTGCAGCGTTAATAATCTCACTCTCTGACACAACCGGGCCAAGTTGCTCTACGAGGTGCAGCTATATGCACTATCCCCTTCCCTTCCCTGCCTCTCGCGTTATTTTGTCAACGTATTCAGCACATCCCCG
Organism: Lepiota venenata; assembly: GCA_004296355.1. Lineage (NCBI taxonomy): Eukaryota > Fungi > Basidiomycota > Agaricomycetes > Agaricales > Agaricaceae > Lepiota > Lepiota venenata. The sequence continues at coordinate 1,480,826 of RCFS01000009.1, read as the reverse complement.
GCCTCTTACCGTGTACAATACCTCCTCGCATCATGTATCACCGCCACCACTCCCTCAAAAACCGAGATCCTCTCCAAGGCCATGCGATACCCTCTCTGTACAATACCGGTTCTTGATCTGCTCTGCTTACGGCTAGAAGCATTCGCGCCACCGATCCCCCTTACACACCCTCTACAAAAACGCAAGTGCGAGCTCCCCCGCCGGCTCTTCCGTTCTCTGAGAGCGAGGCAAGATGATAACGGCACTATTGAATCACCTATTCCATTTCTTCTACTCCACATCCTCAACAAACCTTCCTTCCCTCCAATAGACGTAAACTCGCATCAGGGTTACGGACTTACGAGAGCGGTGCATGTGCGGCATGTGCCCCTTGTTCGCTTGCTGCTCGAGAACGGTGCCTCGCCAGGGCACAAAGATGGGATGGCGATCAAAGTAGCAATTAGACAGCAGAATTTGACTATGGTGAAGATGTTGGTTGAGAGGGAGGATCAGGACCGGGGTCTAGCTTTGGCTAGGGTTGTGGAAGAAGGGAAGGGGCATCGAGGGACAGGGAAGGGGAAGAGACGGCGGTTGGAGGACAGGGTTCGGGTGGACCAGTCGATGCTCAAGCTAGCGGTCAGGTGCAATGCGAGGGATATCATCGACTACCTGGCCTGGGAGAAGGGCGTTGTTCCAGACATACAGACTCTGGCTTTCGTAGGGCGTCCCGGTCAGGGGTGATAAGATAAAGGATACATTGATCATGAGTGCTTCAAGGTATCTAGTAGTAAGACAACAAGGCATGAATAGCAGGTGGGTGTAGTGGCGTCGCCGATGTCAATGCGTTGTAGCATTTAGATATCGTCAATGTCGACCTCTCCCTCGTCTCCAAACTCAAAGGCGCACTCGCCGTCTTCTTCGCCGAATGCGTCTGTCTCGTTGATTTTGGCATTTTCGGGGAGTTCGCCATATGCTTTTACTGTTAACAGTGCGCTTAATGGACAAAAAAAAAAAAAGAGAGGGAGTAAAACCGCCAAGCGACGTACGATTCCGAGCCTCGTCGGCTGTGTATTTCACAATCACATCCGCCTTGCCGTCCTGGAACTCTCTAAGGGATAGTAGGATAATGTCTCCTTGGTTTATCCAAACCTATTACGAGGAAATGAGTTTCACTTAGAGCACCGGACGAGGCAGGCGGAGAAGAACACAAAACAGCACCTTCTTCCGCATTTTCCCTCGTATATGCGCCAGTCGCTTCTCGCCATCGAAGCACTGTGCTTCAAGCCGGCCATTTCCAAGCATTCTCGTCACTTGGGCGTATTCTTGCCCGTCTTCGCGGAACACGAGCTCGCGCTTGTCATCGTCGTTTTCGTTCTTTCCACGTCGCCGGTTCTTGCCACCCTGTTATTTATAATATATATATTATAACCGGGACTCAGGAGGGGAGCCAGTTGAGGGCATCATAAACGCCAGAGACGAACCTTTCCTTTATTCTAGCCCGACATTGTTGTTATTTATCTGGATAGCTTTAAAAGACAAGTAGAAACCTTACCTTCGGCATGGGTGCTGTGTGTTATGAAGATCGATGCATTTCGCTTATCGAGTCAGGTTGTCATCAGCTTATTTGTTCCTGTTTGCCATCTCCTTTGGTCCAAACGGAAACCCCCCTTTTGTACTTTGTTCTTTAAAGAATTTCACTCCCCCCTCTAGCCTGGGATGCCGCGCGAAACCGTAGTGTAAAATTTTCACACCCACTGTGGGGTTGCCGACGTGTTTTCGTTTCATTATTTTATCTCAAACTAAGAAAAGACGTCGCGTTTGGGGTATTGGGTCCGCTTTGGGCCAAGGCCGTGCATGTCCGAGGTGGGTCGACCGGAGGAGGGACACAGTTTTGTTGTTTCGAGTCGTCCTGTGGTGGACATTGAGAGGTGTAAAAGAGAACACTAGCCCAACAAGCGACAATTTGCCTCTCTTCTAACCTACGTTCATTTCATCCGTTTCTTCTGCTCCCTGCGTGAGCGTCGCAAGAACAGCACGAGGCAAGCCAACACCCAACAACACCCTCTCTTTCCCCTTCTTCCATCCCATTTTTGCATAAGTGTCCTTCAGTGCCTCCTTTAGCTCCGCCTCTCTCGTTTGTTGACTCGGGAAGGGCTCAAGTGCGAGTGTGAGGACCTCCAGGACATGTGGGTTAATGGGGTCTATACTCAACGACTGGGTGAGAGTTTAGCAGAATGAGCTCTACGAATGGGTAGAAACGGGGTACCTCGTGGTATTTGACGATCGCTTTGTCGAGATCACCCTTGAGGTGATATACCATTCCAAGGAATCCCAAAGCTATCGAGTGTCTTGGGTCGAGTTCGAGAACTTTTTGGTAGGCCGCTTGGGCATCGTCTAACCGCCTTCAAGTACCGGTCAGCATTTATGAGCTCCATGTATGATGCAAGGTAGACGAACTTGAGCTTTCGATAGCATGTCCCAAGGTTAATGTGCGTCGTCGCCCACGACTTTCTCGAGCTCTGTGTCACCTGCCCGAGTTCGAGTGCTTCCTGGAAAAGTGTAGCTGCCCGCTCATACCTGAATTACATCAATTCAAAAAATCTCACTAAACAATACCACCACTTACTCTCCGTGATTATATGCCATGACGCCTCGCTCGTTCATAAGTAGAGGATCACCGTCGCACATTGAATAGGCCGCATTCAGCGCCTCATCTGCGAGTGCATAGTTGGAGAGCATGATGTGTTCCATTCCAACAAACATTAGTGGCAGGTGCGAGCTTTTTTTTTTTTGGAAGTTGAACATAGGAGCCTATAGTAGAATCAAAGCCAGACCCACCCGGTGAACATCCTCGCACAAGTTGAATAAGCCGTCACTGCATGATCGTGTTCTCCTTCCAATGCAAATGTATGACCAAAGGCTACCCAGGCCGGGGCAAACCGGGGATCCATGAGTGATGTTTTACTATGTGAGGACATGTCTGAGCAATTACAATAGTCAGACTTGTAAGAATTCACCTAAAATATTGTCGTGCTTGATGCCACTTCCCACCACTCAGATACCAGACTCCGACCGTGTACCAGCTAATCGGATTTTCGGGCTCACGATCAACCATCTCGTGCGCAAGCATGAACAGACGCGAGTGATGATGCTGTAGGTGATACATGCAGGCAATATGCAGGGGCATCGTTGGATTGTGTACCGCCGCGAGGCCAAGGATCCTGAACACTGTGCTTAGCTGGTGTGTATAAGAAAGGATGGGGTAACAAGGACATACCTTGAGGTGATTGTGAAACAATCTGCCCATCTAAAGTTGGCATATAACCCATCGGCGAAACTGAACAGAACATCGGGGTTATCCCCTAATCTGTAATCTTCGACAAGTCGTTGTCGGGTTAGTGCGTGTTCCTTGACGTGCTTGTATTTCCTCAACCGAGTGGTGTAGATGAGCTGTACAAACTGCGCGTCTTGGGGTGTTTGCTGCGAATACGCCAAGCCTTGTACAAACTCCCATTCTATAATTACTGTTAGAACTGGAATGGCAAGGGTGACATAAGGGTAAGCTGTGCCTTCGTCTGGGGTCATCATTTCCCCTGTTACCAGCTGGTCGAACGCCTCGAAGCATTTTACATCCAACGCCAACGCCTCCATGAAACACTGTTTTGCTTGGTCTCCTCGATTGAGCTTGAGCATCAACAGACCTCTGAGGTGACACATGGATGCCTCGACCTGATAATCGGTCAATAGACAGGTCGCGCTCAAATACGGTCAACAGTTTACCTTGATCCCCCCGTCTACGTTGGGTATCGAGGGACCGCTGCGGCCTATACTCAGTCTCAGTCCATCCAAGAACTCCAAGCGCAGAGACAGTCATACCCGAATTTCGGAATGGGTTCGCCTCGCCCAGCATTTCAAGAGCCTCCGACCAATTGCCTTGTCGCATCTACGCACGACAGTTTTCAGCTACCGTTTTCAGATGCAAGGCAAGAGAAAACGCACCTGGCATTGAGCAGCGAGGTAGCGACAGGCAACACTCATATCGACCAACCTCGAGACCTTGTCCTGCTGATCCGGCGCGACCTCGATCATGCCACTAGGACCCATGGGTAGTCGAGAAGGACCGATCGATTGGGACAAGTCGGGCTCGCGTCCTTTGCCCTTGTCGCGTCCATTCGCGATAGGCGGGGGTGTAGACGGGGGTTTGGGGGGTGTGGTGGGGAACGGTCTCGTGAGCAGTCGTTCTGCGCGAGAGTATTGGTGGGTCATAAAGTATGTTTGTGCGAGCCAAAAGGCGTCATTAGGGTCATCTTTCGGGGGGCGTAGGATTAGAGAGAGCTTAGTTGAGAGAGAGAGAGAGAAGTCCTAGATAATCTACACATACTGGTCCAGCTAAGGATCTTATCTCCCCAAAAAGCGGCAGTCTCGTATAGATGCTGCATCAATGCATCGTGTCGCCAGAGCCGCATTCTATCGACCGTACCCCACTCATACTCGCTCTCGTCATCTGCATCGTCATCCGGCTCCTGAAAAATGTCGGTGGTGGTGTCGTTGGCGAGTGGATGGGGTCTGCTGAGACTGGACTTGGCGTTGCGGTGTCTGCGGGGGGAGGAGCGGAGGGGAGAGGCAGGGAGGACGGATCTGTTTGGGTCGAGGGGGTTAGAGACGGTGCTGGTGTTGGTGTCCATGTAGGAGTCGATGAGGTGCTGAGGACCAAAGGAAAAGGAGGAGCTGATGGAGGTGCGGTGGTGGGAGGAGGACGGGGAGATGAGTTTTGGCGTCGAGCCAAAGGGAAACTGAGGCGGAGGCGGAGGAGGCGTCGACGCCATTGTCGTTGAGGAGGGAGAGAGAGCAGAGCCACAGAATATCGCTTTTGTTGTTGTCTCCAGACTGGTCTAGCCAAATAACACGCAGTCTAAATCGACGACTGGGCACGCAGGCTTTTGAGGGAGAGACTCTGGCTTGGCGGAGCGCACATACGGGTACCCAAGCAGCCTGCGGTCCACGGGAGGGCGTGTCGCTCGCAGTGGTTTGTTGTGGCCCAGAATCATCATAGGCGGTGTGGGCAACGAGGACTCTGTGGGGAGGGTAATGGAAACAACAGTGCCCTGTGCCGACGGGTGACAGCTGTCGGGATCGCTTATTAGCAGATGCGATGGGGTTGGGGCAAGGACTCGACACTTGCACTCTGTCTTTGAGACTCTTGCATGACCCAGTCCGCATCCACCGCGACGGCGAGTGCCCGTTGCCTGCGTTCCTCTGCCTCTCTCTCATCATCCTCAATCTCTGGCTCTCGAACCCTTGTTCTGTGTCAGGAATCAGCCCGCATCGATTGCATGGGTTGGCCTACCTGGGTGGCGGCGGTGGTGGTTTCGGTTGTAGCGAGATCATGGCCGGTGGGCCGTTGGAGACGAGACGAAACACTGCCAAGTCTATGAGCTTTTCGAATGACAATACTTCAACAGTAGGGAGAGCGCATACAGATAGGATCCTCCGTTGTAGCACTACCTTTCTCCTGAATCTTCCGTCGCTTTCCTATAAACTCCTCGTCCTCCTCCCAGTCCATAGGGAACACGGTTCTCATCATCGCATCGAACTCATGCAAATGGCTCTCGTCAGGTAGCACACACTCATCCCCTCTTCGAGAGCCTTGCGAGACACAATCCTGAGTCTTGTCAAGCACCACATGTGGGTTGGCAAACCGAGAGATCATGGATTGCCTGGAAGGAATAATAAAAGCTGATGCCCGTCACTTGAGTCTTTGTCGTGCCCTATTTGTCTGTTTTTTTTTGATCTCTCCTTCATTGCTCCTCTCTCCTCCAAAAATATGACGCTCTCAGCGACAAGAGAGAAGAAAAAAAGTGATAAAAAAGTGCCCCCGAAACCACGCAAAATCAATGTCGTAGATCTTCCGACTCTGGCTGACAAAAAGGCTGCTGTGAGAGGGAAATCCACCAAAGTCCTCTTGCGAGGGCCACGACCCCCACAATCAGACAGCGAAGAAGATGGGGAAAACGATAGCGAGGAGGAGGAGCAGGGAAAGAAGCTAAATTCAGCCAAGTCGTCCAAGCAATCTTCCACACCAAAGCTCATATCCGCCAACGCAAATGCGAAACTAAAATCCTCGAGTACAACAAAACCTACCCTCAAAAAAACCAAGCTTAGACCTCCCACCCCCACATCATCACTATCATCAGAAGCGGAAGCCGATGATAAACAGAAGAACGGCGCAACTGTTGCCTCGTCGGCCGACGAAGACGAAAACGATCACCTGCAGGGCTTCTCAACAGACGACGACGATTCATCCGACGAAGACACCGCCCCTGACAAAGGTCTCTCTCCATACGAAGTTAGTAAACTACCCACAGTGGCCAAAGATGACGAGTCCGTCAAACGCAAACTCGAAAAAGCCAAACGACAGCCGGTGTGTCACTCGCCTTTTCTCTGTTCCCTGCCCGTCTCAATGTTTTTGATACCGTACTCAAGACCGAAGATCGTGGAGTCATTTACATTGGCCGTCTACCTCATGGGTTCTATGAGGACCAACTCCGGGGGTACTTTTCCCAGTTTGGAGACATCACCCGCCTTCGCGTATCTCGAAACAAAAAGGTTCGGGTTTGTTCTCTTCGTGCGCGTATTGTACTCGCTCACCATTGCTGGGTAGACTGGCAAATGCAAGCACTACGGCTTCATCGAATTTGATTCCTCTTCTGTCGCTCAAATCGTGGCGGAAACAATGGACAATTATCTCCTGACAGGACACATCCTTAAATGCAAGCTTATTCCCAAGGATGAAATACATCCCGAACTCTGGGTCGGCGCGAACAGGAAATGGAGGGTTGTGCCAAAGGACAGAATTTTTAGAGTGCAGCATAATAAGGTTAGTAATGCTTCTGGACCGCGTGAATGAGTGTTGATGGTGTTCTTCCTCTTTCTCCCTATTTCAGCCAAGGACAGAGGAAGAGCAGGAAAAGGCGGCAAAGCGGCTGCTCAAACGCCAGAATGAGAGGAAGCGCAAACTGGAGGCGGTGGGTATCGAGTATGATTTCGATGCCGTTGGCTATGTGAGTATCACGTGTTTTGTCTTTCATTCGTGGTTGATCATCATGGGCTTCGGGTTGTAGAAAAAAGCGAAGGGGGATATAAGAGCGTGATATTACTTTGTGTACATCCGAGTCCAGTATGATACTTCTATATGGGAAACCGCATGCCTTTGTCGCTTAAATCCAATTGATCCCTTGGCTTAGATCCCTCGGCATGGGATTCCGCGCGCATAAAACCCCAGCGGGAGCTGATCGTTCCGGGACCTCTGTAAATGGTGATATGTTCGCCCCACGCTTATAACATAGAAGCACATGAGGATGTCCCCTGAGTGAGAACCCTGCTGGCCTTGCCCAACTACGTCACATGTCCATATGAGTCCACATCTCGCTTTCCCCAGTGTCGGAAGCCGCTCATCGGAGTCAACAGCCGAAGCCAAATCAGGCGCAAACCCTCAAGTGACAGGACAAACTCGTCAGTAAAAATACTGCGGCAAGATTTCAATCAGAGTCATTTTCATTGTGATTCGGGAAGCCAGAGATATCACGTATAATCATTGGAACATAGGAAGTGCTGCGCGGAGAGAATAGAAGGGTAAAACAGTGCTTTTTGGAACAGCACCTTCCATGTCCCTATATTCATCTTCGGTATCCCAGGCTTCCAGGGACGCTATATACGGCAAACATCGACGTGCGAATTTATGGTTGAACGCGCGGGCGGTCATCGGGGGGAGGATTTCGGGTAACCCCTGTAACGATCATGCGCCCTACCACGTTGCGCTCACGAAAGGAGGATGAAGGAGATATGCGAAACCGATCGCCACCCTGACCTGCTGTTTTTGCGACGTACATTTAGAAGTCATTCTGCTCATAGCTGGGACAAAGGCCAGTCCACCCATCATTCCTGTTGGCGCCACTACCAGCGCCACAACTCCCGAACAGTGTCCTCGGGAGTTGCAAGCAGGAGCACGGTGACCATGTGTACTTAGCAGCAAAAGCAGTGAGTGCAGATGGATAGATGCTTACAAGGTGGGCTGCGATCTCTTGTCAAGACCGCGAACCGCGGCATGTGTCTGTCATGTCGAAATCCGACGACATAACTATAATAACAGATCTTTCAAGGGGGCTTTGGTCCCCCACTTGTATTCAATTTTAATCCGGTGACTACTCGTGGGCGGTGTTGCCCCCTATTTAGAACGGGTGTCACGTAGATCTCTGCCACTAAGATGGGCTGTGGACCTAAAAAATCGGTTTGGGTAATCCCTTGCCATAACCCCCAGCATAACCCACGGCACCGGCTTTTGCCTTAATATACTACTTGCCTATTTTGGTAATCTGTGCCCAACGCCCATCCCCCTAACTTTCGCCGGGACTCACATACCGCATCAAACTATAAAGACACTTATACCTCAGGTGCACAATCCCGGCTTCAGTAGCTTTTTCCGTGACTTCTCCGTCTTCTTTTTTTATCTACCTACCAATCTGCGTATTGTCGTTCTCACGGAAACCAATCTACAACTCCACAGCCACCCAGCGCCGTGAAACCACTTCAGAAGGTACATGGTGCACTCGACGGATGCTCCATGTATATATATACATATGTTGGCATCTAGGGTCCCGTTGTCATAGTCTCAGCTGCATTCTAGTGAAAAGTTGGCTTGGAACAATGGAAGAGAACTTGAAAGAACCCACAACAACAGCTTTAAGGTTTTCTCACGAAGCAAATGCTGCTACATATCAGTGTGTCTGTCAAATTCTACCTGTTCACGGGCTGTGCGTGTGCGTGGGAGAGGAAGAGCAAGGGTAGAAGAAGAAGACGTTACTTTGAAAGTCTTTCAACAACAAACGAGGAAGCTCATCATTCTGATCAATCGGTTCCCTTGAACAAAGATGTCATTGTCACACGCGCTCAAAGAACTGCATCTGTGTTACTAGATTAAGTATTCGGCGTATGACCTGGCATAGTGTAGGGTGTATAGGTGTATCTGGCTTAGAGGTGCCAACTAGTACGGTGATCGGCCAAAGTCAAAAAAACGATGACTCGCATGAAAAGCGTTGTGGGTTTGCAGTTGTAAGCGGCATGGTTACTCGGTGTGCAATCTTGGGCAAGGCGCGGGGGGCGCCCCCGCGGCTGATATGTTAACCCGACCGTTGGGGGATCCTAATATTATACTCCCCTCCCAGATAAAGCACTAACAATAACGGAGAGCTGTTGCTTCTCCGGTGTGACCCACACAAGGTCCTGGCTAACTGAAAGAAAAGGAAAAAGGGATATAGTATAACCTCAGTTTCAGTATCGTAAACTACATAGCGTGGTGAAGACATGAAGGTTAGAACGTAAAACAAGGGAAGTTGAAGGAGTTTGGGAAACCAGAAGAAACCCGAATCGTACTCTCAAGCCGTAGTGTTAGCTTTCCTCTGTCCGATGGGCCCTAAAGGGAGAGATATCATTCAGCAAATCCTGCTAGGGCCCAATTGAGGTAACAAACCTTTGACGAAACCTTCTTGGTCCTCGTTGGATAGCTCTTCCAATGACCTTTGTTTGGTTCTCAGGCAGAAGCAATGTCGAGAAGATACCGGTGAGCATGAAGAATGCGAAGATCTCGAGGCTACCACCATCCAGTTAGTGTTTCATTCCCTTCTAAACTAAAGGGTACCACTTACATGTGCTTGACGAACTTGTTCGTTCCACCAATATCCTTCAGGCGTGCGAAACCAACCTGGGCAATGATAGCACCGAGTTTTCCTGAGGCAGCAGAGATACCATGGCCAGTGGAACGGTAACGAGTCGGGAATACCTCTCCTGGAATGACGAACGTGGTCGAGTTGGGACCGAAATTCTGGAAGAAGTTTGCAAGGCAGTAGAGGAAGACAAAGCCCTTTGTAGCAGCAGGAGTGGCCGTAAGCTTGTCATAACCAAAGCCTATAGAATGGATGGGTAAATTGGTGACCCGTGTATGTAGGAATAATGTATCACTTACCCAGGATGACGAACAGGATAGTGAGAACAATGAAACCCATGAGCTGGATGGGCTTGCGTCCCCAGGTGTCTATGAATAGGAATGACACCCAGTAGCCGGGAATCAAGCCAGCGACAGACAATATCAAGTTTCCAACACAAATATTTGATAGGTTGTCATAGATGCCGCGAGTGCCTTTAGTAACAGGTGTACCAAAACCGATGGCCTGTAAGATGATAGAAGAGTTGAGTCCCAAGCCTTAAAATTTATGATTTAAATCTTCTTGGACTAAAAAATAAAATAAGTCAAGCCACGGACCGTAAAAGGCGATCTATTTATTTTTTTTTGATTCGTGAGCGGAGATGAGGAATACAGGGAATTTGAAAGACCCACATCGAGTGCAAACCACGAATACGAAGTTCCCAATAAAATCTTGCCATTCTCCCACTTGCTGAAGTAGCTCACGAAGTCTGACCAGCTGGCCCTAGGAGCATCGACTCGTTGGATGAGTGCATCTTCAGTTGTTGGCACCTCGTCCACCGGCCATCACATCCTTGATATCTTCGGTTGCTTGTTGAACGTTCCTTTCAATGTCCATGGTGAAACGGGGTGTTTCTGGGATGGTAAGTCGGAAGTAGAGGGCGACGACACCAGGAACACATCCAAGACCGATAAGCAAGCGCCACATAGGATCAATAGCTGCTACATGAGTAGTGGTGGGCGAGTTGAGAATGGCGTTCTTGTAAGCGGCGGTGACAATGAAGGCGACAAGGGCGGCGGCTGGATATTAGAAGGGCTTGTGAGAGCTATTTTTAGAGCTTTCAGGTGTGAGAACTTACTGAAATTCCCCCAACCCTGGCTGGCAAATACAGCCGTCATCATCCTACCACGAATTCTTGTTGCCGCGAACTCGGAGGAGATGACAGCACTCAGCGGATAGTCGCCACCGATACCCACACCCATCCACACGAGGAGTTCAGCTTGGATAAGACCCCAGGAGAGGAATAAATGAACATACTATGAATCGCCATACTACAAGGGCACCGATGATATGAACAGATGCCGCTTGACCTGACAGTGCTTGTGCGAAGGTCGCAATAATCATGATCATCAACTCGACGCCATCTTAATGAGGGGTCAGGCCCACTGAGTGGATGGTAAATAGCAAAGTTTGTACTTACACATCCTCTTACGACCTACAAGGTCGGCAAGCCAACCGAAAAGTAGCTGACCGACAAGGGTGCCAACGGGCGTAGCTACTTTGATACCGAGGTCTTGGTCTGGATTAAGCTTACCGCCAGTTGCACCATAGACATAGCCCAACATCGTCGAAGCGATGTTGATGGCAAAAATGTCGTAGGCATCTGTGAAGAAGCCTACACCTGCAACAACGCAGACTTTCGCATGGAACCAACTGGATTGAACGAGCGAGGATTAAGGGGGGATAAGGGAAAAGAGCCAAGAGATTCAACTAACGAGAATTTAGCAGAGTCGACCTCTGCCAAGGCGGCTCTGCGGCTCTTGTCAAGCACCAGGGCATCATTAGAGCGAGTCTTCACGTCGTGCGACTCATGGTTGGAACTCTTTTCGTCGATGCTAGCCATGTTGGCTTCTGTGCAAGAGTTGCGGGGGAGGGGAAAGGGAGACAAGAGTGAGAAACCCGAAAAAGCTGCGCCGAGCGCTTTATAATCTGGAAACACATCTTTAGCCCGACACATCCATGCGGCTGTAACTCCCCCCCACCCCTTTGAATATTTATTAAACACGTTCGATCTAAATCGGTGGACGATCTCTCGCACCCTGAAGGTACTTGCCTTTTTTGGAATGGTGCTGTTGATGAGAGTTCCTGAATCATTGTCAACCCACCCATATGTCCCGCACGTTTGTCGTCGGCCAATCTTAGTCAAGGTGCCCTGGCTGTGCAATGGTGTGCAGTCTTACTACCAGAGGGTTCCAAGGCTGCATTGCCCTGCCTCCTAGGTGGGTTCTAAGAGGAGGAGGAGGTGCAGCGTTGCAGTGCCCTGTAGGTACAATAATAAATTCTGTGGCAAAGTCTTAAAGTCAGATTGGAGATGGAAGCTCATCCCATCGACAGATGGCACGGCTGTTTCAGGTCAGGTTGCATGTGTCCCACGGCAGCTTGAGGACCCCAGACCGAGATTGGCTTCCGTGACTGCCCAATGGACCAGATTCCGCGGGCAGCCCATGGCAGGGCACAGAAATAATACACGAACCATCGTAAATTATACAGGGCGGGTCTGTGTCGACTGTGAAAAGCCAGAGAGCAGCCAATGGGCGGTCACTCAAAAGCGCACACGAGTGAGGTTCGCCAATTCGCTTGGGCAGCGGTCAGGTCCGCCTGTTCCCACGGGCTCACAAACGCCGCACACGGGGGGCGTTCACAAGAACGGTCTCCTACCTAATAACCATCGCGCCTCAACAGCCCATGGCGACAAAACTAACGCGTCTGCGAGCCCTTGCCCTCTACAAGGAGCTCCGTCATCTAGGACGGGATTATCCTGACCCATCGTAAGCCGATATGAGTCGAGGCATAGAGGGGGGTGTCTTCACACTTATCCCACCTTTGTCTAGCTATGATTTCAACGGAAGAGTGCGGCGACTGTTCGAAAGTGTGTTCATTTCCACCTCCTTCCCTCTCCTCCCCTCAGTCCCGGACAGAAAACAGGAACCTCACCGATCAGGGCGAGATAGAAAAGGCGTTGAAAATGGGCGAGTACATCAAGAAAGGTATCGTCACCACCCTCCGAACACAATCATACCCTGAACCCATGCCTCACTGTCACAGAAACCTTGGCACTCTACTACCTGCGAAAATACCGCCACCTGAAGCGGATGTACCCAGACTCCATGTCAGACCCATGACAAGCCCCTACCCACTGACATCCGCGCATTCGGAACACCTCTAGACCATCTCCGTTCGTCCCTTGCCGCATCATGTGGGAGCCGTTGACTGCTACACATTTTGGACCTAGAGCAGGACAGCCGCTGTTGAACATACTGTTTTCAGTACCTGAACATACCCACTCGTACCGGCGCACGTTCCTCGGCTATGCAGTACGAACAAAACCTTGGGTCTCACGTCAAGTGGATTGATGGATTGCAACGGATCCTTTCCGGGACCTGGGAGGCACCTCACTGTGACTCAGAGACGCAATTGTGTATGTATGTGTGCATGTACTTGTCACCTTAGGGAATAATATCACCTCGCATCTTACACCCTCTCCGTGGTATACATATAAACATGCTACTTACGGATACATTACGGACGAGATTAGATATGGGTTAAAGTAGATCAGGACCTCCTTTCTTACACCAATTCGCTTGGTTTCTTAAAATTACTCGGTTTCTTAGTCTTACCTTGCTCGGTCCTGCGCTGTGCCAGTGCCCATTTGACCAACTTCCTTGCGGGCCATTGCAAGCGGGCAGCAAAGCTGATATCAACATCCTCATGGCGATGCTTGGAATGCAGAGCGACAAGGATCCAGATGGAGGCACCAGTGAGTAGCAAGGCAAGCACGATATAGTGGACTAGGGAACCAAGACCATCCTGGCTGAAATTATGTGTATTCATGCCAAAAACCGACTGCGTAGATCAGCTGAGTATGGTCTTTCCCTCTTGGGTTGATCGACGTACGGCTGCAAATGATGCGGGAAGGAACACCATGGTCAAGTACGAAATTTGTTTCATAACTGATGTTTAACGGTGGTCAGTGGGTACGTTCCCTGAACTGATTATTGGTGTGCGCGTAAACATACCGGCACTGTCACGCAATGTTGCTTCCGTCAGCGATCTCATGTCCTGACTATCTCGAAAATTGACATTATTGAATGCCTTGTGCATCATTCTCCGTGAGAACTTGGAGCCAAAACATCTGAACAATAAAGCACATACAAGATTGACCAGATTCTCAAGGCGCATGTCCTGCATCTTGCGGAACATCTCTAGTCGTTCTATTTCCGACACCAATACATTGCATTCTCTGTCCATGATCGAGCGCTCGCGATCGGAATGATCTCGCATGGTAGGAGTAGGGGTGTTTTGAATGAAAAGGACGGCTTTCTTGAAATCCTCCAGCATCGCAGTATAATGCAGCAATGAAGCTCGAATAACATGCAGTTCACGGGTTTGGTACACGTCGTTGGTGATGAGAATTTTCGTTTCCTAGCTGTAATCAGTCCCAGGGCCGACGGGATGGACGTGTCCACTCACGAGCCAGCAGATGTGGGTATAGAGAGTTTCCAGGGCTTCGTCCCAGGCATACAAGGCGTGCCAAAATAGACTTAGCAGAACAAATGTCGGGTCGTCTGACTGGCTGAAAATAGTCCGCCAGTACACGCTCTGACCAGCAAACTGGAATCTGGTATGGAGTACCTCGGCGCTAGTACTTTGCCATTCCGGCGGCGGGTGGTATGATATGATGGTGCTGCTATCTTTATGTCGGATCATATGCAACGCCAGCAAATCAATGAGGACAATCTTTTCATCTGGGCTTAAGGTTGAGCCGATTCCATTTTTGAATGTCCAAGTGGAGAAGTTATTTCACTCACTCGAACGGAGCGATAGCGGGGCTTGGGCGTCGACGGTAATCGTGCCAGCCCGGGACATAACTCTATTTGGGATTGGGTTATAGGTGATTGGGGGCGCTGTTAAGGTCGGGTCATCGATCACTCGAAGGAAGTTAAGGACGATCGTGATATCTGATATGGCTTGATGAGCGATTTTGAACGCAAGACGGATGAATTATACTGACATACGGTCCGTTCCTTCCTCAGGGCTATCCTCTTGATACCGCGAGGGAATCCAATTCAAGGAAGATGAAAAGAAGAAGGGTTCTATAGAATACCTGCTCGAGTGAGAGTATTTTTCATTTTCGCAGAAGACACACACACATACTTTGTTCCCAGCGTCTGCATCACCGGCGCAGAAAGGTTCTCAATGAATATAGCGCGCAACCGAGTCCCATCTGGCCTCTTTGCCTGCAGTATAAAGCCAAGTTTAGCAACAGTGAAATATGATAATATATAGAAGGCTGAACACACCTGTATTCTGCTCCAGAACTCTTTGGCATTCTGAAGTGTCACCTCATGATGCGATGGCTTCGAGAACCGGCCCTGATCGTTGACATCGACATAGTAGATAACGCAAGGCGGCGATTCTGACCCACTTCTCTCCCTCAGCAACTTTGCGATACCACTTCGCTCAAGGCGAAGTGATGTCCAGTTACGGAACAATGATGTGGGATATCCTCTCCACGAATTCGGGTCGAGTGCGTTAAGGCTTTCGCCGGAAGGCCTGGGTTCGAATGGGGTTTCCTCGCCCAGATCTGCCCAGGGCCAAGGGCCTGAAGGCGCGGCGTGTCTGTGAGATGCTCGAGGAACGCGGGGCGGCATTCCCTTGGCGTTTGGTGGAACCTGGGGGGCAATTATCGAGTAGGCCATTGTAATGATCTTGATGAGGACGACGCTGTCGCGGATTCGATATTCATTTTAAATACAGCCCACCCCTTAGGCGCTTTGGAGTCCAGCAGGTTAGTATCCAGCTGGAGAGGAGTTGTATTTGGAAATTCAAGCTTCGACGCTCCCCCTTCGGAGTCGGCATAGGGTGCGGGCACCATCCTCGGGACCCGCATACCCCAGGTATGGTCCCCAGATTTGACGTGGAGTATTGCTGGAATATAAGGAGAATGTCGCGACTATCGTGGTGGATGGGCAGAGCCTGCCAAACCTGCCAGAGCGCTGGCTGTTAAATTTCCTGACCCAGTTGAAGTGCAACGGCTCCATCACCGGTGTTCTCGGAAGGATTATTGAATAACGTGGAGTAAACGTTTGGAGTGCCTTCATTAAAACGCGAGTGTGGTGATATGCGAAAGAGTAGACTAATAGATTACGGGAGTACAAGAAGGGAGCAAAGAGCGGCAAACAGAGATAGGATACCGTGCCTCATCATGGCATGTTCTCTAATAAGTGTAAGAATATGCTCAGCACTCGTAAACACACGAGAACTGTATTAGGCACCTGTAAGAATATGCTACGACAGTGTGAGTAAAGGTAGTAACAAAAGGATAAAAGATATAAAGCTCACCTCAGCACTCGTAAACACACGAGAACTGAGGGGAGCGGTTGTCCGAGCAGAATAGAGATTATATACGTAGCATATAGCCTCCTAATGTGTAAGATGCACGGTAATTACATGTCGGATAGAAGGGAGAAATTAAAAAGGCTTATATACGAGGTCTGGCTTCATGTCCGTGAGTCCCGAGACCGTGGGCGCTCCGAGGTTTGGGCGCTCCGGACCTCGGGCACGCGTTTGCGATTTCCGACAATAAGATCAGAAGTATGTTGACTTTTGTGAGTATCTTTGCGGTATAAGGATGATGTCATCTACGGTGTATCAATGGCCGAATTAGTCTGATATCGCACTACTGGGTCTGCGGGTGCACCAGCTGTACACCACGACTTGCCGGTATTTTCGGAAGGGTTGTCGAATATTGTGGAGTGCAGGTTTGGAGCACTTTCATTGAAACACGATGTGTGAAAAGGTGGGCTGATATTATTACTTACGGGGAATCGAAGGGACTACGCCTGAATGACGTCACGATGCACTCACTGCGATATTTGGCCGAGTTATCTATTAAGCAACCACCTACATATCTCTCGGACGAGCAGACACTTTAAGCAGATGTTGGACTCGCAGGACAACCAGTTGACGGGCTGTGAGTTTCTGCTATCTCTCTCCGGGCGTTCAACGACATATGGCAGAGGGAAGAAAATGTTGAGTTGATGTGACCTCTTGACCCAGTCACTTTCAGCGTGTTCAAGGGGTATACCGCAGAATATCTGAGGTAAGCATTGAGTATATTAGGAGCCTGACGAACAGGTTTCGGGCCAGGGTCAAGCCTGACCCTGCCTACGCATATTTTGTGTTACGTGGGGGGAGCTCTCAAAATGACCCCTAGTCTTATTCTATACAGTTATATCCTTTCTATAGGCCTGGCTAAGATGCCCGGCCGATGGGTTTGTAGTCATTACGTCGTCACATTTCAGAATATTTGCTCAAGCAGCGAAGGCGGTAAGTTGAGAGAAATTCTTATTACTTTCCGCCCGCTCAAAGGGCTGACATAAGGAAATACTACTGAACTTCTTCCAGAGATCTTCAAGAAGTGATATCTGACGAAGAGTAGAGGCAGAACTTTGGAAATTTGTAGTTCAGACTACCGAGATATGCACTGGGATTCATTAATTGACTTACGGTGCTATCTGAGCCGCTACCATTCTCAGTCGGTTCAGCACCGCTATTGTTGCCGGTGTACTTCTCGCAGATCGTATCGACGCTTTGTGCCCTGGTTGTCCTAATCTTGGCAGAGCTAAAAAAAAAGAATGGTGAGTCTCCCGTGGCTAGTGCGTGAGGTTCAGGTCTTACTCTCCGTAGTTCCTGCGGATCAAATATCATGTAAGTATGGGCTTCGTTATTATTGTAGATTGAACTTGTCTCTCACGTGTTGATCCCAACGAGAACATCACCATCCACGGCCCAGGCATCGTTAATTTCAACTTGACGCTTGAACTGAGTACCACAGTTTCCGCACTGTAACAGGCGTTTGAGCACGGGATGTCTTATAGGATCTGTGTTTCCACTGACACTGCGGTAGAGTTTTCCAAAGTCTTCCACGTAGAACTTGAGAAATATTAATATCCCGTGCCTGGGACTGACTATCAGTTGTTACTCACAGAGTTGATGATGACCTATTTATTGTTAATCAGTATAAGTTCCAAGTTTCTTGAGTTGAATGGACAAACCAAGCCACCGCCGTTGTGTTGAACAACTTGAAACGATATGAGCTTCTATAGATGTAATACCAAGTCTGTAGCTACCTTTGTCTTCTGCGTGCTGGATTCGTGCAGGTTTATCAGCATGAAAACGGCGAGATTTCTCGACGGGCAGGTATTCATACCTTGGCCTAAAGGGAATTTTTCTTATGAGCAAGGTCGTTCGCAAAAACCACATCAGAGCGTGACTTACACCTCCATAGTTAATACGGGAAGTACCGCTGGTCTGTTTAATTGTAATAGGCATCTTCACAGACATCCTGGGTAAGGGAGGTAGAATGAGCTGGGTTCAATGTGAGTGAGATCAAGCAACGCACCTCAAAGTAAACGTGATCCAGTGTGCAAGAACCTGAAGCGATAAAATGGAGGTAAGTATTCAGGTTATCCAATGCATTCACCTTGACTGAGGGAGAACTGACCAAGGCAGTGAACACCTTCAGATTGGTTAGGGCCGATGACAACACGGCTCAGAGTTGCGCCTTCCTCGAGCAGGAAGACTGCGTCAGAGTCACCACCTTCACTCTGTCCCTTGCAAGCACCAGCACCACGGTCATAACGGGTATAAGCTTGAGGGGGTGTGAACGTGGCGCCGGCTGCGATGGTGATGGGTTTGCTTAGGGAAGACGTTGTAGGGGGGGTTAGGGAAGACATTGGTAGCCGTGCGGCGTTCCAGTCTACATGGGGTTTACTAGTTAGTGTTGTCACGAGCTATGGGAGTTGGAGGAGACTCACGGGTTGGCTGCGACGAGGGGGATGAGAAGAATCAAGGAGAAAAATTTTGAGTGAGAGCATGGTTAGTTAGGGGGACTGTTTCTGCAAAGAATTCTGGGTTCGCGGAACGGTGTCACCCAAGCCTTTATACCCATCCTTTCTCGGGACCGGACGATATGGCGGTGACGTTGGGTGCGGCACAACGGATTGTAATGTGCCGGGCGGACCGTCTCTAGAGGTCATGGAGGCTATCCAGAGTGTCGGAGAGAAGGGGCCAAAATATTTCAAATCTGCGAGTGTGAAGTAAATCCAGCGAATATTCTTCCGTGGGCGGTAGGACACCAAAAAGCTATGCAAGGATCAATAGCGGTCAAAATACAACATCTTGACACGAGTTCCGTAGGCTGCCGAACGGTCCGCTTGGGCTCTGGAGATATCGCCAACAGTACCCGTAGATAAAGACCTCCATCAGCAGTGTGACCACTGTACTGGAAGTCCACGGTGGTAAGGACTTCATAGGGTTCCACGTGGCGTACGGCATTGAGAGAAGTATCAAGAGACGTTGTAATGACAGTGTCAGCTGGTGCTGAAGTGTTGGCAAGACGGCGTGGTTTTCACAAATTCTAAAATCATCCTTGGAAAAATCCCGGAGATAAAAAAAGACCAGTGATATTCTGGGCTTTTGTGACAAATCAGATGCGCAAGTCCAAGCACACGGTCATGTGACGACGCAACCATCGATTGTGCTTTCCACTCCAAACGGGTCTGGATTTTCCTTTCAGTGCGCCAGCCTTTTTGCCATAAACCGCCACCGACGCCCAAGGGTCTTGCGGAGGCAGCAAAGTCACGCCGGACAGGTTCATAACATAATTCTGACGTGGTGCAGCTCAGGATCGCACCACCCTGTTGGCTCATGTTGGCTCTTCCTGACTCATCTAGCCAGCTAGCCTCATGAGCGACTTGGGGCTTGCTGTCTCCTGTCCCTCTGCTTGCATCTTCTGGTCTTTATCGATGGATCATCGTCATCCCTCTGCATGCCGTGTCTTTTGATAACCGGCAACAAGCTTCTTGTGCGTGGTCATTGCGTGGCCTGGAGGAACAGTCGTTGACAGTCTGAGGTACGTCCTGTTTGTGTGACGCACATTCGATCGACAGTGGCTCATTGTAGATCTACTTCTCACTAGCAACTTTGACATCCCATTCCACAAAAGTGTGCAAGACAAAATATTGTATTTGTGAAGGGAGTGTCTGCAAAGGTAGGCAAGTTATGCGAGCATTTAAACACAAGCAATCTGAAGAAAGGAACCAAGGAAATACCAATACACTTGTGGGCTATTGTAACAAGAGGCATGCCAGCGATACCGGCGCCCAAAAAAGCATGCAAAGAACAAAAAAAAAAAAAACGAAAAAGGGTATTATGTCTAGTGGGCGGGTATGTTCAAACGACAAGAAGCACAGACATATAAGACGTTCAACTTACACTCAAGCTACAGACTTTAATCCTATAGCCCGAGCACCGGCTCCGGCACCTCCATCCCAGCCAATAAATCGCTCTGAGAAGGAGCTTTCGATTGGATCCATTGTATATTCGTCCTCCTCATACCAGGATCGCCCAATGCCTCTGGAACGAGCCCACACAGAGATGAATAATATCCGCCTTAACTTTCGGTTCAGGAAGAACCAATGGGAAGACCAGAGTAATGCTCCACGGCGCTTCATTCGGCAACTACGGTACATCAAGGATGGAATATCATCGGGGAGGGTGGACTCGAGGGCAGCCCTGGGCGTTGGTGGAAAATTCCTTGTCCGATGTGCAAGATAACGGGGCTTGACCTCATCCACGTCGTAATCGTCGAATTGGAAAGTTGCATCATCATCGGATGACGAACCTTCGTCATCGACGGAGGCAACATCTTCCTCGTCATCCGAGAAATCATTGGCGTGTGGGTCGGCCTCAATCTCGGGGGTGTACGAGAATACTTCACACTCGGAAAGGCCGATCACTTCGTCGATGAGCCGGAAGAGAGTGGGATGAGTTCCTGATACAATGGGTGGCGGGCTAAGGGGGCTGGACAGAATTTGACTGTAGGGCGAAGTTGAAGGTGGGGGGAAGATGTCTGGGGACGAGGGAGGATAGGAGGAGTAGCTTCTGGGAGCAGTTACCCCTGCGCGCTGAGGTGAGACAAGCGTGTTGCTGAGCGCATTGAGGACGCCTGCGCCGCTTTTTTCCTTGACAAAGTGGGAGGGGCGCACGTCGGAGAACTCGTAGTCGGGGAAGGCAATGTTTAGGGTGGCAATAAGGAGGTAAAGGGTCTTCCGGGAGGCGTGCTTGTCAGGTCGGACCAAAGGGGGTCATTTCGGCTTCTTGGTCGAGGGCGAGCCAGGACGGAAGAGGGGGGGAACTGGAGATTTCGTCCTTGTATGCGGACTCGAGGGTCTTGAAGAGCTTCTTGTCGCGCTTGATGTTCTTGCAACTGTAGGCCTCCATCCGGGTGTGGACTGAGCATTCTGGGCCCTCGTGGGTGAGGGATTGCGCGAGACGCGAGAGGGCGGGGTTCTCTATGAATTTCATGTGGCGGGGCGTGCGGTGGCTGCGGAGGGGGGGGAAGCTGTGTGTGGGCTGCGGGGTAGGTCGTTGGATGGATGGAAGGATGGGCAGGCCGTGTGTGGGTGAAGCGTTTTGACTTGTTTGTTCTCTCGCGGTTGCGTGACGTCCGGTTGCTGCTTTGGGAGAGCTGCTTGGACCTCTCTATATTACGCGTGGTACTATACAAATCTACTTGTTATTGGCTTCCTTGTCCGGTCCATAGTATCTAAACATCGTCTTTCCTTTTCCCTGCCCGCTGCCACTGTCAAAGCCAGACCGGTATTTTTGTTTCCGGCGACGTACACTCCAAGGTATCATCGTGACGCCCTCCTTGGCCGCCTCGCTGTCCGGAGAGATCGCGATGCGGTCGCATGCTACAAATGGTGGGCAAAATTTAAGTGTCGAAGATGATGGAGCCGCCGGGTTGGTGGAATTCAATGCTAATGAGGTTGATGCTGCTGACCCCGTTGGGGCCGGTAGGTCTATTGGCGGTTTGGGATACGGGTTCGCGGCGGCTGGAGGATCAATAGGGATAGGATATGGGTTGGAAACCGCCGTCGTGGTGGTCATGTAAGAGTGAGAGCGTGAACGGGGACGCGGCTTTGTTGCCTTTTCCGGAAGTAGGGCATCTGGGGCAATTTGATATAGATCATTAGAAACGTCAAGGTCCTCAGTCCTCCCCCGGTGATAGGGATGACACTGCTTACCTGTGCCGCTGCTTCTGAGCCGAGCGGAAGGGCCGTTGCGTATATTTGACCGAGCACGAGGAGGGTGGTTGGACTGCTCTGCCGAGGGTGGTTGAGGACCTGAGAGAAAAAGACAATAAGAGATTGAATTTGGACACGCGGTTGAAGCGCCCATACGACGGGATACGTACATGGAGCTTGGGAAGCGTTCTCTGGCATCAGTGGCGCTGAGAGTCGAAAAGGTGCACTGTCCGGGTTTTGGGGCACGGTAAAACGCGGGTCTGGTCTGGCAGTGGGCGGATCTGGGTCAACCAAAAAAAAAAAAAAAAGAAAAAAGAAAAAAGGCGAGTGTGCTTTTGAGTTCGCAAGGTAGATTAGAGACGTGGTTGGGTGTACCTCCAACGGCAGGTAGAACTGGAAGAACGATCTTTCCGTCTTGTCGTCTTGGGAAAAGTTCTGAAGACAGGTGGCACGCAGAACAAAAACATGATTGCTCTGGATGTTCTTGCGAAAACCGGCAGCGCATCCTTCGCCGATCCAGGACGAGCTTGGAAATAGGGAGAGAGAGAGGAGGAGAGAGAAGGAGAAGGAGCGAGACAGCGAGAACGAGAGTGGGAGGTAAACGAACGACAGTAAAGGGGCATGGCCACTCCGATTCTGACGTTCCCTATTCATAAATCATTTGGTGCGTGTCCGAGTTTAGATCTTGCCACGAAGAGAGATTTTACACATTAGCACCAGGACCTAGGCGGTTTGAGAGCAAAGCCGACTCTCCCACAAGCAAGTAAATGGTACCTGAGCGGGCTTGAAAGATAGTCACAAGTCTGGAAAGCCTAATAAAGCGACCCTAGGGTTCATTACTCGTATGAGGACAGGGAAGAGCCTTGTGATCAGGGTTCCGTGAATGAGGGAGGCGAAGTTGGAGGGGCCAAGCGCTGAGGCGTTGTTGGATGGTGTTATCGGAAGAGACATTGAATAGGCGATGACCTGCGGGGGGCAAATAATCAGAGGAAAAAGCCGGCAATGGTATGGCCCGAGGCTGTGAAGAGAGGTGGCTGAGGGGAGAGAGATCGTCGAATAGAGAGAGCACTGGCAAACGGATCAATAAGTCTTCGGCACCGTGAAGACGAAAATGAAGAGGAGGACACAAACCACTTTTACGTGCGAACGCTGTACGTATCCAGCTTCACACGTTGCCTTGCCGCATCTGTCACAAAATCCACTCTAGGAATTCCTTTTAATTGTCGTTTTTGAACAGCGTCCGGGGCTTGGGAAGAGGGTCGTCCTCGCTCCCTGGGACAAGTTAACGGAAGCTCCCACGTTGCGCTGATCAGTCACATGGCCTTTGCGGACTAAATCATATGAAAACGCGATCTCTCCCCTACTCTGTGTCCTTCTACCCCCCACCCATCCCTACCTTACCCATGTCGGGCAACATCAAGGCTCCCGGTTTCAAGGTTCAGTTCATCGCCACCACGGTTCTGGTATATGAAATCTCACCCACCTCTCTCAGGCCTCTGACCTCATCGCCACCCTCCACGACGGCTTCGAAAAATACAGCGATGCCGAAAAGCAGGCCCTCATCAAAAAGGTACGTTATTCAAGGTCTACATACATACATAATTCATTCCTCTCATCTCAAGCCTCCCCCTGTCTCAGACCAACGGTATCTTTGAGCTTCAGGTCTCCAATGGCAAGGAGACCGTGGTTTGGACCATCGACGCTAAGAAGACAGGGTCGGTATACAAGGGTAAGGCGCAGCCCAAGGCCGACGTCACCATCATCCTGAATGATGATGTCCTAATCGACCTTGCCAACGGCAAAGTGCGTCACATTGCTTGGCTCCTTCTCTTACCCGTCCTAATCTTCTTCTCGCATATCCCAAGCTCAACGGCCAGAATGCATTCATGACCGGAAAGCTCAAGATACGGGGCAACATCATGCTTGCCACCAAGCTTGACAATGTCCTCAAAGTCGACAAGCCCAAGCTATGAACGGTCATACCCCCCCGGTCATATAATTATTCGCATTGGTATTGCCCACTCATTTATTTAAAGACCCGAGTGGTGTGTATATTATATTATCGGGATTAACTACCGCGCTCCAGTCAATTACCCTACACGTGAAACGCGAAAGCTGCTTGAATAGGTTTCATAGGCATTAGAGCGGAAACCAATGGACTAGAACATGCCGCCAAAGAGCCCTCGCTGCCGGCGGGGTTGCGGTTGAGGGTCCGCACGCAGGGTCGAGAGACTGTTCAGCTGCTTCATTACCTCTTCAAGCTTGTCTTTGCGTTCCTGTAACTCTATGTGCCGGCGAACTGCAGGGTTCTCGCGCGCAAACGCGACAATCTCCTTCCGGTCCAAATCATACAGTAACCGCGAGTCAATTTCACGAGGGAACTACCACAAAAATCAATCATGTGCATCATAACAAGGAATAGAATAAAGGATATATCACCTGATAGAAGAATTGGTCCAGTAGTTCGATGTTGATGAACATGGCAGACGTGTACGCCAGCTTGTTTGCGACCGCATTGAGGAATGCTTCGGGACAAAAGACTTGGCTTTGCGGCCCGGCGCGACACCGAGGCGATTTGAGCGCAGTTAATCGAAGTTTGAGGATGTTCAGCCTGTCGCTGTACATCATCGCATATCGAGCTGAAACAGATTATTAAGAGGGGATAAAGTCATTGCGACTGCTGTCCTCACCATCGACAATTTGCGCAGGAGGGTATCTGTAAGACTCTGGCGTAACTTCTTCCTCAGCTACTCGGCTCGCATCAGCAGTCTCATTCCCGGATGCTTTGGCAACCTGATCCTGTTTTTGCTTTTCCTCCAGACTCCTCACATAATTCATTAGCCCATTCAAGCGCCTGCCTCCTCCGACCTTCTTCGTGATTTCCTTCAGCTTCACTTGACACATCGCCACTTCTTTCTCAAACAGCTCAACAGCCTGCAACCGTCCCTGCTCCCACTCTCCGGCCTCCACCTCGACATCATACTTGTACGGCTTGATGCAGTTTTCCACCTGGTCCGAGGTTACACCAATGCGGTCACGAAGAATATTGTGCGAGAACTCGATGAGTCGTTCAGCCGCCCTCGGATGGAAATTGAACGGTTCCCCAGAAGCAATAGAATCAATAAGCGCACGTAATCCGTCTGCAACGAGGAGAGTTGAGTCCCTCCCCACACCTGATTTCGTCAACAAACTCGAGGCTGCCTCCAACTTGTGCTTCCAATACGCGTCGATATCTTCAGGCTTTAATTTGGGATTACCGCCATGTTGACCGAGTTCTGGCGTCTTTTTGTCTAACCAATACAATTGCTCTAGGACGTCCATCACCTTGTCGTCCAACATATCCTTCAGCCTGGCCCGGATCACGGGTCGGCCAAATTGCTGAGTGAAGTCTTTGAAACGATGTTTTAGCATGTCCATGGTCTCCGCGACGTAGGACTCGGCTGTGATTCGCCGATCGTTATATTGGACTTTGAACTGGTAGTTGGCCTCCTCCAGTTCGAGCTGGACAGCATTAGTGATGCCGTGCAGTGAGGAGGCCATAGATGACTCCAATACTTCCATTAGTCGCCGTCGAAGGGTGTCGGTACCAACCATGAGTTGCGATGAGCTTCCGAACACCTCTCGGTACTGACTGAAATAGCCATCCTCACCCCTCCGTGCAACTACCGCTGTGGAATCCTGATCGGCGCTCTTGCCATGGGACTTGGATACGACTCCGACGTAGCCTAAATGAAGGGGGTACCGGTTTCCACCAAGGATTTGAGCTCCCTGCTCAGGAGGGACAAGATCCATTTTGGTAATAACACCGATCGTCCTCAAGCCTAGCGGGTCAACCTTCCTGCTAGCCCTCAAAGCGGGAGAGTTGGCTAGGTCAACGTCAGCAGCGCATACTGCCAAAATGATATTGGGCTCGCGGATATATTTGTCGCACAATCCTGCGATTTTGTCTTTGAGGGACTCTGGTTGGTCCAGAGAAGATATCTGGACGTAGCCAGGGAGGTCGATAAGTGTGAGATCCGGCACGTTGGGAGAATATATCCGAAGGTCGATAGGATCATTGGAGACACAGTCGGAAGCGGGTACAGCGAGATTGAGCTCGGTAAGTGTGCGCTGGATGTCAGCAAAGTTGGTTATCTTCCCCATTCCAAGCCCCGGAAATTCCCCATACTCAACCGCGGGTTGACCATTCTTGGCTGGTGTATGGATGAGGGTAAGTTCGATGGGCCGACGAGTGACCATATTGTTGCCTCTATAAGAGCCGGTTAAAAGTCGAGTAGCTGTAGGCGCATCAATAGACATACTTGGGCAGGAATTCATGGCCAACAATGGCCTCCAACACTGAACTCTTTCCAGAACTCTGGCTCCCGATGACAACAATGCTCGGTAATTTAAGTGCGTCGCTCTGATCGATGCTGAGTAACATGCTCCTTATTTCAATCAGCTTCTTCGTCAAATGCATTAGCCCATTGCTCCTCGCCTCTTCCGACAGGTTCTTAGAATCGGAAGGAGATGACATTGTTGCAGCAACGAGTGCGGCAATAGTAGTGAGAGAAGTGTCATCTTCGGGGGGGCGACCGTTTTCATTATTCTTATCTCCACCATTCCGTTTATCGCCACTGCTACTTTCACCAGTAGTGAAAAGGTCCTTGAGAAATGAGGGGGTCTCGATGGTAGGAAATTGAATTTCGGAGACAGCGGCTTTGACAGACTTGATGTTGTCCGAGGCGGTTTCGAAGATATCCTGTGCGGTTTCCTGTGCAGAATTTATCCACCCGGTAGTGGTCCTTCTCACTTCTGCTGAACCTCAGCACAGCATTTGGAAGCAACCATAGCCAACACGCACCTTCAAACTTGTAGTTTGCATAGCCCAGACCGCCTGCGCCAACCGTTGCGCCTGCTATTGGCACTCTGAATGCACGAAGAACGAAGCGGGGTATTGAGGAGTATGAAATAGGACGGGTTTGGATGCTGCGTAGAGAAGAAGGGGAGATGGTTGTATACCGCCTGCGTAAGGAACTCGAGGCGAAGAAGGTGTGATAAGCGTGTTGCCGGTGTGCTGGCCGTGCAGCCTCCAAAAAACGCCTGGAGCGCAGGGGAACGTTATTGAGGCCATATGTGATCGTTTTTTGGCTTGTAAGGGCGTGTGCAACCCGTTTCTTGAGGGACGAAATCATGGCAAAAACATGAGAAAATGAATATTTATTTCGGCTATTTGGCGTCGTAGGCGTCTTGCCGGACCACGTGTGCCGTGGAAATACCTATATTTGAATATTCTAAATTTATCCCGGATCGATCTTGAACAACTACACAATGTCCAAAGCACCCCCGCCTGGCTACTACGTCCCTGCAGTCCTCTTCTATGACGAAAACGAGGACCTGTATGTGCCATACATCCAGGCCCACGTTCTCCGCCTCGCGAGGGTTAGTGAGCTATTTATCCACATCTGTTTAGTTCAGTATTTATCATCTACCCGCAGGGTGGGGTCACCGGAATTCTCGTACAAGGGTCCAACGGCGAGGCCCAGCATCTGTGCGGCAGTCATTTATAAGTGTCAGCCAAGGATCAGTCATCTTGTGACCTTGGATCTTGCAGATCGCATGACGAGCGGAAGCAAGCCATCGCACTGACCCGCAAGACTCTGGACGACAACGGTTTCCAGAATGTGTTGGTGATTGCTGGCACAGGCGCACAGTCCACCCGAGAAACCAAGAAGCTCTGCACAGATGCAAAAGAAGCAGGAGCATCTCACGCACTCGTACTCACCCCCTCGACATGGGCCAAGATGATGAGCACGGAGAATGTTATCCGATTCCATACACAGGTGAGCCGGGGCCTGGACCCTCTAACTGTGCTCATTAATAACTGTTTGGCTTCTCAGGTGGCAGACGCCTCTTCCATTCCAATAATGATCTATAACTTCCCTACGGTTACGGCTGGCCAGGACCTCGACTCTGACATTATTGGAAGCGCTAGCCACCCACCCCAATATCGTCGGCACCTAAGCTTTCTTGCGGCAATATTGGCAAAATACATCGCTTGGCCTCCAGTTTTCTCACCTTCTGACTTTGCTGTGTACGCGGGACGCACCGACGCATACCTCCATGGTCTGTTATCAGGCAGTGCTGGAGGAATTACAGCACTGGTAAACCTGGTGCCAAAACTTCATGGGAAAGTGTATAAATTGTTCCGGGAGGGTAATATCAAGGAGGCTATGGAATTGCAAGGAAAGCTTGGGCATGGTGATTGGGCGTGCTCGAAGATTGGGGGCATTGGGGGTATCAAGGCCATCATCACGGCCAACTTTGATTACGGTAATCCAAACGTCCGCGGTCCACTCAAGGCTGCCAACTTGGACAATTTCCGGGGTAGCAAGGATTACGAGATTTTAATGGAGCTGATCGCCATGGAAAAGGCACTCTGAGTACCATGTACCTTATCCTGCACTTAGCGCTACAGTGTATACTGTACCAGCTCATCAGCTTACATCGATGAACCTGAGCCAAAGGATGGTCAATCCCACCAAGCTCCTTCGCATGGGAATGAATACTTTCACAGTAATGAAAGACGACTTCCAAGTACACCAAGTACAAGTGATCATATCTGTGTAATATCTCGGACGAAACGCGTGAACAGAAAATAAGAAGTACAGTTGTTTTGTGCGCAGACTGAGTACAAGGGTATAAATGATCAAAAGCGGCGTGGTAAAAAAAAGACGTAGATGGTCGTTAATTCATCACTAAATTTACCCTTTATTTCATCCCTGGACTAGAACGATTCCAATATCTTTCTCTGATACACATTCGGTTTTTGTACGAGAGCATCTTGTTCACCTTCATGGAGGCTTTGAACGAGTGTGGCATCTGTAACATCACTCGGGGTTCGACCACGAGGATGCAACAGCATCACTTGACTAAAAGCATGACCATTAACTTTATTCCCTGGCTGAGTGTATGGAGAGATAGTATTTTACCTCGCAGTTCCATCAAACTGTTGCAATAGGACCTCTGCGTTCGAGATGCACTCGGAAAAGTCATCATTGGAGTATGCTGTGGCAATAAGCGCGGTTAGAGTTCGTGCTTGGAATGGTCTTGTGTTCAGATTCGGGTCACGAAGATGCAGTATGAGGCGAGATATCATGATGGATGAGAGTCTGCCGGGGCAATCATTTTGAGTGACAGTACACCCTGGAAATCAGAATGATCAAAGATAGGGGTTTGTTTTCACATGATGAACCATGTGATCGTGTATGGTGGTGGAATCGAAGAGTGGGAAGGGTGATAACTCACACATTCGTCAGACTCGCAGTGAGCCCTTTGTTGTATTCCTGATGATAAGGACGAGGGGGTAAATTTGGAGTTGGACTGGCTAGTTATGCGATACCAACCAGAGATAGCTGTGTTGGCGGGAAAGCAATTACCTTAATTGATCTCGAGTGTGGCATCAGTAAGGAGGCTCACATTGAACGTGAGGATGACCGAAAGGGTCAGTAGGACCATGACGCTAGGATACCTCAGTCCGCCAAATCCAGTGTATGATTATTCGGGGCCATACCCAAAATAAATCGTGCCTAGTGTGAGCATAAGTATTGCAGTGTGCAGAAGCTGGTGGTCGTCACAACTTACCGTCACGGAGTAGGATACGAAGTAGGATACCATCTTGTTCCCACTTTCGAGTCAACGACTTATACGCGGTCATCGTGAAAATCATTACGTCGAATGCGAGTGCGCCTGACCATAAGATGGCATAGCCTAAAAAAAAAGGTATAAGATGTAGGAGGAATCGTTCTGACTGTAGTAACGAACGAGTAGCGCTGTGCAGGTTTACTCAGTGACCTGGGCGGAGGTTAATGGCGATCTTTGGTACATACTCTCTATCAGGCAGGGGCGTAAGACAACCCGTTGGGGTCATCTGTTGCGGCATACCGGTATCCATAGACGCGTCGTGATAAAGAAACCACTGGTCCCGAAAGGAAATAAGCAGCCGGAGAAGAAAGAGGGGAACCATTGGGACCTACGATTCCAACCCCAGCAGCCGCGAGAGCCATGGTAGTAAGGGGTATTAAAGTCCAGCGTCTTCTTTCGTAAAGGGCATAAATTCTGCAGCCCATAGCGACTGCACGAATGTATGAGAGGGTAATTACGGTTGAGGATAGTGATCAGAACCCACTTCCGGCAATTATCTGAATGACTCCAATGAGGTATTGGTGATACTTGAGTAGGCTATGGCATCTAGATCACACATGAACGAAGAAGATAGGGCGCTCCAACATGAGAGCTTACGCCTGTGGGGTATTGGTTATCGGATTATTTGATAGGAAAGGAAAAGAGATATGCACCTTTGTTTTGTCCGACGACAGGGACAGAAAATACCGTCCGGATATGACTGGGATGTAGCCCAAGAGGCTAACGTATCGATTGAGATAAAATACAACGGCGACCAAGCCGAGGCTCTTTTTCGACCAGAAGCACTGCACCTCATCTCCCAGGGTCAGCCAGTAGTCATAGTAAAGGAGGACTGTCGATTGTTAGGCCCTTCTGGGATGGAATAGGGCATGAAGGAAATACCATAGGCGGGAATGGAGGTATAGCCGACTAGGAGACTGCTCGAGCGGTCAAGCCCTTGATGAGAGAATGTGTGAGTGGTACGTACAGCTGTTTCTGAACCGAGATGACTGGGCCTGGGTCCATATGGCAGCGGGGGAGGGAAGCTGGCAGATTGGCACATGTCAGGGCAGATTTAAGTTGGATACTGTGTGAGCAGCGAACACTTCCGAAAGCTGGCTCTCGCGGAAACCTGATCACTGCGCATCATCGACACGTGACTCCACTCCAGCTTAGCCTCCAACCGCCATGGGCATTCTCTTGTCCCTCCCCATCGCCAGCGGGCTGACGACCATTGCATCGTCATGCCTTGCTGGCGTCTGCATTCTGCTTTACCTCAACAGCAGGTCCGTTACCACCCGTGCCTCTAGTTCAACGACGACTCACAACGGCCTTACAGCCTCTATGTTTTTCAAGTCATGCAATTGCAACTCCTCCATCGCAACTCGTATCGGATTTGCGGTGTGTTGCTGCGGCCTTCTGCGCCACCTCTTCCTCTAAGCCCCTGTTCTCAGATCATATTCTCCCTCAACTCCATCTTAGCCTGGTTAATGAAGACAGACATCATGATCCGTCAAATCGAGAAGTGGAGCTTCGACTACATCAAGATGGAATGTCAAGGAGACAAATGTTATGGTGTACTCGCCGTAAGGAAGGCCCCACTTGTTTCGACCCCCGCTTGACCCGTCCTGCCAGGTTCATCGCATTTGTTTTGCGCTCGCGCTCTTCCATTTATTACTCAGCACTTCTCTCATTGGTGTGCAGGATACTCGCGACAAACGTGCTGCTATTCAGAATGGGTAAGCTTTCAGAACACTCCTCATTTCCATCGTCTGATCCCAGAATCAGCTGGTGGGGGCCAAAGGTTCTTTTATGGTTGATCCTCGTCTTTGTTTCGTTCACCATTCCCAACGGCTTCTTCATATTTTGGGGTGATTATGTGGCGCTCATTGGTGCTACCATTTTCATTCTCCTGGGTCTCGTTCTCCTCGTCGACTTTGCACACTCTTGGTCAGAGACCTGTCTCGAGAATTGGGAAAACTCCCCATCCTCCAATCTATGGCAGTGGATCCTCATTGGCTCGACCGCTCTTATGTATGGTTTCACGATCACCCTCACTGGCCTGCTCTACGCGTATTTTGCGGGCTCGGGTTGCACACTAAACCAATTTTTCATCACCTTTAATCTCATTCTCTGCCTTACAATTACTATTATGTGTGTCCATCCCCTCGTCCAGGAGTATAATCCTCGCTCTGGTCTCGCACAATCCGCAATGGTTGCAGCGTACTGCACTTATCTCATCGTCTCTGCCATTACCAACCACACCCATGAATCTAAATCCTGCAATCCACTGCGCGACAATTCCGGCACTGCTGAAGGCACACGCAAAGCAGTGGTCTTCTTGGGCGGTATATTTACGTTCTTAGCTATTGCATATTCAACAACCCGCGCGGCGACACAAACCCGTGCCCTTGTGGGCAAGAAGAAGGGTCGTATTCAACTTGACGAGCATGGTCCTTCTGAAATGAACTACGTGACCACACAAGCCAGGTAGGACCGAATCACCGCGATACCAGGCCCTGTTGGCCGCCGTAGAGGCCGGGTATGTTTTCTTTCATTACAAGTTCCTGAGATGATCCTCAACTACTTTTCAGCGCCATCCCAGCATCGGCTTTGCACGATGACCAATATGATGAAGACGACGAGGGACCGCAAGGTGAAGATCGCGATGACGAGAAGACTGGTACTCGCTACAATGTGCGTCACCCCACCTTCAAACTTTTAGACATCAGCTGAGGTTTAGCTGCGGATCATAGTACTCGTGGTTCCATATCATCTTTGCCGGAGGTGCAATGTATGTCGCCATGCTCCTGACAGACTGGTGTGTCTTTTCTGTGCCCTAAGATAAAGAATAAGCTTAGTTTAACTCCTTCTCAGGAACGTTGTTTCCAAGCACCCCATCAGCGGCCCCGCCGACCCCAATCAGGACGTCTATATTGGTCGATCGGAAGTTGCCATGTGGATGCGCGTGGTTTCTAGTTGGGTCTGCATGGTGTTCTATGTTTGGAGTTTACTAGCACCCGTCTTTATGCCAGATCGGTGAGTGCACTCTGCCCCTGCCTGATAAATGAGATTGAGAACTCGGTTTTGCCTTGGCAGATTTGGTGACTATTGAAGTGTCTGATTGATATCTTGGTCCTTAACATCGTCTGATGCCAATGATGTGATACAATCTCTCATCATAGACCATTGATCCTGTATCGTTATATACTACTTCTGATTTTTGTTTCAGATGTTTAATTGTTTTACATGCCACCGTCAAGGCTTTGAGTTCTCCTGTGTCCACAGAACAAGCGGCTCAATGCTGACGCTCTGGTTGAGTGAGAATGGAATGTGCTGCGCCATTTCCGGATAAGGTACCCTTCGTAACCTCAATGTGAATGGTATGGGGTTAATAGATTCTGACGAGCCTTCAGGCTCCAAGAGATCAGAAAGGCTGGGGACTCGCGCGAACAAATCATTTCGGACCGGTACAAGCGGGAACATACCGTAGCCTTGGTGCCACTGAGAAGTATTGCATTGAGCTAGAATGTTCGCCTTGCAAGATACACACATGTCCACAAAGTATAACAAAATAGTCCATCACATATCAGGTCAGATGGCCGCATCCTCCGGTAAAAGATAGTATAGGGGCTGTCCGACAGGAACTCAGTTGAAATGTACAAGGCTTGAGCAGAGTGCATCAACGTACGGTATTGAAAACGTGATAGTAATGGCCATCTACACCGCCTTCGTTGTCACTTCCATAGTATTCCATAGGGAACCACTGATATTTCATTTGAGCGCCGCTATTTCGGTACGGTTGAAGGAGGAACGCACATGTTCAACAGGTAGCTGTTCTTTCTGTGAGCGGAGATACCTGGCAGGGATCGAGTCGTTTGTAACAGAGGTCCCATGGCGCGGCACCACGAATTGCCCGATTTGCAGTTCGGTGTCAGTTATAATACCTCGCGATATCCGAGCGTACGAGGTGCGGTACAATCCTCGGTAAAATATGTATTCACACCTACGCCGAGTTGTCATCAACTTGTTTCGGTGCGGGGAATTAGGTTTACCACCGGTCCATATCATCTTGATCAATATCATGCACGCGGCCATCTGATACCATGATCTCGTATGGATTTGCTTATGGCTGTATTAGAACAAAGGCTTGTCGCTAAGAAATGCTGGGAACTTACGTCGTGCCCCGTGGGGTTTTGTAACAACATATCCCAAGAATATGACGGGCTTGGGATACGAAGCAGCCATGATACGCGCCAACTCGGTACTCTGTAATTCGCGATCCAATGGATCTTCCTCTGCACGCGCAAGTCAGTATGTTGGAAACTGCGGGAGCGCAAAGAAATTTTTTTTAGAAAAGACCTTGTCCATTATGTGCGACAATAACTGTTACTTCGGTACCATACACATCGAGAACGGCTTCGATTGCTGGAGCTAGCTCGCCATGTGGTGAAGGTAGGAGATGATGTGTCGAATGGATGATTGGGAACTTGCAGAGTCGATGCTCGGTATTTGGCCTTGGATCTCATGAATAAATCTTACCTTGGACAAGAGAACGCATCCCCAAGTGTGCTGGTTGGGGCCCGGACCAATATCAACGTTCTGAAAAAAGGAGTGTCAGCACATAAAGAGACTAGCATGCGATAAAGAGGCGTGGATGTACATAGCCCATATCTTCAACTATAACCCTTGTTCTGGACAAGAAGTCAGCATTTTTGTAGACACAAAGCATGAGACACTTGCATATCGCGATGGCCAAAGGAGGTTCGCTAGTGTTCCAGGCATAAGTACTTCAGACTGATTCAGGGTATGTGCATACTCACATGCAAGTCCGTCTCTAACAAACCCACAATGTCCAACTCCATGTCCCGAATCAGGTTCCTGATACCACGCTGACTATCATGTCCTTCGTTGTCAAAACCAAAGTGAATGGTCCAGATGCCTGCTTGTACGATGCGTGGTCCCGGCTTGAATGGGCGGGGGATGGCCGAGGGGAGCCGGTGCACGGTGACAATACCAGCTAGAATAGAAAATATTGAGAGAAGAAGATAGGTGTAGGCGGCCCCAGCATGAGAAATGCGA
This sequence comes from Lepiota venenata, assembly GCA_004296355.1. Lineage (NCBI taxonomy): Eukaryota > Fungi > Basidiomycota > Agaricomycetes > Agaricales > Agaricaceae > Lepiota > Lepiota venenata. The sequence continues at coordinate 1,446,253 of RCFS01000009.1, read as the reverse complement.
GATGAAGAGGAGGGTTGAACTTTTTGGCGCTGAGGGGGGAGGAAGAGGGGAAGGAAGAGGGCCATTTGTGCCGCCAGTACCCTGCAACCATCAAGAGGGAAGGCTCAGAATCGCCACCGATGACGGTACGCCATGGTTACTACACTTACAAGTTGGTCTTTTCACGGAAATAGACCCCTCCAGGGACGAAAGCATAGGCAACGGTGAAAATGCTTGCGAGATTTAACAGGCAGTATACAAGAAGCGCGGTGCTCAATGTCCGTCCTACGGGAGAGACCGTCTCGGACTCGCTCGTTATGGCGTCTGCGAGGCGCACGAAGGTGATCGGGACGATAGACATGAGGAAAAAGGCAACTCCCAGCCCGCCGATGTACCCAGGCCAATTCTTGTAGTTGTACAAGATGTATGCAGAGATAGCGCCGAAAGCGAAGAAAAGCGGACTGGATACGATGATTTGAACAAGGTTGACCTCCACTGTGGCATTCTTCCGGTTCCTCTGCTTGCCATTCTGTGCTGTACTGCTCTTGGGATCCTGAGGCTTCGGCGATCCTTCCGATGCTGGGGCAATATAGCCACAGAGTGCGAAGGCGAGACCAAGGCACTGTGTCACGATTGTGAAGGCGCTGTGTACGTGCGGCGAGGGTCCCCGAGGAACACCGTTTTGATATCCCGTCCATGACCAAGCAACTAGTGTGCTGGACTCGGCTAGGAGATTATGGATACTGAAAAGGAGACTACCGAACGGGAGAGCAGCTAGAAGCCAGTGCGACTTTTGGCCGTTAGAGGTTCCTGTACTCATATTGCGAGTAACTGGTGCTCGTGTGGAGACTTCAAGAACGGAAAGAACGGCAAGAACGAGCCCGATTTCGTTGTATCCTCCAGACTTAGCATTGATGAATGGCCACACTAATAGCGGATAGTCGGTGGGCGGATATTCCTCACAAGAAGCCGGGATACATACATGGATTATTCGCGTGGTTGGCATGCTTGGCAAGAGAAGAGATAATCCACCCCAAGCCGAACACTACGAGAATAAGCTCGAATCGGTAGTAGAACAGGAGGTGAAACCGTACCTGCTGCTTGATAGCCGCCATCATTTGTCGTCCAATTTGCAGCAGCAGCGAGTGTTCCAACAGCCACAGCGGGCGTCACAACAGCCAGCCTTTGTAAAGGTTTGTTCAATAAATAAGCTAACAAGCCTGCTAGTGACAAAGTTTGTAAAACGACTTGTCCCGGTTGGCTTTTTGCAAACTTGTAGATAGGTGAAAACCCGAAGAAAGTGGGAGAAAGAACTGCAAGGAGCGCAAGTTCTTGTCCAGCTATGCCAAGTTCCCAGATGGAAAAGTAGAAGAGGGCTGGGATGAGTGAGGTGAACAAGGTCTGGAAGACGTATGCTTATTGAGAAACGGCGTCAGAAAGAGTTCAAGATAGAGCGTGAACGACCTACAGAGATATACATCAGACAAGAACGATAGGAACGGTCGCGGGACGAGAGCTATAATTGTGAACCAGAGAGACATTGGACCCGTCGATAGGCGCTGGCCAGAACCAATACCGGTATTTTCAATAAAAGCTCTGTTGGTATGTTGCTTCTCGGATATGGTGTTAGACTTGAGGGATTGTCTGGACGGCTGCCATACAGAATTTCAATTAGTAGATATTAAGCAAGACGACGAAGGCGTTGGTACATTTGTTCCGACGACTGATTATCCGAAACCGTTCCTATAGTAATCTAATACCGCACATTGAGACTAGCTCATACAAAGCACTTAGAGATTCCAACACACACCTTGAGATCGGCTTCCCTGAATTCTTGCTCCGAGATCGCATCGTAGAGAACATCAAAAAATATCAGACTCCATTCGAAAAAGGCATATCGGGTGTAGGCTGTATTGCGCTGTCACTTCTCGGTGGATTTAGATATTTGATAAACAATACCAACCTCCTGGTATACGATAGACTTTATGTTGAATGAAGAAATAAATAAGGGGGATAATGGACAAGAAAAATCTGGTTTCCTCATCTGTCAGTGGCAGAAATGATGAATTGTCGGAGGATAAGTTACGCTGAAGCAACCCAGGTTCTGACGCGTTCCATTCAACCAGACGGTTTGTCACCTGCACAAGGGTGGACGTACCGTCTTCTTTTTATGCTCCTTCCTCGTGAAGCAAACACACCACCAACCATCCAAGGCAAATTGCACACCATGTACAAAATCATGAATATGTCATGAACATCATGGTCATCGCTTGAAGTGATATACACCCAACCACCGCACGAAAGCGTACGAACAATGCCGATCACAAGCATGAAGATGGGCCAGGAGCTTGTGGAGTTTCGTCGCGTATGGAGAAGGAATTGAAGGAATACGAGAACGAAACGGGGCCCAGAAGCTAGAGCAATGAGGATTTGAAATACATTACGCTCCGGATACCAGTCCCCGATCCTGTGTAGAACCAGTTAGCTCCAGCTAGAAGTAAGGGCTTCGTACGCACGTTGCAGATACAGAAGGGAACCACTCCTGGGGATAGCCTGCTACGCTATTCTTCACGATCTTTGTATAGTGTAGCAGACTACCAATAGCGAACGCGGATGCAAAGGCGATATATGCGAGAACAGTATGTGTCCGAGCAACGGTGGCAGCTCTTACGGTGACGGGCCGTAAGGGCGTCTCACTCATACTTATCAGAGATTGGCTATGGATGATGGAAGGGTCCGTGCGATACTCGACGCCGCATGCCAATGACTCTCCCCGAGCCCTCGGTTATAGCGTACTACGCCCAGTGCGCACTTCCCACCATTGTCATCATCGAATTCCCACGGCGATGATGAGTGGCGAAACCCCCTAATTGGCAGATGAAATGTCTTAGCTTGTACGACTGCATATCATGTGACCCAGTCCCAGAAATCCCCGACGGCAGCGGCAAGTTGCAACGCTTTTGGCGGACTCGAGTTAGGAAAACGAGTCGACGGGCGGGTGCAAGTCTCAAAAACACTCACATCCAACTGATCGGTGCATTCGATGTCCAACAACAAGTCGCCTATACCAATTACAGTTTTTACAGGCTTTCTTGGTGCTGGAAAGACATCTGTCATCTTATCTCTACTTCCTCAGTTACCCAAGGATTACAAAGTTGTTTTGTTGAAGAATGAGTTTGGTGACATTGAAGGTCCGTCCGAATAATATCAGCACACCGTTGTAAGGCTTGACCGATCCCAGTGGACAGCAAACTCGCTGCCGAATCTAGCTTAGCTGGAGTCAGCGAAATTTTGAATGGCTGCATGTAAGCTCCTAGAGATCAAGAAATACCGGTCTATAACTCCTTCAGGTGCTGTGTTCTTGTGGGCCAAATGCAGACAGCTCTTTTCGAGATAAGAGGTGTGTTTGGACTACATGCCACGGCTGCCTAGTATTTTTTTTTTAACCAACGTTACCCGTAGACAAGTTTCGTCCCGATCGCATATTGATCGAATGCTCGTTCGTCCACCCAACCTTGGTATTATTACCACGGTCACAGTCATTTAACGCGATTACCTTACAGTGGGTCTGCATTTCCGGCAACACTTGCATTTCAGATTAGAGAAATTGAGAAAGAGACCAATGGAGACCTCAAGTTAGATGCCATTGTCACTGTCATAGACGCCGAAAACTTTTGTGGTTACGAAGACGAATCGCCAACTGCCCGAATGCAGGCATCCTATACAGACATTATCCTCATTGTGAGTTAGTACCAAGTGCCTCAAAGGCGAAGATGGCTAAAGCGGAACTCTAGAATAAATGGGAGCATGTTTCCGAACGGCAGCTAGACCAGGTCATCGATCATTTAAATACCCTCAACGATACCACACCAAAAGTCAAGTGTCGGGGAAGGAATGGCGTGGATCCGACTCTCATCTTCGGCCTGCAATCTAAACTTTTTGTCGATGCACCTACAACCTCGAGCAATCCGGATGCACTGCACCACGACGAAGTAGAGACAGTCACGTTGCTCAGCGGAGGAACCTTCAAGAAGCACTCGCATGACCACGGAGATGGCACATGTGAGAACTGCGAGCACCGTTCTGATATTGAGACGTTTTCGGAGACAAAGAATGACCTGGCCTGGGATACCTTGACAAGCGCGCTTGGGGCACTGTCAAAGGAGAGCATATGGCGTGTCAAAGGCTTTGTTAGGCTGTGCGACAAAACCAGTGGCACATCCTCCGTCTATATTCTTAACTGGGCTTTTGGTCGGTACGATCTCAGTGCCGTCCGGGATGAAGTGGCAGCAGGGTACCTCGAAAGGCAAGCGAGGGTGAGACTGACAGTCATGGGAGAACGGGGGCAAGCGAGAAGGATGGCATGTAAGTTAGCAGAGGCAATTGGGGCGAATGTGCACTAGTGGTTTCTCACAAAGTTGACTTGTATCTCTACTTTTCACATAGAAGAAGGGGGACTAGAGGGCGACCCTGAGTACTGAGCCTGGGTACCTAGGTGTTTATCACGAGGAAAACAAAGGAGCCACAGACATGTGATAGTTTTGATGAGCATCTTCGCACTTGCTTTCGCTTGCTTTCTTTCCAGTCCACCCCTTCTCCCCAGCCCGTGACGTTGACGCCGTCCCAGGTAAGGTATCACCCATGTTATCCTACGCGTTCAACACAGGTGTGTCTATCACCAGCAGCTCGACCGACCTTGACTAATCGACGCTGTTTAGCGAGCACTTATTTTCACCTACCAATAGACGAGGAGGAAGACAAAGATATCGAGAAATACGAGCGCAAGTATCTCACCTGGGTTGCAGAACCATCACCATCCACAGAGCCCCCTTCCTCATCATCTGAACCTCTGCCTACCTGCCCTGCCTCGACCGAACCCGAGACGGGCCAGCAAATTATTAAATCCGTCCTAACCAACAATGACCTATATGATATCCTTGGTGTACCTCGGGCTGTTACTATTGACAAAATGACCCTTCGGAAAGCCTATCTCACACGCAGTAGAGCATGCCACCCAGAGTACGTTCTCTCGCTGTTGTTAGGTTTATGCGTTCCCTAATTATTCTACAGCAAATTCCCAGATAATCCCGATGCTACCCATGCTTTCCAGAAAGTGGCTGTTGCCTATGATGTTCTCAGCACACCGTCGCTGAAACGAACGTATGATACTCAGTCGTCTGACGTTTCATATGATGTCTTTGCCACGCATTCTTCGGGCCACGCAGAAGAAACTTTCAAAGGCGTCGTTTTTGGGGTATTTAACGATTTTTTGGACGGGGATCTAGAGGTTATCAGGACATTATTGAGTGCGTGGTACTTGCGCCCATTGTTAATTTCGCTCAAGTGCTAACTTCCCTCGCAGAGGCGGTGAATGATATAAATCCATCGATAAAATTAGGCGACGAAGGCATAGATTCCGTTCTCATAGCTCTAGAGGCCATCCGTGAACGGGCGCTAAGTGAGCCCCTGATGCACTTGTCAATACCATTTGGCTTATCTAACACATAGCGTGCCGCACATGCATCTATGCTCTTCACAATGAGCTTACACGACTTCTCGAAGTCCAGCATGCATTCAGGCAGCTGTCTTATCTTGACGTCCTTGGACGTACGCGGCTTACCATCCAACTAACGCGGATAACACTAGGCCTCCCCATTGTTCTGGAGCAAGCTTTATGCGAGCAGACCGTTATATACGAGAAAACCAGAGAAAACGAAAAGGGGCTCTTCCCCCGACACTTGACGCGGCTGATCAGGGGTGTTGATATGGCACTCGAGAAAATGGAAAAGATACTCAAGTAGAGAACGAGAGTATCTGCCGTTTTCGTTCTGCCATGCGGTCTTCCTGTGTCGCAATTTCCTATCTTTCGCCACCTCACCCACCCTCCTGGCTCGTGGGCATGGGCATGACATGCTGCTCGCCAGCTACATCATTCCTCGACTGTTCCTCCTTTACTTATTGTCAGCGGCTGTCTTGGTTCGGGCGTCGGTCGGCCTCGCAACCTGCGCAGCTATCACTCTCCTTATCAGGTTCCTCTCTACGCTACACGGTGGGTGCTGGGCGCCCATCATCTCACAATTATTGGCTTCTCGTATACCTCGGCACAACAATCACCATCAACATCATGGTGTCCACAGACATAGCCGTGAGTCATGACGACACCCTCCAGGGCTCGAGCTGCTATCCCTAAAGGAATTCCATCCCCTGCCTCGACTTTAAAACCCGCGCTCTCCCCTTTGTTACTTCATCTTCCGTTCGGCTTGTCCTGTACATTCACTCTGGTATCCACTCTTCTGGCTCTGATCGGTCAGCTCTTATCCCCCCCACAGCTCTTCGGCTATTTTGACCGCATTTGTTTTTTCTTTTTTTTTTTTTGTTAGGAAGTACCACCCATGACTTCATCTTCATCAACCCCCATGCCCATGCATCCTTCGTTCTCATTCCACTGTCACATTGTAAAATTAACGTGCAAAAAATAGATAGAGATTTGCTGTACTATTACCATTATGGATTTGTGCGGAGTGCTACTTGCAGAGCGAGACCCAGACTCAAATACGAGGCATGGCGGTTTTGACTAAAAACCATAGACCCAGTAGAAAACAATATATTACAGAGCGAAGAAAGGACGGCTGGAGAACTCCAGCGGCATCTCGGATAGTTCATAGCCTTCAAATATAGGCACACTGGGGGTGGAAAGTCCTACGGGTCGTGGACGAGGGGAGAGAAGCAGAAGGCAAAAGTACATATTTTGTTGGCCAAGGTAGAAGAGCCGAACCTGTACACCAGGTAAGTGACCGGAGGGCCTCAGAGTACTGGGGAAAGTATGAAGACTAGGAACAACAAGAACAAGAAGAGGTAGAAAAAAAGTTAAACTATTGGAATGAAAGGGCGTTAATACAGAGACGAAGAGAATATAATTATGAAACCAGTAGGGCGACATAAAAGGTAGGGCACGCAAAGAAAAGAGGAATAGTGTGGGTCAGTGGGCGAGCGAAGGGTGAGGGTTCGAGGGATATACTTCCATGCTTCACTGTGGCGGTGGATGTTGATTCACGGCCTGCCTTGGCTGGCCCTGCGAGACAAATAAATGTGAGTAAGCTAGATGGCAGGAACCCGAAGGGAACTAACTGATTGCATCCATACATTTCCGTGTGACTGATGAGGAGGTGGCGTCCTCTCCTCGGACATGAATGTACTATGGCTTGGCTGGTATGAGCTATTCTGGGCAGCTGCCGCTGCCGCCAGAAGTTGACTATAATCGTGGGTCGAATGGGGTCCCCCTTCCGGGTTGGGTGGAGCCGAAGAATCGTTCCCTTGCATAACCTCATGCGGTGCTTGTGCTTCAGGATAGAAGGGATAGAACAACCCGGGAGGCATATCTACGAGTCTCCTGTCAGGTGGTGGTCCAGAGTTGTTATGTCCAAGCCCATTCATGATAGCGGTGCCATTCAAAGCGCGGGTAACGGGGCTATAGCCGACAGGACCACTAGAACCATAGGTAGCACTCGAGATGGTAGGGGTTGTCTGAGAAGACCTGGAACGCGGAGATGCTGCTCCTTCTTCGTCCCAATCTGGTTCGCAGAAGAGTACGGGATGGGAGCTAGGGCCGATTGAGTGCAAGTCGACATTCATAACTCGTTCAACAAGGCGTGCAATAAGAGGGTGTCCTCCTGCGGAATCCTTACGTTGCCACCTCCAGCGGAAACGTGGGATCATCTCCAAAGCCATCGCTAAATCTTCCAGTGCAGTCTGAGGTTGCAAAACCTCGCACCGAGACATATGTCCGTAGAGAATTACCATGGCAGCTATGTGGAGGGGAATGGGTGAAGTAAAGAAGGCGATGTCGGGAAATCGGATGAGTTGTTTGTGAATGACGATAATGTTGTGGGATGTGATAATAGCTAAGGGGGTATGTGAGTAAAATGGTGTATAATATGCAACGCGTCTAGCGTACCGTCAACAAGCGCTTGGTGGCGGTAGCTGTAGCTGAGCTCTTTAGAGCTGAACAAGGCACGGAGAAGAAGGATTCTCGCAATGCCGAGTTTGAGGAGGGTCAGTCCCTCATCCTCGGTGATGACTTGGACCAGCTCGCTTTTTCTCTCGAGTGACCAGTCTTTAGTTCCAGTGAAGTAGTGCTTGTATCGCTCTGGAAGAGCTCTTCTAAACTCGACCATGCTCTTGATGATCCTCGTAGCGTTGCGCATGACAGTATCGCCTGCCTGTCTCTTCGGTGTATAGAGACTATTGATGATGTCGGCCTGTATTTCGGCAACCGGGTGGGACAGCTCGAAATGTTCAGAGAAGTCATCATGACGTTTGTTAGCCTTTGGTCGGCATGGGCGAGGAGTGTTTGTGTCAGAGGGAGCAATAGCGAGGGGTCGACCAAGAAGGATGGATGTGCCCCGGTCATGGACGAGCACGATACCCCAAAGTCGGATGCGAAGTTGAGATTCCTCTTCGGTGAATAAAGGTACCACCGGCGGATGAGTGCCTTGGGGGGAAGCAACGTATTGAGTGAATGGATCATGATGCAACCCTAGTTCAATTGAAAGTCGCACAAGACTTCCAACCAGACGCCACAACGTTCGGCCTTGACGCTAAACAATTTTCAGAGACGACTCTGATCAGAAACCTAGTCGACGCACCTCGGTATACAAATACCAGTGAAGGAGGATCAAGGCTTGCAAACTTGACAAGGTGACCCGCAAGTCGGGCTTGACAGACAATGCCCGCTCAAAGAATTCGTCATGCTCGGGCCAATCTGGTGGCATAAGTTCGTTGCTAATGGCTTTGGAGTCGGGCTTGCCGGTGTCAATATCGGTCTCCACAGCGCGATGGTTGAGTTCACTGAGAGTACCAAGAGCGAGGATGAGATACACGCTGCAGATATGACCAGGATCGTGGACAACTGTGGACTGATCGTACATATCGCCGATGATTTTGTCAAACTCCTTGCGGGCGAACACAGGTCGATGGACATTAAGGCGGGTGAAATAGACGTCCACAATATGGTTGAGCGTGTTTTTGTCCTTTGGTAACCAGACAGTGACTGTCGGGCTATTGGGATTGCTGGCAGCTGACAAGGCGAGGACACTGGGGACAGATCCGTTGCGTGGAATTTGCAGGGCGACCCAATTAGCTGGATTCCGCGGTTTCATGGTTTCATAGAATGAACGGTCACGACCAGACGAAAGACCATTGGAACCAACAGCAAGATCTTCCTTGTCAGTGGCAGCAGCAAGCTTGAGCTCTCCAACGATGTTGGGTGAAACACCGAAATTTTTAGCGAGAGATTCCGTGTTGGACATATCGTTACCATTGGGATCAGTGCCTTTGGCAATGGGTATGCGGATCTGGGTGGGAGACTGAAGGGGTTGAGCGGCAGCTGGTGCAGGAATCTGTTGGGGACCAGTGGGAGGAGGAGCACCATATGGTCCAGGAGGGGGGAATGGGCTGTAGAGACCAGGGGGACCTTGCATGGGCATGGGCGGGGGATACGGCCCAGCATGGTAGTGGAGCATGTGAGGATAAGGAGGTAAGATGGCGGGCGGAGGATACATAGGGTAGGCCTTGGGGGAGGGCTGCTGAGTAGGTGGTGCAACAGAATCGATCTGTTGGAATCCCCGTGCACTTGTCTCCTGGATTTGGAAGTCTGCCGATATGTTGGCAGAATTGATGGCATTGGGATCGATGTCGTGGCGGACGAGGAACTCCTCAAGGCGGTTTATCTCGAAGTCTTGGACAAAATGCTTGATGAGGGCTTCGCACTGGGCGAGCATGACTTCCATGCGGATTGTGTGGCCACGAGGGGTGAGTCGTTGACGATGCCTGTCCTCCTGGTTGCAGGCGGTGCCGGCGGTCGTGCAGGCGGTGCATCTTGGGTGTTTTGAGTCGCACTGGACGAACAGGAGAGGAGAGAATCAGCAGAAGCGACGGGTAAGGATGGAAGTTGCCGTCGGTCTCCCCCGACGGGACTTGCCTTGATTTTCTTGCTCCTGCATCTCGCACACGCTTCGTGCGACCGACGCAGCCGCCGCGGCTCAGCTGCCCCTCCCCCGTCGTCGACTCCGCCGTCCCCTTTGCGACGGCGTTTGGGCGCACTGGGCCCCGGGGACATGGCTTGTTGCGGTGGAGGGATGCCAGGCTGCTGCAGTTGCAGGTGCTGGTTAGGGTCCATCTGCAAAGCTGATTGGAGCGATGACGGGGGCGGGGCGCCGTTTTGGCCGTTTAGCTGGCCGGACAGCATCCTGGAGTGCTATCACTATCGAGTGCGCGCACGTAGGTTAGACGCTCTTGCAGCTGCTCAATGCTGTGGACGACGGGCAACCGGCGAGCAATCACTTGCCCACACAGCATGTTTGTGCCTGCTTGTCCTAACCCTATTTTAGGAGTTCATCAATTACTAACATAACAATAATATCAGTCACGTTCCTCTTTCCGTGCCGGCTGCGCTCCGCCTGTGACCACTTGACTTGGGCCCCCTCACCCAATTCCGTCCTGCTCTCACCCGACAACAACAGCAACATGCCTCCTCCCCACTCCATCCTCGACCCGCTGCCTCCGACCCAGCCCAGCAATGCGTCCGTCTACACTCTCATCACAGTAGCATCATCCAATGACGACGACAACGACTCTACATCCAGACATTCCATCACATCTCCTCTTCGAGATCCAACCGCACCCACTTATGGCACCAGCCCTCCCCTCTCGCCTTCACGACCATCCTCAAGCAGGATCGTCTTCAACGCGGCCGTCAAAATGGCCTGCATATTTTTGATCAGCACGGCCTTGCTCGGCGGCACCCTCTGGCTGGCATTACCTACACTAGAGGAGTGAGTACCCAGTTGACCCCCTTTGCGTGGTCTTGTTGACTTTTTTTTTTTTTTTTTTTTTTCCGATCAGAGAGGACCGACCACTGCTGCGCATCCCAAAGTCGTTCGCACAACTCCAGGCCCTCAACGGTCTGCTCAAGAAGTACCGTGATATTTATCCCTACCGCATCTTCATCTGTTATGTGACCACTTACCTCTTGTTTGTCTGTCTCACTCTCATCGTATGCTCCGTACTGACAATTGTGTTCCTGCTTCAATCCAGCCTCCAGGCCTTTTCATTACCTGGGTCAATGTATCTATCTATCCTCGGCGGTGCTGTCTGGGGTGTTGCCCGTGCTCTTCCACTTGCGTGCTGTTGCGTTGCGACAGGTGCCACACTCTGTTATCTCATCTCTGCTGCCCTCGGCCCCGCCCTTCTTACCCTTCCCAGGTGGAAGGCTGTGCTTGATAGGTGGGGGGACAAGATACGTGCGAACAAGGAAAACGTGATTTCGTTTCTCATCGTGCTGCGCATTGCGCCCTTGCCTCCGCATTGGGTGGTCAACGTTGTATGTCCTCATGTTGGCATTGGCATCGTACCCTTCTGGATCAGCACAGCACTTGGTATTCTTGGTGTCAGTGTGATACACACGACGATCGGTGGTGGGCTCGACGAGATGACGAGTCCGGACGATTTCCACTTGATCAGTTGGCGCAATTTCTTCGGTCTTGCTGCGGTTGCTGTTGGGGTGATGATCCCAGTTGGTCTGCGCTACTGGTTTCGGAGAAAGGTTCAGGATGTCGGAGAAACAGGGATAACTATGGATGCTGAGGATGGGTATATGGACTCTGAGGACAGAATTCTAGCCGTTGGGCCATCTGGTGTAGGCCTGGGGAAGAAGCCGGGAGAGCGGCTCCTGGTAACGCGGGAGGATGATTTGGCCAGTTTTTACGAGGATGATGACGAGGATATTATATTGGAGGCGGGACCTTCAATACTGGACCGGGACGAGGACCAGAAGCTTGTGGATATTGAAGCCGCAGTGATTGTGCTCGATCCTACACCAAGTGGGAGTAGATGATGTACTCTTTTTTTTGTAGCTATAACCATTGTGTTGCATTGCATATTATTTTACACGACCCATTCACTCTTTTTGGTCTCTTGAGTAATTTTATATAAACTTGTAAAATAGAGTTGTAGATGATCTACTACTAGTAGTTCTGCACCACATGACAGTTGTGTGTTCACGCCACTTTGGCCCATGCCGAATATAGCGGCGTCGTTGGTCATGGGTAGTTGTTTTTTGTAAATACACTCGGAGCCAGAGAGACGAGAAGGTGGTAGCGTCGTTACTGAGCGATAGGCGATTGTTATCAATGTTCGAGTGGGCGTTGTCGGCGGATCGACTGAATGGCCGGGGTGCGTGTTGGTGGGCCTGGAGTCGCGGTGTTTGGGGGAGTTCAAAAAAAAAAGATGGTTGGTGCAAATTCGGTAGACCTTGGGCAGTTTACCGGTAACAAGCGGTTTTAGGGCTGGGACGGCCGAGTTCTGGGATGTGCCGTCGACGGTTAGGGGGGGGGGGGTTGTTTGGGACCCTTTTTCCTGCCTTGGGCTTCTTTGATGTCACGGAACTGGCCAAGGTGTTCTTATTTGGAAGGGAGTTGTACCCCGTGTGTCTCGCCGTACATGCGCAAGGCAGCACCTTGTGAGACGGGCGACTATGTGGCCACCTTGGAGGGGTGGGTCATATGAGATAGGGTTGGATGTGTGTGCGTGTGTGCGTTTGTGGTTACTGGGATAGGTCAGTTGGGTGGCCGGCCCGGGGGCGCTGGGGAGGGGGACATTGGGAGGAATTGCGGCGATTTTGAGGATGGGGGAAAGAGGATGTTGCACAATAATCTTGGCGACATGAGTCGGCTATTTCCCTACGCTAGGTAAGGATTGTTGTGGACACTCAGTTTGTTTGAAGGGGGGGGGGGTTGTGTGACAATACGGTATCAAACGCCAAGTCCGGTCGCGGTATTGTTTGGGCTGCCTGTTTCCATGGCTTGAGTTTTTTAGTGAGCTTATTTATTTATTTGTTTTGGTTTTTCTAGTTAGTCGCCGTCGCTGGCCGTTTGGTTGCGGTGTTCTATGGTCCGAGCGCCATCATGGTGGGCCTATTTTTAGATCCCGAAAAGTCAGGCATCTGAGAGCAGGGTGCACCGAGTCGGGCGCCGAGCGTTGGAACGGGTGGGAGTGAGGGTAGGGGGAAGGGGGGTTGGGGTTTGGGTTTGGTCAGAATAGCAACAGCAGAGTTGGAGTGAACTGGTGTTTAATATGATTCCTGTGGAATCGGACAGGGAACAGCAAGTGTGTATTGGCTACAGGTGTACGCTAGAGAGATGGGTGGTGTTGGATCGGTGGACTGGGCTGGGGTGTGTTGTGGTGTGGCTTGTTGTGTTCTGTACGAGGGGATGTCAACTTTAGCAAACAGTGGAATCTTGTCAGCCACAGCCCTGGCCAGTCCTCGTTTCGCTCCCACCACCACAACCGTCCCCCTCCCGTCCCGCTCTCCCTCCCCTCCCTCCACCCCCGACAACCCCTCCCGTAGCTGCCCTTCCAAAATCCCGTCCTTGTTCTCCTTGGCCGTGCAGTCCCGGAACTCCTCCCCCTCCCTCCCCAAGCCCCTCCATCCCCCCTCGCGACACGGATAATGTCCGATCGCTTTCCCCAGTACCCCATGTTCAACAATCCCGCCCTCCTCCAGGCCCAGCAGCAACAGCAGCAGCAGGCCCAGCAGAACCAGCAGCAGCAGCTCCAACAACAGCCCGACCAGCACGCCGCTTACCCTGACCAGAATCGTATGTGGCAGCAGCAGATGCAGCAGCAGTTCAGACCGCGTAGTGGCATGGACATCACCCAGGCGACCCAGCAGGCCAACCCCCAGGTAAGCCTCACCCCTCTCTCCTCTCGCCCCCTTCCGCCGCTGGCACCCCTCCCCCCCCCGTCCCTCCTTCCCCCCCATCACACACACACACCCCTCTCGCCGCGCCTACCCCGCGGTCATACCCTTCTGTCCGTGGGAGCCTCTGCTTCGGCTGTAACCCATCGTGGTCCACCCTCGGCATAAGATTCCTGCTCTCCTGACCACTACCCGCGACTCGCTATTCCCTCCCCCCCCCCTTTTTTTTTTTTGATTCCGCCATGCCCTCGATCCGTCCGAATTCCCCGCTCCGTACCATGACCCGTGCTGATGATCCTTATTCGTGTCCCTCCCGCCCACAGATGCAAGACATATTCAGAGCTCGCCTCAACGCTCAGAACACCCAGATGGCCCAGCAGACTCAGCCCCAGCCCCAGTTTAGTCTGGGCATGCCCTCCCAGCAGATGGGTGCCGCGGGTGGAACGAACCCCCTTGCCGCAAATCAGCAGCAGCCCTTCTCCGACCCTTCCAGCAATCACTCTCAGCCTTCGCACATGCCTGCCGCTGGTTTTCCCAATATGGGTCCTATGCCCAACCAGAATCCTGGCCTTAATGCGGCTTCTCTTCAGCAACGTAATCCTGGCATTATAGGCATGCAGAACGCTGGCCCCATGAGCAGGCAGCTCGAACTTATGCTCCAGCAGCAGCAGCAACAACAACAGCAGCAGCCAAACGGCGTTTTTCTCAACGCAGCCAAGCTGAATCAGCAGCCCCAACAAGTCCAGCAACAGCGCGACCAGCAGATGCCGCAGCAACAACTCCAACCCCCGGGAATGAACCACCCAAACTCTACTGACATCTTCACCTCCCCCGCACTGACCAACGAGGCACTCCGACGCCCCTCTCCCTCCCATTCTTCCAACCTCAACCCACAAGTCCAAGGGGCCATGCAAGCCGCCGCCCAACAACACCCTCCTGGCATGCTTCATCCCAACCAAGGCCTCAATCCTCGCCGCACTCAGCCCATGAGCCTTCAAGAAATCAGTGAGCGCATAAGGGTCACCCGCGCCACTCTGTTGACCAGCGAGGTTGACATGCGCAACACCATGGCTCAGATGCAGGTGACGCCCTCACAGGAGCTCACCGCAAAACTTCGTAGGTCTTCAAACGGACATCAAATCAAAGCAGGAATATATCGCAAGGTTGTCCCAGCAGCAATCCGCCTTACAGAACAGTGCAATGTGTGTCCATTTCTCTCACGTTTTTATCTTTCGCTCATATCCGAAACAGCGCGAACGGTATGCCGCGCATGGGTCCTAACGGTGTCCCAGGACAACCTGGCTGGCCCCAGCAGGGAGTTCCGTCTCAGGTCTTTGATAACAATGGAAACATGGGGCGCGGGAACGCGCTTGGCCAGACTCCTCAACAGCAGTCGCTTCATCCACAGTCATCTAATGGTATTCAATCGAGTCCCTCGATGATGCAGACAACGTCCAATCTCATGAATCCCGCCAACATCCCGAGGTCAGGGCCAACCCCAAATCCCCAAGGTCCACAGCCGCCTCAGCAGCTCGGTAGCCCCTTTTCTGGTCAGATGAATGCCCCCGCGAACATGGCCAACAAGCCTCCTTTCCTCATGAACGGCTTCAATATGAATGGAAATCCGGCGACGGCGGGTATGCAATCAAGACCCCTGGGCGGTATTCCTCCCGCGTACCCCCCGCCAGTCGATAAAGCCAAATTCGATGGCGCCCTCCAGAATTTCCTGCAGAAGAAAGGTGTCAATCTCGACCCCAATTTGCTGAGGCTCAACGATCAGCAAATCGATCTTGGTCTCCTGCACTCACTTATCATGAACGAGGGAGGTTTCCAGAAAGTAAGCCTATCGCTCGCTTGTTCCCCTTTGACGGGTCCTAACTCTAGACTCTCAGGTTACCGACAATGAATCTTGGCATGTTGTTGGCGGGAGAATGGGTTTTGTGCAGTTTCCCGGTTCCGAACGCGAGCCAGCCAAGTCTGGCCCTGGAGTTGCGCAACACCTCGCTCACGTCTACCGTGAATATCTTTTGGATTTTGAGCAGTTCTACGTCCGCTCCTGGGCCCAAAGGCTCAATATCAATCTCAATCACGGTTTACCCCAGGCCACTATGAACCATCCCGGTGCTGGTGCAGTTGGTGGTGCCTTCTCTAGTGGTCCTGGACCCAACACGAATGGACAGCCCGGCCAGCGGATAACCCCAACGTTGTTGCAATACGCTCATATGTCAAACGCGGAACTTCACCAACGAGGACTTCCTGACAACCTCATAGCGCTTGTGGAGCAACATCGGCCGCAGCTGCAGAGAACCCTTCTAGAAACCAAGCGATTTCAGCAGCAGGTGCGCATGAATGTTAGGAATGCGCCTGTGATGGCAGGTATGCCTGCCGATGCTAATGGGATGCAGCCTCCGAATCAGGGCGGCCTCATGACCGATCCTGCCCTACGCCAGCAACTCCTCCAGAAGCAGCAGCAGCATCAGCAGCAGCAACGGCAACAATTGATGGCTGGGAATATGATGGAAAATCGTTTACAAGGAGGCCTCCCAGTACCCAATCCCATGTTGATCCGTGACCCAGGGGCAGTGAGGATGGCGCTCGACACCGTCAACCGTTTGAAAGAGGAATTTAAGAAAGGTAAATAGGGGCCGTTTTGGTCTGGTCTGTATTATTCCCTTTACTGATCCGCTCTTGCAGGGCCCCAGCAAGCTCGTCTTCTTTCCCAGAACATTGAGCTTCCATACGAGCAACGAGCAGAATTCAACCAACTGCTTGGTACCGCCCATCGGCAGTGTGCGGACTTGAATGAAAAGCTCCATATACTGCACCTCCTCCTACAGAATCCCACTATCACTCAAAAGGCGGTTGCTTTTGTACGTCTCGTCATTTTTTTTTTCGCGCCGAACTCGAGCTGACTATGCACTTTTAGTGCTCGTTGATTACAACCCAGAAACAGCTGTTGTCAGGCGGTCAACCTCGGTTCATCTTGAATTTGGAAACCCTGAGGGGCATGGTGGCCGAGCTGCACAAAACCATGGAGGCGCTCTCGCAGCAGCAGCAGGTTCTTCAGAGACTACAACTGCAGCAGCAGCAGCAACAGGCGCAGCAACAACAGGCGCAGCAACAACAGGCGCAGCAACAACACCAGCAGTCACTTATCCAGAACCAGCCGCATCAATCATCGACACATCCCGCCCCGCACTCCCATTCACAACTTCCGCCATCTGCCTTATCCATGAACACCAACATAAATGGTTCGGTGCAGCCACCCCCTGAAATTCCTCCACAAAATAGATCTACCATGCTTCATCAATCTCCCGCTCAGCCGCCCGCGCTTCAACAACCTCCGCCGACCCAGCAGCAACAGAATACCCTTTCCGTCCAGCAGCAACAGCCACAAGCTGCATCCCCTTCTCTAGCCGTTCAGTCCAACAGGTCTGCCCCTATTACCCTTCAAGCGCCTCCGAAAAGGAAACCGCACAACGCGCCCACACCTTCCAATACTGCTCCCTCACCCGCCGCGGCTGTCTCGGCTTCGACGCCAGTGCCTACCAATGCACCTACACCAACGGCTACGGCTGCCTCGCCATCAGCGCCAAAGTCACCCAAAGGCAAGGCGCCGGCGAAGTCGAAACAACAACCGCAGGTAAAGCGCAAGATGTCCAAGTCCGCACCAGCCCCTCCTCACCCCAACGCAACCAATCCCCCTGCTCCTGCTCCTGCGCCCACTCCTACCTCTGCCCCTGCCCCCGAACAGCTTCAATCTCAAGCTTCGACGAGTACAAACGGAAGCCAGAAGCGGGCACGTGAAGAGGACATCCCTAATGTAAATGGCTTCGCGCCCAGTCCTGCAGGAGGCTCTATGGCAGTGTCAGACCAACCCTCGCCACCCAAGCGCGTTAAAGTAGAGTGGGAGACAGCACCTAGTGAGGAGCTGCAGCAAAAGAAGGCGATAGCGGATAACATGAAGACAGAGGAGGATGCGGGTAACTTCCTTGTCCATATGTCGGAGCTTCTCAAGATGACAGGTGGATCGCAACAAGAACCGGATGGTTTGTCAAATACCCTCAACATGCTTTTGAAAGGCGTTACGGGTAACCCTGATGACCTAAGCGCCCTATCGTTTGGACCTAGTGGCATCACACCACTGTCTCCTGCAATTCCGAACAACGAGTTTGAGAAGTATTTCGACTTTACGCTTGGGGGAACACAGGATGGGGAGGAGGATGACTCGAAGACGCCTGAGCTCACCTCTTCATCTTCGACAACCAACCCGAGCCCCGGGTCCAACTCTGGCAACGAACCTACAGCGGAGGGAGGTGTGTCGGGCTTAGGCGAAATCAAAACGGAGGAGCCCTTTGGTGACTTCACGCGTCTTGGTTTGTGGAAGGAGATTGACGGAGGGGAGTCCTCCTTCTACCAGACCAGCGAGTGGAAGTGGGACAGTACTATGCCGTCCCTAGACCAACCTTGGGCAATCTTCACCTCGTAGCTCATCTGTGACTTTACGTTACATCTTTTTCTTTTTTTTGCTTCTGTTTTTTTTTTGTTTTTGTTTTTGAACTTTCAGTTCTATAACTATGCCATACCTACTGTCACCTTGTGTTAATTTTTGTTCTTTTTTTACCCCATCTGTGGTTTATTTTATTTTATGGTGCCTACGTTGTTTCTGGAGCTTGATGTCATACATCCACCTTGTTTTACTACTAGTGGCTTGTTCTAACCTCCCCCTACCCACTCCCACCCCCCATCCCGCTGTGTATTCTTATTTGTTGTGTTCGCTATCGATTTCTTGCTCAAAGAGATGATGACCAAACCACATTGTAGAATGGCCAAAAGGCTCGTGTAATGTGACAGAAAATTACAAGCTATAGATACAAGGATGCGGTAGGTCATTCGAAAAGCGAATTAATTACGTCTACACCTTTCGCAAGGGGAGCACTGGTAGGGAAGATGGCAGGCGAGACCGAGCAGCAAGAGAGTCATTCTTCTTGGCGGTATTCTCCAAGATGCGCGCGCGGAGGGTATCTAAGGATGCTATTGTCTTTGTGCCAGAAGCCCCTGGTGTGGATTTGCTGGATGATACGGATGGAACGTCGACGCCACCGACCCTCCGCCGTTTGCTACTCTCCTGAGTTTTAAACTGTTGCCTCGCTTCCTCCCACGCCGATTTCGCTTCTGCCCTGGCCTTGGCGTCCTCCTCAAGCAGACTCAAGGACGCAGGTAAACCATAACGACCTCTGATCTCGTCATCAGCTTTGCGCTTCTGCTGATCTATCTTCTTCTCTTCGCGGAATCTCTTCCGCGCTTTGACGGAGAGGGAATAGGGATCAGCATTGTAATGTTCGGAAACGGTCTGAAGCGCTTCCAATCTTGGGACTTGAACTTTGGTTAAATTAGTCTGCATTTCGGACGTCTTTTCAAGCGCCGCGAGTGGGTCATCTGGTGTGACTTTCCCTTCTGTATCTGTGGACGGGTTGTCGAACGTAAGGTGACCCGGAAAAGGCAGGATGAGAAGGTAGCTGACCATGTACTGCGAATCCACCATTTTCTTCTGGGTCCCACTCTTCGTCCTTTTGGCGAGCGCCGGAGGTAACCACGTATCGCGTGTTCTGGGTTCAGTATTCGTTAGTTGATTGACCGGGGGCTTCTTGGAAGAGCTTTCATTACCTTGGGGTCGGTCTGGATCTCGAACCAACCGTCGCAGAGATGACATTTACAACGAAAGGAAAAGATAGGTGTTGAGTAGTAACTCCCTATCTTTTTCTTTTCTGCATTATACCGAACGCCCATACCGATATGGTTGTTGCATGTACCACTAACAGAGGGGTCATTTAAATAGGCGGAAAGCGGCGACAATATTTGACATACCACCATATGTTGAAGGGTAGCTCAAAGCGCACTATGAGAATGCCCTGGTCGAGTTTCCGGGCTCTGTCACCAAGGGCATGTTTGCCTGAAATTGAATATGGTCAGAGGTACATTGCTTTGAGGCACAAAGCTTGGTTCTCGCCTCTGACTTTATTAAGACTCCCTTGTGAGGGATCATAGTCCGGTGGATAGTACCTAAAAATTCCCTCACCGCCTGAATACCAATGGGTGTAAGCGCACTCACTTGTTGAAGCCCTGCATAAGACGGAATGGGAGTCAATTGAGGTGAGAGCATTGATCCGTAAAGGGGAACTTGAACGGAGCCTCAATCGGAGCCTCGGATCTTGCCGAATGGTTGTCAATAGCAAACTCTAAATTTCATCTCCACACAACACCAATCCCCAAACTGAACCTTAGGTATCGTCGTCTGCTTTATCACATTTCCACCATCCACTTACAGTGCTGCTACAGTCACCTCCTGACTCATTTAAAATTTGACAATGAGTTACGTCGCTAAGGGTGAAAAAGAATACGACGCAACGGGTGCCCCCGTTCCTTCTGCCAAGATTCATAAAATTCGAATTACGCTCACGAGCAGCAACGTCAAGAACCTAGAAAAGTGCAAGTATAATTGCACTGCGTAGTCGCAGCCACATTCTGAAACCTTTTTTTTTTATAGTCTCTGCAGACCTCATCAACAGGGCCAAGGATAAGCAGCTCCGAGTCAAGGGACCAGTCCGTCTTCCCACCAAGGTATTGAAAATCACCACCCGCAAGACTGTGAGTAACACAACCGCCCCTTTAGGGAGCGATCTGTTGATATCCCACTTCCTCAGCCTTGTGGTGAAGGTTCCAAGACTTGGGACCGTTATGAGCTCAAGGTCCACAAGCGTTTGATCGACTTGCACGCCTCTAGTGAGATTGTCAAGCAGATTGTAAGTATACTTTTGTTCAATAGGGTGAAGTGACTGCTCATCTAGTCTCCTAGACCAGTATTAGCTTGGAGCCCGGCGTCGAGGTCGAGGTTACCATCTCTGCTTAATATTTCTTGTCTGTAGCATAGAATGAATACACAAGAGCATCTCGCTTGGTGCAACTTTCCAGAAATAAATTGAAATAATCATTAAGCGATTAGTGAATGTAATGGATTCCAGTGGCAAACCGGACAGGTTGACGAGGGTATCGGGGTATGTTAAACAAGCAATAAAAATCAGAAATACACAGCATAGCTGCCTATAACAGGGCGGTGGTCACTCCGCCCTTCCAGCCGTCGCATGGCTCGGTCGTCAAGGGTCCGATAGCTAAGGCACACAACATCTCCTTTACGGTGTTTTGGAAGCCTCTCCGGAATTGAACTAATCGCAGGTGATTTCGGGGGCGAATCAGTAGTCTGTGATGGGGACAGAAAAGATGGGAGAAGCCGCCAAATGCTGTCCCGTCTCGGACTCCTTCGTTGAGAATAATCTGTATTAGAACGAACAGGCGGGCGCGGTGTCGCGGGGGCCGTAGATGTAGGAACCACAGAGGTAGAGCTAGAGCGACCTTTGGCCATCCGCCCCTTTGGGTCGGAAACGTCGGGGAGCTGTGGCTGAAAGTACTCGGACGGCTGACTATGAATTGGCGAAGAACTAGGTAGTTGTACCATCTGAGAAGGCAGAGCGGACTGGGGAGCCTTCCAACCCGAATCTGACGCCGTTGCAGGTGTAAACTTGTGAGAGAGTGAGCGAGACCGCACTGATAATGGACGTATGGCATTGACAAAACGTTGTACGAGCCGAGGCTTTGAGCGACTAGACACGCTGCCGAATGGTTCCTCGCCATCCTCTGCAGGGTCCGGTTGTACGGTCGACTTCCATAGAATCCTGTCGCACCTATGCACAAGATGATTCCTATGAATTTTGGCAACCATGATGAGGCTTACTTACCAGCTTCGGCACCCGTTGCTTATGCGAAGAGTCGTAAACCCCCTTGTCCTGATCGTCCGTTTGATCGTCATTCCGTAAGACCGACTTGGTCGGGCCGAGTAGAACTGTAGGAGGATGCAGGGTACGACTGTCGAAAGAGTGCCGTTGTACGAAAGGTGGGTCGGGTTTGTTGAACCTTGCGTTTTCTTCCAAGGATTTCCGGGTGACAGGAAGTGCGGGCGAGTCCCGCGGAGATGATCTTGATGACCTCGAGGGTGATGATGGGGAAGATGATGGGGAGAGAAGACCTAGCCACCTCCTCCTGGCCTTATCAATAGGTTTGGCCGAAGGTGTTACATTGGGCGTTGATATGGCAGGGGCGAGAACGAAATAATCAGCCTCTTCTCTGTGTTCGTCCCCTGACTTGGAATTGGATGATGATGAAGACAACGAGGCTATGGAAACCGCATCGTCACAGTCTCTCTCCCCTCGCTCCTGGGACACGAAGAAGGGGCTTTCCGCTAGGTCTCGGGTGTTGGCTCCACGTCTGGTTTTCTTGAGCGTCTGCAAAACATCATATTTAAACGTAGGTGGAAAGTTAATTGGCCCTTCAGTGAATCCTATGAATGCCTTTCCTTCACCCATGAGCTTCTTAAGTTGGTCAAAATGAAGTGCTTGGGTGTATTCTGGGCGCTGCGTCAAAACCACATCTTGCACAGCCTCGATCCAAATACCTTGACGAGATATCAACCAATCCGCATGTAACCGAGTAATGTCCAGCCTGAAGTTAAGGTCGCCACACAGAAACGTAAAGTCAAATTTATCCGTGAGGTCTACAATGGTCAGATTAGCCTGTTTGAAAACTGCTATCTGAAGATATGCCCACCTTCAGCCGTCATCCTAGGATCACCAGGTCGAAGGTAAGAGTCCACGGCAAGCTCTGCCTGTTGGCGACTTTTTAGAGTGCGTTGGAATTATATTCAAATAAAAACGATAACCTTGATCTTGGACAGGTTAGCAAGCCTGTGTTTCACCTTACTTCCATGCGCTTGAGATATGTCATATAAAGACTTGTACAATGACTTTAAGTCGACTCACGTACCTGCGAGGTGGGCATTTAGGAATAAAAGGGTGGTTCCATCAAGATTAATGCTAATCCCAACCCCACCCTTGTTACCGACGCGTCCACCAATTAGACCAGTCGTAACCGCAGATTTAGAGGATCCTGAACAACGTTCAGTCAGTGGTTTACCCTGGTGTACAATGCACCTATCACCTTTGATCAACTCTTCTACATCACGGTGGATATAGACCGCCATATAAATTCCCATTAACCGTTCTTTGTCCAACAACTGATAAGGGCCCTGCCGGGGCTCCTTGGAAGGGCTACGGCGTGTGAGGTGTTTGGGTGCGCTAATATCTGCGACAGTCGGAACTCCATTGCGATGCCCATGACCTCCACCATTACACAGCCAGTCCTCAACCATCGACGTCCAGCCATAGGGAGGGTGGTCGTGTGGGGTGTCTTCGTCCCCTTTCTTCCGTTTCGCTTCTTCCTTATCCCTAGGCAGTTTTGGGCTGTCGGATTGCTCGCCCTTCCCTTTCGTTCCTTCTCTTCCCTTTCCTCCCTCTCTCCCCCTTTCTTTCGCTTTCTCTTCCTCCCTCTCTTTCTCTTTCTCCTTCTCCCTCTCGTGCCTCCAAAGCCCCGCCCCGAGGCCCATGGGTATACCTATAGAACATCATTCAGCGATTAGCAGCAAAGCACATCTGACAATGACTTTCCTGAGAGCGTCGGGCATTCTTGTCCCGCTCTGCGCAGTTCTCAGTCAGGATAGAATATACGATCATAACAGTTCTCACTTACACGACAATGATGTGATAGGGATGGTTCTCGTCATCAGGCAATACGGGGAAACCATCCACGGCGGAACCCACGCCACTGTAAGAGGGAACTTTGCCAAACAATTCTTCGAGGTCACCCTGGCCATAGTTAGCACTCCACGGACAACCGAAGCCAACACTAGGGATTCGATTCACCTTTGGCAAAGAATCATGCATGTTCCAGGTAACCATCCTAATCTTCAAGAAACGCGGTTGCTGTGCGCCCGTCGACCGGGTGGGAGGTGGTGTAGACCGGTGAGCATGTGTAGATGCAGCAGGATTGGGCCAATAACTCTGCAAACGGGAGAAAATATCTAATGTGACTGAGGCGACGTAGCAGAGAGTGTATTAATACATATATGTGGTGATATATTTTGAGACCAAATCTCTGACCTGGGTGGGACTTGGCTGCTGGGACGGGGCTGTTACTCATGGTGCTAGCCCACTTGGTTCAGAAAGGATGGCTTAAGGTCGCAAGCCACGCGTCTGCCGCACGTCCGGGACGCAGAAATGTCATATAGTGAGGAACTGTACCGACAGTTACCGCCAAGCAGGAGCGTGGCGAAGATTAAGTTGAGTACTATTCTGGCTTCCCTGCAAAGGGCTCGCCCTGGACATTTCCCATCATCACCGTTTCATTCAACTGCCATAACTTATGTACTTTACACTGCCATTCACGTACGTACGTACGTCTCAGTATCTAAAGAATCGCGAAGACTTGTGTGAGCTATGTGTTTCGTCGCCCTTGGTACTCGTCGCGCCCGTCTGGCTTTCAGATGATTCACCCACCTCCGCAGGAGAGCTGGTTTGAGGACGTCCCAATTTCAGCGTCGCAGCAGCCACAGAACTGGTAACCTTGGAGACGATCACGCCGCCGGTACTGACGGCTAACCTTGAACTTGTGGCGGGAGCGCGGACAGATGTTGCGTTGACCAATGTTTTTGTTCCTCGCGCGGTGGTCGTGGTCGGTCCGAAACCACTAGGACATGGCCCAAGATCTGTCCAATCGCCAGCAGCCCCTGAAAAAAAGACTTAACTTGATCAATATTCTACCAGTAAACAGGAAAGCTCACCACCGGGAATATCTAGAGGATTTTTAAGTATATGGCAATGTTGCACACGGTGAGAGATGGTACGGACCTGCTTGAGACCACCATTTGGCTACCCATAAATGACCGCCGGATGTCACCTCTTCGCCTCCCTGATACTATTAACAACATCATCGTGTTATGTATTGCCAACCGAGATACAATAATAACACGTACGGCAATATCAGACCTCCAAGCAGCGACGCCAGCACAGCTACCACTGGCAGGTGTAGTAGTGGCTGGTGGTGTGGAAGCGGGCGTGGAGGCGGGCGTGGAGGCGGGTGTAGTAGTGCCAGGGTTAGGTCGTACCTCCAGTTCCACCGCCGAGACCGGTCTTAATGGCGCGATCATAACGGTTGTTTGCTTAGTCCTGAATAAGATACAGTTGAACTGGAGAAGGGAGGGGGTATTCGTACCAACGGCCTGAGATGCGTCCCAGAGCATCACGCCACCGAAAGAAGAAAATTGAGAACGAGTGGTCCGTGCAATATTGATCAGTGTGTTGATGTCAACGAACCCCGAGCCAGCAGCAGACGATGAGGCGGGAGCACCAATGTATATTTTAACACTCCGGTTAGGAGACTGAGTCTTGGCCCAGTTGTCCCTACATCTAGGTCAGTCTCACTGATCGTATTTGAATGAGTGGTATTTGTATACCAGGCAGCGAAGTTCCAGGCCTATCCAAATCAATAAATAATGGGGCTTCACTTTTTAGAGCACACACAACTTACATTCGGATTATTGAAGTTGGTGAGGCTAACTTCTCTGTCAGAAAAAGATTCTCCATTATCAATCCAACTCACCCGCAGAAGTTGTTGTAAACTGATGTTGTGTCGGTAATCCAACTGACAATAAGGACGATTTTCGGTGCTTACATTGGACATAAACGGCATCAAAACCGACAGCGTTAAGAACGGGGCCGAGGAAAGCGTCGGGAAAGGGACACTGAGGAGCGGCTGTGACGTAGTACCTAAAGTCTTCCATTAGTACTACCTCGAACAGATTTAAAACTTGACGTGCTTCTTGCTTGCCCCAGGATGCATGCGAGCGGATCCTGTTGATAAAGGCAGCGTAGCCGGTGCTCCCGCCGCCTTCAATGTCGAGGTCAACACCATCAAGGACAGCATCGCCAAATGGACGAGTGGAGCTTGAACCACCGAGGAAAAGGTTCCACACCGTATCAGCGAATGTTTGCGCTTGAGCGTCGGATGTGAACACAGCCGCCCCTGTGGCGCCACCCATGCTCAGGGTGACAATCTTCCCTTTGGCCTGACAAGCCTTAATATCGGCAGCGAGGAACTGGCAGTTGGCCAAATTAGTGCCCGGGAACACTCCCGTGTTGCTGCTGCAGATCTGAAAAGTGATTGGCCCTCCAATTATAAGGGAAGTTTATTTTGGTAACCCTTACATTAGCCAAGTTAATTTCGGGCAGACCACCGATAGAGAAGAAAACGTTCATGAACGCCAGCGGGAGGGCGTCAATGGAACTATCCTGAAAAAGCGTGAGTGATGGGGCATGCTAGGGCAAAAGCAAAAAACACACTTGACAATAGCTCGACAAGGTTTTTTGCCAATTAGCAGGATCGCTGGGGTGAGTTGCTCCATAGGAATTTTGGCCCCAGTAACTGAAATAGGACGTCGGTCAACCTCGGGTGAGAGTATCGTAACAGGCAATCATACACAGCGACCTAGAGAATCACCTATCAGCGACTATAACGCATGGGAAAAGGGGGGTAAAGATACATTGTCATTCCTCGAATTGTCGAAGGCATGAGATAACAAAGCCCCAAAAGCCAGGAACAGGAAGGAGGATAAGAAATTAAGGTGTTGCTTGACCAAGGACATGCTGGTTGAGGCTCTGTGGAGGGGGATAGAGGTAACCACGCGGATCCCTCCGAGCTTGCATTCCTGCCTTTTATCCTATTTCATTTCTCTCATTTAAGGCTGCAAAGATCCTCCGGATTCGCCGCCGCGGTGTTGAAGTCACCTGGGAAGCAAAAGTCTTGTAAGTCTGGCGACCATGCCTTGGATCGCGGTGGAATTCTGCATTCCTTCGAACACCTCGCGTCAAACCGACGGATTTAGACACCCGCGAACCTGTGTCTCCTTAAAATGTGCAGTCAACAAACATCAGGTCGTACTTACCATGCGGGACACCGTACAGGAACGACGTGTTCACAGAGTTCGGTTATTCTTGCAGCCGCCCTGCTCGGTTCGAGAGGTCAGCTACTGTGAGTGAACCGCGTGGACACCTCGAGTTTAGGCAATATTCCAGGTCATCAAGTGTTGTCTGTCCAATAGGCCACACAGAGGGATTCGCATACAAATCAAGAAGTCATGATACGATATTCCTGTTATGAGGTGTCGCCGATTTTCGGTGGAAGGCTATTACGGGTTGGGTAGCTTGCGGGACTGAAGCAGTGGAGCATGCGGTTCTGAAACAATTGAATCGCATTTGCCAACCGGTTGCGTGGGATTGTTTAGGAGTTCGATGCTCGCCAGCCTGACAAGCGTCAGCAGCAACGACTTGCGGGGCCTCAATACAGCGAGGGGTCTCTAGAGCCTGTCGGGGCTTGCGTTAGCACAGTGATCTGTCAGAGTACCTGGAGCCGTGATCTGACGTTCGGAGATATAGGCTTTGGCAGCGGTGACAACCCAATTTCGTTCGCTTGGTAACGTCGCGAGGAGAAATGCCCCAGGAAGTGGAATATGGCAACTTGGCGTCTTCGGCTGGGCTATATTTATCACCGAACACTTGAATTATCGGGCGTTGTTCGGAGTGTCCAGGGCGTTGTTTCACGAACAATCCAAGGCACACTCACGCCCAGGCCACTACACGGACGATAGATTGGCGAAAATTGTCTCAGCTATGAAGAGCGACCCAGGGAAACGAAGCCATTTCTATCGATGTTTAGCAATTCTGTGGAGTCATACTCGTTTCGGGAAAGAGCACACAAAGAGAGAGGCTTCTGCTGCACGAGGTTCACATTCCTTTATTGAGGATCCAGGGGAATTGGCAATGTTAAAGAAGACGCCAATATCTGAGGTACACGTGCGAAGGGCTCCGTGTGACACTATTTTTACGGATGTCTTCTGCTTGTATGGGTATCGTGACCTCGATGCCGCAAGGCCAATGGTTATGGTCTTTGATTATCTCTGCTCTATTGACGGGGTCGGAATTCGGTTTTGTAACGCATGACCAAGCAAGTACCTGCTGACGGCAAAAAGAGTGCCGCTGTTCGTCTTCGAGTTATTCAGTTGAGTACAATATGACTGTGGTGCGAAAATATACAGTATTTCTCTCTCCCAGCATGTGTGCAAACTTTGCCCACGAATAATAATATCCCAGAGTGCAGTGGGTCAAACGAAAGCCCATGTGTAGGTGCCACTATGGTCTGCTGTTCCTCTTGAAATAACCACTGTTGACAGCAGTTGCTTGAAGCATATCGAAAACCGATTCACCGACGCCCAGGAACTTTTCTGTTACGGAGCATAAGGTGGAATCGGATATGGCAGAAGCGTCGGGACTGGTTGAATAGCCCAGGTAAGGAAACGGAACAATAAGAATTGGAACTCGAGTCAACGCACGAGAATCCACTCGATCGTCGAACCCCAGCGAGGACGGTCGATACGAGTACTGCGTCAACCGCATAGTGGGCAAGTCTTCCAAGTGCCATTGCCTACAGGTGCTGATTACGTTGGTTAAGGTGGCGGGAAGGGGTGTGTGTTTGCACAACAGGGGAGTCCACTTATGTAGTACTACTGTGCCAGTAGGGAGCGCGAAACGCGAAATCGTTCGGCATAGTCACATGACTTGATAGGCTATGATACAACATTGATTTCGGCTGGTCACCATTCTGCAACACCCCATCCGTTGAAAGCAACACCCCGAAGATTCCACTGCCCCTCCCTAGGTTGAGTATGCCCGCTTGTGTCAGTTGCTCGACTGTGAATCCGACCTTTTTCTGCAGCACATGGTATCTCCACCTCCCAGATTGTCCAACTCCATTTCCCTTGCTGGTAGGTAATCTCCGCCTGCTCCCAGCTCTGACCGTCGTCTAGACTAATCTCTACTCCGCTCACATTTCCGGTGGGACCAGGAAGAGCATAACCTTTAACAAAGAGCGTATCGGGAGAAGATTTGTATGCAGTTCCGACAACTGAGTTGAGAGGTAGGGTTGTCATGGGTGGATACTTGGACCATAATGGCTTCGCGGCCTCCTTGGTCTCAATCTGGCAGGTTATGCGTTAAAGTCGCCGGACCATTTGTGGACAATAAGACGTACATGAGGGGGTAGGACCTTGTAGTCGAGCTGCTGATAGAAATTTGGTGATTCGGATGATGAGATGATAATAGTATCGACCCATTTAACCCATCGAGCACCGAGGTAGCCGGGAGCCACTACACGGAGAGGAGCTCCGTGATCCGGCGAGAGATCTTCACCATTCATCTACAACAAATTAGTCACATTTCTGTGATATAGTAAAGTGTCAGAACACCTCGTAGGCAAGAACGACACCTGGATCTGATTCCAGGATGGCTGATAGAGGGATAGAGGCACCATAATACTCATCATCCTGGCAAAGCGTAGCGTACGAGGCAAAGCACACATGGAAGCCCACATCATGGTCTGGAAGAAGGCCAAGGTGCTGCAGGATATCCCGAAGAGGTGCCCCCACCCATACACAATTTGCAACAACTCCATCGGCCCAGGGGACACCATGAACGGGCTTGATAACACCCATTTCTCTGCGCCGAATGCCAGCACACTGAAAAATTTGGGTTATACTTAGTTCACTTTGAGAGGACTGAACACACTTGTAGCACGGCCGTGACCTCGACCTTGGTGAACATTGACTTGATATCGCTGAAAGTAAGCTTGGACTCCTTTCCGTCGCATTTGAATATTACAGCATAGGCATCTGGATCGAACTCGCGAACGGGGCCATGATTGCGGCAATACACCAACTCCTCAGGCGTGATTGGAAATTCAACGAGGGCAGCTGCAGTAGGTTCTGCATTGAATGGCTCTTTACCGCGGAGGGTCAGAAGACGAGAGTGCTCTGGTTCAAGAGAATAGTCCATGGGAGAGTGACGACAACAACGATGCAGCAATGTGTCGACTGCTTGATACTCAGGCTATGGTCCGAAGTCAGGATGTCATGCAGCAACGTGACCCAGGACCTAGATCAGGTTCAAGACGGGAACAAGCCCAGAACTGATGTCTGAGAGAACAGTCATTTTCTGAGGTTACAAGGGGCTCTTGAAGGATAATCTGGACCTCCAAGACCGGGTGAAGAGAGAAACATGTTTCTTTGCCAGTCGGTCAACATCAAGAGATGTCGCCATCGGATCACGTGGGTGGGCTTAACAACTGAAAATTAAACGTGGAGTAAATCTAGTCTACAGTTCAAGGCTCTAGAGGCGCCGGGAATGAGCCATTCTCGCGCTGCTCATCCCATTTGGAGAGCTACGAGGGTCAAATGTCAGCCACCCATTCCAACAACCTAAAACGAAGAGGACCATACCCATTCGTCTAGCACAAATGATAGATAGTTAACACACGCAACATGGAAAGTCATCCGCGATACATACTGGGGCATAATGAGTTATACGCTTTCTTGAACTGCTTGCAGGGGGCAAAGTCCTCGCCCTTGGCGGTAACGCACTTGAAATAATCGGTGTAGTTCTGGAAGCTTTTGGCCCCAACATCAGTAAAGCACAAAGGAACGCAGCGATACCAACCAATTTCTCGTTTGGTTGGTGTTGGGGAACCGGGCTGGAATGAGCGGTTGACGTTGGAAAAAAAAAAAGGCACGGTAAATGAGGTAAAATACCGTCAAATCCAACCGTCTGGAGGATGTATTTGCTGAAGAACAAGTGAGAAACGACGCGTCTGAGGTCAGAACGGACGCACCTGGAGAGCCCAGAGGCTTCAGACGTGGACGGAGGGGCCAGTTCGGGGGTTTCAGACATGGCTGCGCGGAGTGGTAGTTGATGCTCGGGTCATGGCGGAATTCACAACCCCACAGGTCATTTGCTTACATAAGCCCAACTCAGGCCGGCGTTCGCAGGGCGACCTCAGCAATGGACGCTCTTAAAGCCCTCGTCGCGGAAAAACGAAAGGCAGTTGAAAATGCCTCTACCACACGTCCTACAAAATATTTACGCAGGGGAGAAGTAGAGCGTCTCAAAGAGGAAGAGGAGGCAAAAGTTCTGGAAGAAAAGCAGGCCAAAGCGGCAAAGGAGGAGGCTGCAAAGGCTGCCAAGAAAGTAAGCTCCTACCTCACTCTTGGATTCATAGTATTTATGCTCTATTGGAGAACAGGACCCACCCAAATCGATATCCCCGTATCCTTTAACCCGGGACACAGAATCACCCAATCCTGAATCTTCTTCCTTTAATGTGTCCAACGAGGAAACCGTCCGCCGTCTTCGCGCTAAGGGACAACCAATTCGCCTTTTTGGCGAGTCGGACAAGGATCGTCGCTTGAGATTGCGCGCACTGGAGCTCATCGAAGAAAGAGACCATGAGCGTCAAGGGGGGCATAACGACTTCAAAAAGGCTCTGGAAGACGTTGAGAATGTGGAAAAAGAACTTCAGAGCAAGAATTCCAAAGGGAGGAAGAAAGAAGGAGAACCTATTAACGTCGGCGTCTTGGATCTCAACCTCGTGAAGACAGACCCGGACAAGCTCTACCCGCTTATCTACTATGCCCTCAAGAAGGTTCTTAAGGAATGGGAAGAGGCCATGGATGAGAGACCAGGTTTGCTTCCGTTCAACCCCTCCAGATCCCGTTGCTAATCCACCGTGACAGAACATGTGA
The DNA here is from genome assembly GCA_004296355.1 of Lepiota venenata. Taxonomy (NCBI): domain Eukaryota; kingdom Fungi; phylum Basidiomycota; class Agaricomycetes; order Agaricales; family Agaricaceae; genus Lepiota; species Lepiota venenata. The sequence continues at coordinate 1,414,949 of RCFS01000009.1, read as the reverse complement.
AACGATCCACCCAGGGTAAGCTAGCAGCTGCGACCCAAGTCCAGTCTGCAGAATATTTAAAACCATTGTTCAAGAATCTTCGATCAAGAGTAACATTACATTTATTCGACGCGAGGCTCTATCTGACCGAGTTCTAGTCACTTCCAGCTGATATGCTTGGCCGTATTGCCGAAATTGTGCACTATATGCAGAAACGGGAATACCAACGAGCTAACGATGCATACTTGCGTCTTTCCATTGGAAACGCACCGTGGCCTATCGGCGTAACTATGGTTGGGTACATAAAAACAATTATCTCAGTCTACGCTTGGTATTCATCCCTTCCCCAGCATTCACGAGCGCTCTGCTCGAGAGAAGATTTCGCGGGACCAAGTTGCGCACGTGCTCAACGACGAAGTCAGTCGCAAATACATACAGAGCCTCAAACGGTGAACTTCATTTTGTCCGGCCTGCATCTAAACATTCTAACCACTCAACAGTCTGCTCACGTTCTCGCAAACCAAATACCCACCTGACGACATCTCACATCTCATGGGCTGAGGTCATTGCAATGTCACTCTACTTACTCTCTCGATTAATTTCGTCCTGTATTGTATTGATTATGTCATCTCATCCGAACAACAAATGTTCATCGGTACCACTCGCTGGTCAATTAAATTTTCCTTGTGCGCCTTGGTAACACCTATTCTACTAGATGGGATATCCAAACTATTTCTTCTTTCCTTTCGGACGAGATCTCCGACCATCACGCGCAGTAGCTGCCAAGGCATGTCCTGTTTCGTTGATATGAGTAAAAAGCCTAGTCTTGCTCGAGAAATCTTCTTTGCAGACATTGCAACGGATCTGGAATATTGCTATAAGCAAAATTTGGGTAATTTTGTCCTGCGACATACTTGATTACTCTCTGTGGCTGCAGATTCTACTTTCTTGGCTTGTTTCGCGCGACGTTTGTCTCGTTTCGAATGCTCTTGGACTGGAGCCTGCAGTCCGTTTGACTCTTCTTCCTGGCTGTCATGATTTCCCCCAGGCTCACCCACATCCGAGTCTACCTGGTGATTTCGTCGGGATGCATTTCGCTCCGTTTTTGACAATGGCTCAAGGGAACTCTTCCCCTGCTTACCACTGTTCTTACGGGGACGTCCAGAGGCAGGCAAAGAACTTGCTATGGTGGCATGCACGGTGTCCTTTTCGACTGAGCCGGTCTCCGACTTAGAAGACGGGGTTGGCGACCTGGTAGGGAGTGCTATGGCCTCGTCAATGACATCCGAGCCCGCAGACCCTTCTCCCTCTAGGATTCCCTCTGCTCCATCCTCAGGGCCAACAGATTCTTCCTCCAAGCCCAAAGCCTCACCCTCCTCTCGCATTCGACGCCGTAGACGTTCAACTTCCTTGATGTGCTTTTTGCTCCGCTCGTGGCTATCCCATGCGGCTTCACTTCGAAATGTTTTGCCACAAGCCACGCACTCCCATTCTTCTTCAGGGCCTTCTGCGACAGCCCATTCGAGGTCAGCATGGAGGTTTCTAGTGTCAACCTTTTGCCACTCTTGCTCGACATAAGCTTCCGATGCTTGTGCCCGGCGTAGGGCGGCAGCACTTTCTTGTTTTGGGCGACTTGGATCGGGCGCTGTGCTGCTTACCGTGGCCTGATGATCAAGATGAGCCTTATAGCGTGGGTCTCGCTTTCTGATGAATTTTACAAGCGACTACAAGCCAGTAAGTTGCAGGATTTTTTATTCGGTGCTGAGAGAAACTAGTCTTACCCTCACTGTTTCGTTGTAACTCTTACGTGAATCTTCCCGCGCCTTCTTATTTTCTTTCTCCATTAACCTACAACTCGTCAGTGTGATACAAAGCTTCGGGGAATGGTACCCTTCACCTACGAACGCGACGATCTGGGGCTTCCGAGAGGTTCCATTTGTCCGACCACGCAAAGTCCTTCTCAGTGCTGAAATTGAGCCAGACAGCGTAAAATTGTTTCGCTGCTTCATTATTTTGATCTTTGCTCGCCGCAGACCATGACCACGTCGAATACCCAAAAGAAGGGTAGTCACTCGAGCTAGAAGCGAGAGCTTCCTCTGATTGGAGTCGAGAGAATAAGTTGCGGTAGATCGTAAAGAAACTCTTGAACAATATGAGCAACCGCTTCTCGTAAGTAACATAGAGAGCTGACATCTGAACCACCTCCAAAATCCGCCCAGATCGTCGGATCCAAGAACCGTTCCAGATGTTTTACGGTCAGACCTCGATCGCGGGCGCGTGGTGGAGGGGCACCTCGTTTAACATCTTCGAAAATAGTTTGGGCATCGGGTTCAGGGACAAGGGAGGCCTTGTGAGAGTCATACCAAGCACGTTCCTACTTATCCTTGCGTCAGCCTTGGTAATTACTAGCATCTTATGTGATTTACTTGTTCATCACTGAGAACCTGGACGGGTTAAGTATGCGACGATGCTTCGCCAAGTATGCACAAACCTCGTACGCTTGCTGAATCGCAGCAAAACGGTTGGTAGCCTCTTCTATATTGTCATGGTTCTTGTCTGGGTGGTGCAACAAGGCGAGTTTGCGGAATGAACGCTGCATAGCCAGGGTGAACCAGAGATGGACGAGCATAGAGCTGGGGGGACATCCACCTTGATCTCGTCCTGTGTGGCAGTCTCAGCGACTTGGAGGAGTTCATAGTAGTCTATCGGTGCTCCAGCGCCGTCAACACTGTCGGTGGATGCCTTTGACTCCCGGGCACCCATTGAAGCAGGAAGCGAGAAAGGACCAGTTCCTTTTTGGGAAGTTGCCGTGTTCGTGTCAATCCGCTTTCTTTTCCAACAGCGAACAGCCATGGCAGACTTTCTCAAGTCCAGCTCCCCCTCAAACTCAGGTAACCTGCTCTCACTTCGTACTTAAAAAATCATGGATAACAACCTCAAGCCCAGATGCAGCAGCTCGCAAGGAGCAGATTATGAACCAAATTAGGACAGAGCTTGCGTTGGTTCAAGCACAGGAGCTCATCAATGTAAGAACACTAGTAGAGGTTATTCAAATAAAGACTGAAGACTCCCAGAAAACCAACGAAAAATGCTTTTCCAAGTGCATCCCAAAACCCAGCACTTCCCTTTCGAGCGTAGAACAGGTATTCAGATCCCTGAGGCGACACAAGTCTTGAGTCGACTGACCATATTCAAGACATGTTTAAGTCGGTGTCTTGATAGGTACATGGATGCATGTGAGTCTGTTTGTATTTATTCAGCCCAGTGTATGAACTTCATGGTTTCTGCCACAGTCAACCTTGTCAGCAAAACCTACATTGCAAAATTAAACAAAGAGCGAGCCGCCGCCGACTTGGGCTTGTTTTAGGTCAGACCTCGTTGCACTCCGGTCCTTCATCGATCTCCCTATGCACGACTACTCACATGAACACGAGTATTCGCTCTCAGGCCCTGAGGCAAATACTATTATTGGACTAGTCAAGGAATTAGTGACTAGATACAAAGGGGGGGGGGGGTCTTGGTTAGTAGAAATCTCATGGACTGGTTCGACACGTTACTCTAATAGAAGTCCAATCATGTTCAAGTGCTTGCGTTGACGGGTGGTTTTTTTGGGACCGAGGCAGGAAAATGCGCGACCGTCACCCGCGTTATCCGGTAATTATATAGACAGCCGGGGCGTCTTATACTCGTATTGCCTCCAAGCCCACTATCATGGCATACCTGTGAGTGTGGTGCCGTTTTGATCAACCATGCTGGTACGCACCCCGACTCTACTTCCATTGATCCGAGATTTCGAAGGGGTGGGCCAACGAGCGTGAACGATGGGGCGAGACGATCATTATGCAGCACACATCCTCGTATGTGAAGAGTCTTCCACCAGCAGGGAATACCAAGGCTTTGGTTGCCCCTCTTATTCAATGTGTGTCTGGTGAAACGGGCTTGCTACCATAACGAAGGCATTGGAATGAAGGTCAGACGAAAGTAATGGGGGTATCAACGAGGGGTAAAGGAAGTGTATTCTAGCTGCTAAACCGCCAACACACGCTATGTGGCTTTACGGAGCCATGTACTTATATATATATATATATACCAGGGCACGTTTAGCGGACCTAGTTAAACCTAGTTAAACGGCTATCGGGGAAACTTATGTTGGAGGTACCTCGCCTGTTAATGAAGTTTAGCGGAAGAATGTATACTGTTACATACATAGATCTCGATGGTCCATCTTGTCAAGATATCGTGGGGTACTTTTTCAAGTCGGGCGAATAGGCGATAAAATTCGCTATGCTACGATTGTCATAATCCACGGGACTGGTGTGTGATTTGTCCTCCAGGTCCATGGCTAGCATCGAACCCCATTCTGATGTCGTTTGGCGGTGCTCTAAGGTGGCGCTGTCATGGTGGTCGATGATTTCGAGAGACGCATTTGCGAAACCATCCTGTGTGGAGGAGCAGGGGGTATTATTCATGGTATACGGAGGAGGTTGCGAAGCAACGGCGGTGGGTATCTGAGTTTTGATGTATCCCATAATGTATGCCAACGGCAAAGCGGCCCCACCGAGGACATGTTGCAAAACTCGACTTGCCTCTCTGTTCTCTGTCCAATCGTCGCACGTCCGCCAACCCGATCTAGCAGGAAAGTCATCTGGGTGACCGTCTTTTCTCAAGTAAAATACAGGTGGTCGCGAAAGGATGATGGAGAGGAAGCCCTGGCCGGGGTTTGTGTTTCTGAATTCCATTTCCAGGATGAATTCCAGGGGAACCTGCATTTTGAAGCTGTGTTCTCTGGAGCGCACAAACCAAGTAAGACAGCGTTTTTGCTCACAGAACCACGCCAGGAGGTCCTGAGGGTTCTCGTAACTGACTCGGCGCCAGGTGCCAATGGCCAGGTTCGTGCATGGGATGAAAAACACTGAGGCTAAGGCGGCTTAGTCTGGGGCGGCTGATGGCATCTTTGATTTGCCGGTACTCACTGTCTTCCTCTTGTATCAGTCTAGCAAGTTCCGTCTGAACAGCCTGGGTCAGTTCAGGTTCGGGTTGCGCCTGCGGATTTGGGACCCGGACTCGACCCTTGTTCTTCTCTTCGCTGTTCTTAGCTTTAGTCCGCCTACAAGCCATTCTGTAAGAGAATCTAGTAAAGAGAAATGTGCCACACACACCGATTCTGGAACCAGATTTGTATTTGTTTTTCTGATATCCCGAGTTGAAGGCCAATTTCCCTCCTTCGCGCCACCGTGGGGCTGCGATCTATCGCAAAAAAGTGCTCCAACTGAGCGAGTTGCTGTGCGGTAACACGATATCGCTTTCTTCTTATTTCCCCCAGGTCATAAGTTTGCCGCTCATCGACATGGCTCTGAGATAAGGTACTGGATGGCGATGGACTAAAAATTTCTTGAGGTGGAGTAGACGTTGAAGCCTGCAAAAAACTGGTCTCTGACATTGTTGCAGGAGCTAGTCCTTGGGTCAGGACCGTTACGGTCGCCGCGAGTTGAAAACTCACGCGGCAGGTAGCTTCGTCAATATGTTGTGCAAATTCCACCGAGGAAAGAGGGGAGGGGGGAAAGTCCGAGAACGGGATGGAGGCAAAAATAAGAGATAGTGAAGAGCTAGAGACAACCTCAAGTATGGAGCCAAAAATGCAAATAGAGGACTTGTCCATCGTCCGAAAAGGTCTCAGCCTCAATACTGGATAGGTTCAACGGCGATCGAATCTAGGAACGTGTTGAACACAAACCGAGAGGGTCTCTCCACAATCCAGGGAATGGCTTCCATCTTTGATGGCGTTTGTTCAATACGGATGATGGTGAGGGGAGGTGGCGCCGAATGGTAGGCTATGGTAGGGGACAAATATAGGGAGACACCACATATAACGGTCCCATATTTCGGTGGGGGCATTGCTCTGGCACTAGACGGGAGATACACTGTCTGGTACGGTCGCGAGGTGCCATTGGAGCCATGGTTGACCCATTAAGTAAAAATCGGTAACCTTTCACCCCGATTGGATGGAACACGGCTTCCTCCTCTTGGGCGGGGAAGTCTGGGATTATCATCAGTCGATGAGTTAAAGACGGGATCGCGCTCTGGGAGCAATGGTGTTCTGAACTTTGGTGCTTGAAAGATGGAATAAATTAGAAACGAGGCCTGGTTGAAGCAACCCTGACTGACCTAGTTGCCGAGTATATAAAGACCCATATAAGGGATAGTGGTATGGGTGAGTCCTACCTGACCTGACCTAATCCGACCTGACGGGGTTTGCAAGATCAGAAGTAATTTTTTTTCCATTCTGGGTACACAGTACATAAGCGCCGGTATAGGTGCCCCTCATGGCCGTCGTAGGAGAATGAGATATCTTGTTTATACCACATCCGGACACACCGAAAAGTGGTCGAGGAAGTATCAATGCAACAACATATTATTGCAGGGACATGGACCGCATCCGTGAACGGTAATTTTTGGGAAACCAAGCTGCTTCGGATCACCATTTGATCCTATATGCTCGTCACAAGTATTTAATAGATATTTCCGATACTCACTCGTTCGTGAGAGACCTAGACAACAAAGGGTGACCCCCAAAATGTAGGATATACTTACGCACACAACAGAGAAAAAAAATCAAACATAAAATAGGAGAGCGGATACTTGCACGAAAATCAGTCGACCACGGGAAGTTGGTCTTCTGAAAAATTTACCAGGTGTCCTCTGGATTCTTGGGACCGAAAAAGAGGGAAGAATACCTGTGTCGCCAAATGGCAAACTAATACCTGGGTCGTTTAGATTCTCTATCATCATACCCTCCTGGGCCTTCACGCTTGAGATCTCCCCGGTAGTTACCTCCTCCGTACCCACCACCACCCGACATACCTCCAGGACCCCCGGGGCCGCCTGATGGCGGACCGTAACCGTTAGAATTTTCATGAAAGCCCCCACCGTGATATCCGACACCTGCACCTCGTCCGCCCCTTGTGGAAGTATGTCAGTATTTCTTCAGTGGGACAGACTAAGGAAGAAAACATACCGAAAGCCACCCCCGAAGTCATCTCGTCCTCGGAAACCACCCCCGCCTCTAAAGCCAGAATCACCACCGCCGCCACCATAACCGCCTCTGGATCCGCGGTCGCCGCCGAAACCTCCACCACCACGATCCCCGTAACCACGGTCGCCGCCGCCAAAGTTCCCTCCACGATCGCCAAATCCTCCACCACCTCGGCCACCTCCGAAACCACCGCCACGACCTCGGAAGCCGCCTCTGTCACCAAAACCGCCGCTACGGCCACCAAAGCCGCCACGGAAACCACCACCACCACCCCCACGAGGAGGAGGGGGTGCGGGTTCAACCTTCTTGGGACGACCACCAAGACCTCCGCCGAGTCGTCTTGGTTTCCAACCGCGGACAGTACGGCCTCGTTCGACGTCGACGAGAATCCGCTTACCCATGATATGTAAACCATCTGATTCCTTGTAAGCCGCTAAGGAAAGAAAAGAATGGTTAGGAATGGGCTTGGGATGGAAAGGGGATGGATGAGTAAATACCCTTCATATCGCGTTCGCGTTCGTAGACGACAAAGGCATAGCCCCTGCTTCGTCCCTTTTTGTCACGGACTATTCTGACGCGTTCGATAGTTCCATAGCCTTCGAATTCACGCCGCAGGTCTGTTTCAGTGGCACTCTTGTGCTGGGGTGGGGGGGTGAGTACATAGGTTAGCAGAGCGGGAAAGGGTCGAAAAGACGCACCAGTCGGGAGATAAAGAGCGTTTTATATGGGTCACCAACGGCTTCGGGGTCATCGGCGGGTTTATCTGAGGGCCGGCGTGAGTGATGGGCAGGATGAGGTGGTAGAGAGGAGGCATACAGTTTTCCTTTGCTTGTTTGAAATCTTCTGTTTTTTGCGCCTTGCGCTGTTCTCTACGTATCTGGCGCTTGACTTCCTCTGCGTGTGTGAAGACGGGTTCCTCGCCCTCCTCCATGGCGTCGGCGTTTGCGGCATTGAAAAGATTGTCGGTGGTTTCCTCCCTGAGGCGGGCGAGGATGAGAGCGACGCCGCCGACGGCCTTTGCTTTGACGCGGTCGATGTCCCTGTCTACCGGACGTGCATATGGGAGTGGCGGGCGGGGTGCAAAGAGCTTGAGGAGGTTTGGGGGGAGGAGGTGAGTGCCGGGCATTTGCAGAAAAGGGTGTCGAGCTGTTTGGACTAGTCATCACCCTGTGTGGGAATCTGCACGTGATGCGACGTGAATATATGCGTTGAACTGCATATATGCGTGCCATTGGCCATGTCCGCCTTTGCCTCGTTCTTCTTCCACAATGCCCGCTGGCTCGACAAATCCCTCCGACTCCCGCCCCGCCCACCCGTCCCTCTCTCCGCCTACAAACCCGTCCGTCCCCTCGCTCCCCGTCGCCTCATCCCCGTCTATCTTGAGCTCTCCAAGTCTCGTCTCACCGTCCTCAATGTCCTGACCGCAATGTCTGGCGTCGCCCTCTCGCCTCTCTCCACCACCGTCCCCATCTTGTTCTCCACCGCACTCGGCACTGCCCTCTGTTCCGCCTCTGCGAACTCGCTCAACCAGCTTCAGGAAGTGCCCTTTGACGCCCAAATGGCCCGCACTCGGAATCGTCCGCTCTGCCGCAGAGCCCTCTCCCCAACCCATGCCGCAGGCTTTGCCGTCGCGACTGGCATAGCCGGTCCCTGCTCTCCTCTGGGCTGTAGTCAACCCAACCACCGCTGTTCTCGGCGCAGCCAACGTCGCGCTCTATGCTGGTGCTTATACCTGGATGAAACGCCGTTCGATATGGAACACCTGGGTGGGTGCCGTCGTCGGCGCTGTGCCGCCCCTCATGGGCTGGGCTGCCTGTGGGGGCAGACTCTGGCCAACAGCAGACTACCCCTTTCAATTCTTTCTCCCTGACTTTCTCTCGTCGGGCATACAGCCCCTCGATCTCGCTCTCATCGACAATCCTCTCGCTCCCTTTGCCCTCTCCATGCTTCTCTTTAGCTGGCAGTTCCCCCATTTTAATTCGCTCTCTTATGTAGTACGTGGTTCGTATGCACAGGCTGGCTATTCTATGCTGTCTGTTTTGGACCCCGCCAAGAATGCCCTCGTATCCCTTCGCCACGCTGCCCTCCTCCTCCCAATTTGTTCCTTCCTTATCCCCCTCTCCGGTGTCACTACCTGGGCCTTTGCCCTCACTACCCTTCCCCCCAATCTTGTCTGCCTGAGTGCCGCCTGGAGGTGGTGGCGTCGTGGTGGTGGCGAAAAAGAAGCGAGGCTGGTGTTTCAACACAGCCTATGGTATCTCCCCGTCATGCTTGGTCTTATGATGGTCCACAAGCAAGGAATGGATTGGCACGCGTGGTTGAGTCTACCGAAGGAGAAGAAAGACGAGGGCAAATTAGATGCAGCCTAAACTAATCTAGAACACTTGTTACTGTCTTTTGCCATAAATTTAATTGCAATCCACTTACCACGACTTGGCTGCCCGCGCGGCTTCCCGTCGCTTTTTGAAGGCCTCCACTCGGTTCTTCATCATCTGCACCTTCATGTCCACTTCCTCCTGTGCTCTTTCCTCCTCTACCAGCCGGTCCATAATCAGCTCTCTTTCTTCAGTCTCTTTCTGCTGCCGCTTCTCCTCTTCTGTTAGCTCGGGCTGCTCCTCCGCCGCTGGTTCACCGCTTCCTTCGGCTGCGAAAGGACCCTGTGGCACTTCTAACGCGAGCACGGGTTCAGCTACTACTGTAGCTCGTTCATATGTTTCCTTGAAAGATGGCGCCTCAAGCAGTTCCATCTGAAATCGCTGATACTCTAGATCTATTGCGGAGGGTTGTTGCGTTTGAGGGCCAGGCTCTTCCTCTTTTTCATCCCCAGAATCATCCTCAAGGACGGGTGCGCGTGAGGGATCCGAGAAAAAGTCAGTAGGGAAGGCATTATTGGCATCCAGCTTTTGCTTCTTTGACTCCAGGCTTGGAGCTGTTTCCTCGTCTGCTGCTCGCTTATACCCCGACGATGCCTGCATCTCTTCCTCGGCGGCATCGTCTTCAAGATGCTGCTCTTCCTCTCCGCGCTTCTGCGCCCGTGCTTCCTCTCGCAGCCGCTCTTCCTCCTTGATTCGTGCAACGTTGGTGCGGTGCGCTTTGCTGCCGAGGTGGCCCTTCCCATGCAGACGCGTGCTTGACAAGGGTACCACAGATGGCACATCGGAGCTGACCTGCTGCATTGTATGATGCGAGGGGGTGGGAGACCCGGGCTTCCTGGCGTTTGGCGCGAAGAAGGGCGCGTGCGTCCGCCATGGTGGTGTTGTACAAAGAAATGTGTTTATGTAATCTACTCAGATTGAGAAAACACGCTTAACATGCTCCACGGCTGTTTTGTCTCCTGTGTTCTGTTTGGACAGCGTGAATGGGGGAGCCACACGGTCCGACAAATAGCCATACCTTTGTCGGATCGTCGCTGAGCTTCACACAGGGTATTCCGTTGATGGAGGCAAGCTTGATGACCATATTGAGTGCTTTGCTTTTCTGGGTGAATTCACTGGAGCGCTTGTGAAAGTCGTTTGTGAAAAATGTTCCTATTCCAAAAGAGACTACAGGCGGGTTAGGTATTGGTACCAGCATTCTAACCCTTGACACACCTCGTTCAAATCCAAGCTTGTCGCACTGTTGCTTGATCTCCAGGGACTTCTCGACATTGAGAGAGTCGGAGTAGATCAACAACTTTTCACGATGATCGATTTCAAGCGACTTGTACATCTCGATCACGCGAGGACCAAACGCGAATGGGTCGCCAGAATCTTGGCGGAGACCCGTCCATCTGTTTGCACGCTCCGGGTTCTGGGAGAATTCCTAGAAGCATACTTGTCAGAGTCTTTGGAAAGCGCCTGCGACTCGACATACCTTGAAGAAGGTCGTTGTGGAAAACTGTGTCTGTCAGAGCGATGAGTATTGGCTCGTGATGAGGAAAGGCTTCCTCCCAGAGCTGGAGTGCTATGTCATTGGCATGCTCGTAACCGCGTAGGGCACCGATCTACTCAATCTGTTGAATGAGATGAGACAGAGAGGTAAAGGCGCATACTGCCATGAACCACTCGCTGATACGATAATTAGCCAGGTGGGTCGGCGAGGGTCCGTGGCGAAACTTACTGTGCGATGGTACCAATCGGAGTAAGGCCGTGCTTGTGTGCCAGATGCACCTACGGGTGTACTTGAGAATACAAAGGATTTTGTGTCGTCGGAACCCACATTACTCGTCCCACTGAGTCGGCCACGGAGTACCGGGGGTAACCTCCAATGAGGCGCGGACGAGAGCTTGCACGACTAGGTCCTGGGTATGAAAAGATCTTCTCCGCCGAGTGCCAAATTCACTAAATGCACAGTCGCCTGTTAGCAGAGCCTTTCCTTTGTTGAAGGCGAGCTCTGGAACGCAGGATAATTGTTAGATATATCCATACTCCCGATTTCCAAACGCCGTACCTTCTTGATTGTTGTAATCCCAGTCTGTGTCGACGGTGCGGAAATATGTCTCACTAAGGGTGGCCATGAGAGGCACCTCCCAGAGGATGGTTTCATGCCAAGGGCCAGATATTTCGATTTCTACTTGCCCTACAAGCCCATCATCAGGGCCCGGGACAAAGGTGACCTGCACCTGCTCCGGTTTGAAGCGGAACGACGAGAGATAGTCAAGATAGGTCTTGGAGAAGTAGGGGCAGGTTTTGTTCAGCCATGCACGTTCCTCAGAGGTGAGCACCAGGTCGGTGAAGACTAGCAAGGAAATGTGTGTGAAGGGGAAGTAGTAGAGTGGTATCAAGTTGAAAATGCTGACGAGACACAGATGCACGAAATTGTTCGGTGCATTGGCGGGAAAAGAGGGCACCTTTATTGCGATTTGTGAAGCGGTAAGTCGCCTGGACGTCTGGGAAGTGTTGCAGCACGGCTTGTTGCATGGTGAGCTGCAGGCAGATGTACCAGGTCAGAGGAGAGGGTGCTAAACCGGCACCTTGAATCCTACCTTGTAGAGGTCAGTGTCGAGTATCGATCTGGGCACGGCGGGGTTGTCGAGTATGGCGGCCATGACAGTGATAAGAAGGGGTGGCGCGCCTATCAAGCCAAATCAGTTCTGTTTGAATTGGACCACATCCATGGTTGGCGCCTCTCCGTCTGCCTTGTGCTGCTGCTCATCTGGTGTCTTGCTCACAGGGCTCGCGCGTAGAGATTCTCAACGACGGCGGCTATCGCTCTGATGGCAGACGTCAGTTTGAATTACGCGACCTAACCATCGACCTCGCGCAGCACGGCCAGGCGGACGGCTCTGCCCTCATCACTCATGGGCTCACACAGGTTCTTGTGTCGGTTTTTGGACCACGCGAGGCAAAAATGCGATCTCAGACTATGCATGACCGTGCCACCATCAATGTAGAGGTGAACGTCGCAGCGTTCAGCACAGGCGAACGGCGGAAGCGATCTCGTGGTGACAAGCAAGACTGTTTCTTTTATATGATTTGCGACAGGGCTAACGCGCAGATTCAGGCGGATACTTGAATTTGGGTCGACTATCAAATCTACATTCGAGCCAGTGGTTCAAACAACACTCTATCCTCGGTCGCAGATTGATGTGTACATTACAGTTCTACAGCAAGATGGTGGGCTATTACAGGCATGCATCAACGGCACAACGCTGGCTTTAATGAGTGCCGGGATTCCAATGGTGGATTTTGTTTGTGGGATAACAGGGGGTGTGTGCTTGGCGTCGCCGATGTTGGACCTGACAGCGTTGGAGGAGAGTGATGTGCCGCACGTAACAGTGGCGGTTTTGCCCAAGACTGGCAAGGTGGTGTTGGTGACGATGGAAACCCGGCTACATGTGGACCGGTTTGAGGAGATATTCAGACTGGCGGAGGAGGCGGGAAAGATTTTACACAAGGAGATGAAGAGGGTGGTAATGGAATGGACAGGCACACTGGTAGGTGCGATGGTAGATCAAGGGGGCGGTATGGATAGGGATAGAGAGAATGAGATATAGACATTACCTAGCCCTCCCGCTGAGGCTGCGGAATACGGCGGAAGCATGCAAGCCATTTATCACCTTTGTTACGTTCTACTTTTTTACCCTCCTCCGTACTGGCGTAGACGGCATCGAGGACGGGGCCGTGGCCCTCAGCACGGAGAGATTCCTCATCTGCCGGCTCAAAGAGAGGAAAGTTGGTAAGGTGGGTGTTCATCCAGTCGTGGAGGTCTTTGACATCGGTGATGGTATAGATAATGCCGCCCGGACGGAGGATATAGGCATACTCGGCGAGGAGAGTTGGGGAGATGATGCGAGCCTTGTGTTTGCGAGATTTAAAGTGTGGATCCGGAAAGAGAAAGAAAAGGGCGGAGAGGGAGTGTTTTGCAAAATAGTTGGGAAGGAATTTCATGGCATTGGCACGGACGACGGAGATGTTGTTGTATTTTGCGGGGGCTGGATGTGCGACGCGGAGAGCGGCTATGCGGTCGGTGACATACTGGGTGACCTGAACACGGATCTCGAGGCCGAGGATGCGGGTGTCGGGGAAGCGGGGAGCAAGGTCAACGAGGAGACCGCCAAAACCGCATCCAATGTCAGCCCATGCCGGGGGCGCCGGGGGCTGGAAATGGGCGGACCAGTCGATGAGATGGGGGGCAGGGGGATAGTCCAGGGAGTGATCTGAAAATGGATTCGCGTGTGCACGCTGTCGGTAGTGTTTTTTCTGGACAGACACATGGTAAGTTGTCGTCTTCTCTTGTTGTGTTTTTTTTTCCACTTACCTGGGGCAACATCGCAGCGCAAAGTAAAAAAAACAGCAAAGAAGAAACCGAGTAATCCATCACGTGAGCCTAGGTTTTTCAATGCGCCAGCACACCCCAGTTGACTTGCTTGCTTACCACCACCATGTTCTCTCGTTCCCTCCTGGCCTCTGTATGTCTTTGTGCTCATCCTCGTCCGTCTTTGCTCACTTTGCTTTCTAGTCTCGCTCCTCTTCCCTCCGCATCGCCCCCTCGGGCCTTCGCTTCTCCTCTTCAGCACGCCCTGTCACTCTCAAGGAGCGGCTTGCGGAGCTCATTCCCGCGGAAATTGAGAATGTATGCAACCTTGCCCTCTTTATATATATATAACAACCGTATGACCTCCCCCTCTAGGTCAAAGCAACACGCGCTGCACATGGTAAAAAGTCCTTTGGTCCCGTTCATGTCGACCAGCTTTATGGGTTAGCCTTTCCCCTGGGTTATAAGTTTAACGGACCTGACGTCATCTGGTCAGTGGAATGCGTGGCCTTCCTGCTCTAATTTGGGACGGTTCCGTGTTGGATGCCGGTGCGTCATCTAACCATTCAGCTGTTAAGCTGTCCATTTCTCATCTTCCCAACAGAAGAAGGCATTCGTTTCCGCGGCAAGACCATCCCCGACATTCAAAGGGAGCTGCCCAAGGCCCCAAATGGCCAGGAACCCCTCCCAGAGGGTCTCTTCTGGCTCCTAGTCACTGGCGAAGTTCCGACCCAAGAGCAAGTCAATCAGCTCTCGAAAGATTGGGCTGCCCGAGCTGCTATCCCGGAGTTTGTTGAAGAGATTCTCGATCGTTGTCCTCCTACTCTCCATCCTATGAGTCAGTTTAGCTTGGCCGTTACCGCTGTAAGTTATCTCGCTTGCTTTCAACTATGACTCATACTCTCCTACCAGCTCAACCATAATTCGGCCTTTGCTAAAGCCTATCAAGAAGGCATTTCAAAGAAAGACTACTGGGGGCCAACCTTTGAGGACGCTATGGATCTTATTGCAAAGCTTCCTAACATTGCTGGTCGCATCTACCGCAATATCTACGGTGACGGCAAGCTTCCGGCCATTGACAGTACCAAGGACTACTCTTCAAATCTTGCCACCCTTCTTGGCTTTGGTGAAGATCCCGCCTTTGTTGAACTGTTGCGACTCTACATCACTATCCACAGGTATGTGTTTCATCTTGATATTTCTCCAACTATACTTAATAGATTCATGTTAAAAGTGATCATGAAGGTGGAAACGTCTCTGCGCACACCGGCAAGCTAGTCGGTTCTGCGCTTTCAGATCCTTTCCTTGCCTATGCTGCTGCTCTCAATGGATTGGCTGGACCCCTTCACGGTCTCGCTAACCAGGAGGTTCTTGTCTGGCTTCGCAAGATGCAGTCCAAGATTGGTGAAGAGCCCTCTGACAACGCTGTCAAGGAGTATATTTGGTCGACTCTTAAGGGTGGTCAGGTTGTTCCTGGTTATGGCCATGCTGTCCTGCGGAAGACTGATCCTCGTTATGCTGCTCAACGCGAGTTTGCCCTCAAGCACCTTCCTAATGACAAGATGTTTAGACTTGTTGGTCAAATTTATAACCTTGTACCGGACATCCTTCTCGAGGTGTGTCTGTTTCTGGCTTTATACTTGCGCTTTAGTGTTCACCCCTTCCTTAGGCTGGGAAGGCCAAGAATCCATGGCCCAATGTCGATGCTCACTCAGGTGTTCTCTTAACCCACTATGGCCTTACACAGATGCAATACTACACGGTCCTCTTTGGTGTTTCTCGAGCGTTTGGTGTTGCAGCCCAACTCATTTGGGATCGTGCTCTTGGTGCTCGTAAGTTTTCCTATTTGAACACTCGTGCCATATCAGTCCTGACACCATCATAGCTCTTGAGCGCCCAAAGTCCTACTCGACTGCAGCTATCCAAAAAATTTTCCAGGACAAGCCATGACTTGTTTCATTAGACACTCTTAGACAATTACATTAGTTCTACTGATTTTATCCTGTTATGGGGGCAGAAAATTTATGAGTATGCCTAACCTAATTAGAGTCTGATCATTGCTGAATGTTAGTTTCGAAACCACTGCCTATCAAATCCAACTCCCACAGCCTTGCTAATGTGAAATGGTAAATGAGCCATATTTTTATGGTGATTGAAAACTGATGCTGAGATGTAGTAGCAATGACTATCAATATGTCCTTCTGCCTGTGAGAACAAGGTCAAGACCACTACTAAGGTAGGCGACATCAGGATACCACACCCTTATGTAAGCAGGTTAGGGTTAGGGTTTAACAGGACAAATGGGCAACCAGAAATTTTTTGAAAATTTTTCGCAAGTGTGGGTGGCCTGGGGCTGCTCAGGCAAGCAAATATATATATTTACAGGATAACAATGTGCTTAATACAATGAGTAATGGTTAAATCAAGGGCCCAAAAGTAATTTCCTGGCATGAGCCAAGATATGAGCAGGAGGGTGACAACACCTACAGTATTTCCAGTTTAAACTTTTTTGGTATATGTCCCCTTGACCCTGTGACCGTGTCATGTGTCTATATAATTGGATCATGTGATGTATTACTAATTATTAGTAATTGTATTTGTAAGCAGACAAAATGGAAACTCGAAAAAACTTTTTCTTTCATATAATACACCTACTTTACAAAATAAAGCAGAATATGACAAAAAAAAAAGTCTTACTAGTTGATGAAAATTAAAGATATCAATATTTGCCTCCAGGATCCCTTTCCCATGCACCATAAGCACATTATTCTGCAATAATAACTATATTGAGTGGTGCAGTCAGTGAGGAGTAGTCATTGTCAATGTTGCTTACATAAAGGTGCTGGATCCTGATGTCGCCTACCTTACTCTAGTTCCCTCCCTGCTCTCTTTCTCATAGGCTTTCTTGTTTCCTCTTTTATTTATCTGTCAATTGATGGCTACATTTAGTACATTAGATAATGTGGGGCCTATTCTCTTCTTGACCTCTTACCACTGCCACTGACTTTTGAGTTGAATGCCTCCCAAGCCCAATGTGCACACAGTCTCCAATTGGTTGCTGGCTACAGCATGTTTCTTTGCCCCAGGTGTCTTTGGCTCCCCTGCCCTCTCTCCTGTCCCAGCCCCTGCTGGCTCTGTTGACAAGGCTCTGGTCAATGTGGCCCTCAAGCATGCCTGCACCAATCCTCTGTCCTCTCCTATGGCTCTACCTCTCCCTCTGACAACTTTGATGAGAACACCTTCACTAAGGCAATAGTCCTCATGGACTCTCCCCAGCCCACACCTCCCTCCTTCTCTGCTGTCACCCAGTGGAACCCTGCTCTGAACTACAGCCTCTGGTTGGTGAAAACTGCCCTTCCCTGTCTTGGTCCCCTGCTGGCCTCTGTGCCTGCAGACCAGGCCACCACCAAGGCCCTCATCAAGGGAGCTTACCACCTATTGGATGCCATGCTGGCATCCAAGTGGTCCAATGTCCTGGTCACCTCACAGGGTGCCCAAGTTCCCTTCCATGAGTACTTCCATTATTATGTGGTGCACTGGGCTCTGGCTCCCCCCCTCCACATGTGGATACCACATGTCTGTTCCATGAAACCACTGAGGTAAGTAGCTCCTTTGGTCCCTCTGCCCCTGTCTCTGTTGCTAGTAGATCTACTGTATCCCTGCATTGGTGGCTCCCTTCTCTGCCCCTGCCAAGAGCTCAGGTGTTTTCCCCCCTCTTTCTTACCCTGTGTGCTCCTCCTGGTGCCCTTTGTTTGTCCCTCCTGGTACTGCCCCCCCCCCCCTCCCCCCCCCTTTTCCCTTTTCTATGCCAGTGCTCTCTGCTCTGTGCCTACCCTGGTCCATGTGGCCAAAGTATTCCCTTCCCTCCCCATGGACCATGTTATTGCTGTCCAAAAGGTTATTGTCAGTGCCCCAGCCCCCAAGGCCAAATACTTGTGCATGGTGGCTGGCTCCTCTTTTTTTTTAAAAAAAAATTGACAATTTATTACCCAGTGTGCAAAAGCAGTCCAGGGTAGCCATATCTACACAGAACAGGTGGACTACTTAAATAAATGAAAATTCACAGAGAGGTCTCACAGCCATCACTATACTGAGTATGGCCATTAAGTGACTGTGAAAAATAGCAAAAAAAGATAGGGACCAGGCCAGGCATGAGCCTAGACACCTAAGCCCTGAGAAGTGGAATTTGCTCAGAAGGTGGTAGGATGAAGAGCTGGGCAGGAGGCCCTGGGTAGAAGGAAAAAAAACCCAAACCAGATACATACAGATTAAACAAGAGAGCCCTACTTGTTACCCAGGTTAAGGGTCCACTCCTGAGTAGCAGAGTTAGGATCACAAGGCATCTATACAGACTTGCTCCCTGTGTGTTACTATCTGACTTGGAGATAGGCTAACTGAATTTCTGAAGCTTCTCAGGCAAACAGGAGATTGAGACAGAACAGTGTATAACACTAAGCTAAGGATACAAGTTGTGTGCTACCCTTTATATACTACTTAGGTGTAAGCTGTGCTACAGTATCTAATTATAAGTACCCTGGGTAAGTACTTAGTCTGAGTGAGTCATGAGAAGGTGGACCCAGCTAGATAGAAGGCTTCTTGTATAAAATAGAAGAGTGAAGTGAGAAAGGAAGTGGCAGTGTAAGAGAAATTAAAGAAAAAAAGAAGTATTCTACTGTCCTTCTGGAAGGTAGCTAAAACCTATTTATAGTCCTTATCTAGGGTTCTAATAACATTACCCTGTTTTTATGATCTTGATCTTTGTTATTGCTTGGGTATGCCACTAAGAAATTGGTGTCTTTGATATAAATTGCTGCCAGTATGACAGGTGAGAAAAGGAGAGTGGATATTTGGTGTATGTTGAGCTCTTGGGCTGTTTGGGGGGAGAGTCATTTGTTTGGGAAGAATAGGTCCCAGAATTGTTGTCTCTGAACAGGGTCAGAGATAATTAAATCCAGAGGGTTCTCTAGTGGTATTGGCATTGGCAGCATCATTGATGTATATCTTTCTTGACCTTTTACCACCACCACTGACTTCTGAAGTTGGTCTCTGGCTGGTTCTGAGCATTGTAGTTAGGTTTCTTGCACTAATACTAGCTCTACTCTGCCTATGCCTCCTAAACCCAGTGCATGCACAGCCTCTGAATGGTTACTAGCCATGGCACATTTTTTTGCCCTGGGGGCCTTTGGCTCCAGTTTCCCCCCCTCCCTCTCTCTGGCCTATGCCCCTACTGACTCTGTTGATGCAGCATTAGCCAATGTTGCTGCTAAGTGGATCCACTTTGAGTCCCCAGCTCTCTCCTATGGGTCCACTCCCTCCCTCCCTGCCCCCAAGGAAGATTTTTCCCATCTCCCTAAGATACTCTAGCCTCCTCCCAAACCTGCCACCATCCAATGGGACCCCACCTTGGACTACAGCTCTTGGATGAAGCACAAGGCCCTCCCCCACCTTGCTCTGCTACTGGCCACTGCTCCCATAGACTGGGCTGACACCAACTTCCTTGCTGAGAGAGTCTACATGCTCTTAGATACCATTCTGGCTTCTGAGTGGTCTTGCTTCCCAGTCACTTCCCAAGGCCAACAAATTGAATTTCATGAGTACTTCTGCCACTATGTAGTGCACTGGGCTCCAGCTCCCCCCCCCCCTTCACAATATGTGGATGCCACATGTCCATTCCATGGAATTGCTGAGGTAAGTGGTTCTACTGGACCTTCTAACCCATCCCCTGCAGCCCAGGCTGTGTTAGGGACTATCCCTGCACAGTCTGGCACTACTCCCAGTGCTACTGCTGCCCTTGTCCCCCCTCCCTCTCGCCCTGTGTGCTCTCCCCAGCACCCTTGGTCCCCAGCAATGCCCCTCCCCCCCTCTCCTATGCCAGTGCACTCAAGGTGGTGCTTACCCTGGTCCACATGGCCAAGGAGTTCCCCACTCTCCTGACAGACCATGTCATTGCTATCTAAAAGACTGTTCTCAGCATCCTGGCCTCCAAGGCCAAGCACTCTTGCATGGTGGCTGGTCCCTCAAGATGCCAAATTCTAGTCCCAAGCTTGGACACCCTGTCCAAGGTATCTCTGCCTCACATTACTCACATTGTTAACTTGGTGTTGTTGGCCTCTGGTTCCACACTCTGTGTGGAATTGGCATGCCCTTCCTCTAGGGGCTTGTCCCTTACTACCTCCTCTGTTGCATTGGCTTCCAAGCTGGTAACTGTCAGCACTGTCCTTGGCAAGGACCTCCAGGCACCCCTGGTCCCTGTTGCCCTTCCCATGTCATGCTTGTTTCTGAAACTGGTTAACATCCCTCTTTTCCAAACCAGCACTGTGAACCAGGTTACCTCTGCCAAAGTGGCACAGGCTCTTAGCTGGTCCCCTCTTGCACTCTCTCTCCCCCTTGCTGGCCCCCCTCGGGTAATCTGCAACTCTGCCAAGTTGACCATGGCTACTGCTTGGTTTGACATCCACAACTTGCAGTCCAGCTCCTGTGCTAAGGCAGTGGGCACTCTATTCCCCTCACTGGCACTGTCTGCTTCATCTGGACTGCCTGTGCTAATCCAGGTACCCCCTGCTGCTCTTGCTGTTGGCACTGGGACCACTCTCTCCACTCCTGCCACACACACTCTGCATGCTGCCCCATCTGCTCTGAGCCCCACTCTGAGGCCAAGCACCAGTCTGTGGCTGGTTGTTGCAAGGGCTATCCCAAGGCCAAACCCCCCATTCCTGCCACCCCCACTGGCTCCCCCTGCCCCCACACAGGCAAATGTGTTAACTGTAGCAAATTGCACACTGCCAACAGCCCAAAGTATCCCTTCTGGCATCATCAATTCCAACCAGACTGGATCAAGGCCCAGTATGCAGCTGATGGCCACACTGCAGATGCTGGTTGCAAGGCTAGTATTGGTTCTTCTGCTTGGAAGGACAAGGGGATGCTAGCAGCTTTGGCCCCTCCCTCATCCACATAGGCCTTCTTGTTTCTTCTTTCACATAGGTTTTGGGTTCTTTTTCCTTCTCCCTGGGGCTTTCTGCCTGGCACTTTGTCCTGCCTGCTCTTGGAGTTCCCTCCATGCTTCCCTTTCTTTCTGGGTTGGGCTTAGATGTCTAAGTGCTCACCTGGCTCAGTCCTGGCCTGCTTCACTTTATTTTCATGGTTACTTGATGGCCATATCCAGTACAGCAATAGCTGTGGGGCCCCTTTGGGGCTCCTCTGTGAACTTTTCTTTAGTCTGTATTTAAGTGGCCCTGCTCTGAGCTTTCATGTAGTAGATAAGCCACCCTGGACTGCTATCATGCACTGGTGCATCTGTGTGACCAGGAAGGCTGCTGGAAGGGTGATAGCCCCTAATGCTGCTCTCCTTTTGGTTTGGCTAGGTCTTTCCATGGCAGTTGCCTATGGTGGGACCTCTACCATTGTCCTGTATATGTACTCTGCAGGCTTTGTTTTGTGCACATTGGACCCTTTGGTTCATGCTGGCCAGGCTCATTCCCTGGCAGTGTGCTGCCTTCTTGATGAGTGGTTCTCCACTAACCCCACTTGTTACTTAGTCTTTTGGGTTGTGCCACTTAAGCACAAGTTCCCCCTGCTATCTGAGGCTATTTGACAGGCCAAGGATCTCATTGTTGCTGTGGGGCCTCAGCCCCAAACTTCCATCAACTCCCTGTGGGCCAAGGCTACCCAGGAGGTTTGCAACCAATGGATGAACATGTTTTGTTCACCCAGGTATTGGGGTTCCAGTTTCCTAGACCTCATAGGAGGCAATGACAAGCCCCTTAGACCCACATACCACAAGCTTGGCATGTGGATCCCTGGCTTTGGCAGCTTGCCTGGTGAATTTGCTTAGGTGTGTTGTATTTTCACTGGTCACACCCCTATCAGGGAGTACTGTGCCAGATTTCATCCTACTGAGCTACAAGGCTGCAGTTGTGGGGCCTGTCTTCAAACAAGGCACCACATCTTTATGTTCTGCCCAGACTACCACCAGTTGCAAGGATTCCTGACTTGTATGGGCTATGTAACCATGTTTTTCAACATAAATCCTTCAGCTTTCATGTTTGAGCCCCAAGCTCCCCCTTGGGGGGGTGTCAGGTAACTGCCTGGCAGTGGCCCAGTTGATCATTCTCCCTTGCTTTGGTGGGTATAGAGATTTAGGGTGAATTAACACCTAAGCCTCCTTTTTTTTTTTTTTTTTTCCTCAACAATTTATAACACGGTGCATGGTAGCAGTCCACAGCAGCTATCTACTACAAGAGCAGTGGCTACAATAGATACAAGAGTTCTACAGAAGGGCCCCAAAGGGGCCCAACATTGTCCAATGTATGGAGTGGGGGCATCAAGTGCCTGTGAAAGGAAAGAAACTGACTAGCAGACTAGAGAGTGGGGAGAGAGAGTGAGAAGAGTACATACCAGCAGGCAGGCTAGGTAGAAAGAGCAGATGAGGAAGAGTGTTTGGCAACAGCACCTCCCGGGTTGGGGGGGAAGGAGAATGCCAGGGAGTTGTCCTGGAGGAAGAGGCTGAGACTGTCAATATTGGTATAGTAGTTTGAACTGCTGTCCTGAGTCCAGGACCACCGGCAGGTGTAAAGAGGGCAAGACCAGAGGATATGGTCTCATCACTGGAAAGGGAAGCCACAAGGGCAGGAAGTGGGTTCATTAGGGAAGAACCAAGATTGGTATTCCCCAGTGGGCACATGGTTGAGGATGCAGTGTGTTAAGTGAGCAGCAAGGGAGGGAGGTTTGTGTGCTGTTGATGAGAGGAAAGGGCTGTTGTGGAAGTATGAGGGACGGAGGGGTTTGTTGCAGTGGGAGAGAGGTAGGAATTGCAAGCCCAGGGAGGGGAGAGTGGAGTTGAGCTGCCACTCTCAGATAACATGCTTGGTACTTAGCTTCCAGATAGACAACGCCCACACAGGGGATAAAGTTGAGAATATGCAATGGTGAGTGAGTGGGATGGGGAGGCCTTGAGCCAAGCAATGAGGAGGGAGGTGACCTCAAGGGAGATGTGTTGACCAGAGGAGGGGGAAGGGGAGAGTGCAGCCCGCACCACTGAAGGAGAATCAGTGAGTATGAATAGAGAGAAGATATCATTACTAAAAAGGGGCAGTAGAGAGGAAAGAGCAAACAAAAAGGCAAAATGTTCAGAGTCAGTACCTGTGAGGGAACCAGCATCAGTAGATTTAGAGCATACCAGTACATTGTTCACAGAGACAACATAAGAAACTTGAGATGAGAAGCCAGTGAGACAGGGAGGAGGGGAAGAAGAATTGAAGCCTATAACCAAGGTATTAGACAAAAAGAGGGCTTTGGAAAGAGTGGGGTCAAGAGTAGAGCTGCACCAGGAGGACAAGTCTTTCCTGGAGCAAGGGGATGGGGGGTTGAGAAAAGAGAAACAGTCTGCAAATCAATCCAAAATGTGGTGACTGGGTTTGGCCAGAGGATGGGAGCAAATTATGCTGTCACCTTTGATGGAGTGTAAGGCCACGTCCATGAAGATGAGCACAGAGCTGGAGGTGTGCTATTGTCAGGCAGTGAGGAAGGGGATGGAGAGGGGGTGTTTTTCAGTGGTAGATAAGTTGGTGAGGAGGGAGTTGATCCTGTACATATGGGGGAGTTGTCAGGGGACTCCCTGAGCCTCTGCATCAAGCCCCTATCTATTTCCTTTTATGGAAGTCGGCCTGCCCCTACCTCATCTCCCTGGTGCTCCCTAGGCTCCCTGGGACCTCCCCATGGCTCCCCTATGCCCCCAGCACTCTGAGCAAGGTCTCAACCACAGTAGGTGTTGTTTGGACATAGGACTTTATCCTATGTCCGACTTTTTGATATTTACCTATCCCTTCCTTCCTATTTAGTTATTCCCCTTTTATCCTCTCTCCTGCATTCCAGGACTTTCCTATTTTGTATTTCACACTCTCGCATCATGCCATGTCACCTTTTACTATTTGTTATGATTTGGTACTATACAGTAGTCAGCCACCAGTCTTTTAGTGTTGTAGGAGGGTAGGAGGATCCTTACTCAATTCTCTAAGGATTCCCCCTACCCTAGGTGCATTTGTATGATTCTAGATACCTGGAATACACTCTAAAGATCCCCCCTACCCTAGTCTGGACTGCTGAGCTGCAGGCCACCACCCAGAGGGGTGGGTTGCCCTTACAGGAGTGAGGCTATCTGCATAGTGCTACAAGTGTGTAACTTCCTGAGATGGAGGTGGATGGGCAGGAGGCCTGCAATGGCTTCAACTCCTTGGGATAGGGAGGTGCAGAAGGCCCCTGTAATCCACAAGGTGGCATGCTGTTGCAAGGCCCTGAGCTGCTTTAGAAGTCCCTTGATGCAGGCTGCATCATGGAACCAGAGGGAGGATCCATATATCATTAGAGAGACAACACATGAATGGTAGAGGAGGCGTTTATGGGAGGGGGTGAGTCCCCAGGAAGAGTTACCGAGTAGGCACATGGCGCCCAACAGGGAGAAGGATTTGTTGGCATAGAAGGCAACATGGTCCTTGAAGGAGAGCCAGTGTGATGGTATGGGTGGGGTAGGTGTGTAATGTGTGGCTCAGAATACCACTACCTAAATCAACCAATACCTCGAAATGCAATTCTGGGGTGTCGGAGACAGGTCTCGAAACAAGGGATTCAACTTTTGAAAGGGGTTTTATGTGGTGTAAAAATGTATAAAGGGTTTTCTCGAAAATATACCCAAGGGCACCAAGTGTATTCTGTGGGTGGTCTCTGGTGTAGTAGTGACAAGGCTCTGCTTGTAGCTACAGTCTCTGATCTCAATATCTCTGATCTCGAAACTTGGGGGAATCTGCACTACCCCACTAAGTCTCTGTCTCTCTGTGTCTCTAGGCCTAAGGGGAATCTAAACTACCCCTGAGCCTCAATATCTCTCTGGGAGTCCCTCGGACTCAAACAATAGTCTCAACAAGCTCTCTCAACGATCACAGTTCATGTCAGGATACCATTTTAGGAAACTGGTGGCTATTTTGAGGTTAAGCTTTGCCTTTAAACTTTGGTTGCTTGGTGACAAGTGTTCTTCTTCAATGTTTAACTTTTGATGTTCCATGTTCCCCTTCCATGTTCCCATGTTCCCTTTCTATGTTCCATCATTCCCTTCCATCATTTCATATTATCATTTTGATTAGTGATATATTTTACATAGGACCCACAACCCTTGCGTAGTTAGATGTCCATGTGTTTCACTATTCTTATTGTTCCATCCCTGACTTCAGTTTAGTATATAAGACTAGCTACAACCATTTGTATTGCCAGTCTAATATCAACCCAGAACTCTGCTCCTCTACTCTGCTAGCATCATCCGGCCGAGTTCCTTGGCCGCCCCTCCTCACTACTGTTAGTGATCCTAAGTACAGGATCATTAGCACTATCTCAACTGTCACTCGACCGGACTCAACCGAAGCTTTGGTCGAGCTCGCGTCCCTTATTCCGGGCCATCGTCCTTTTGGATTAGTAGTCTTTTATCTTCAAGCCTTCACTTTGTGAAGCCTTTCATTCTATTGCTTAAGGCAACAAATTGGTCATCGGTATCAGAATGGCGCAGCACATACGCTGAAGCCAAGACCTTACTTTTATAACCGACCTTTGACCCAACCGAATTCTTGGTCGACCTTGGTCAATCTTTCTTCACATTATATTTCCCCGACCGAGCACCCATTCTTAACAGTTTGTCTCTACTGTTTCTGTGTGGTCTACAACCAAAGCTCTCACTTAATCTGCCTTAATGCACACAATAGCACAAGATAATGAAATTGTTAATTCCCAAATCTCGTGGTCTCGAAGCTGGGGCAGCAAGTGCTTGCCTTTCACCTCTCCTCCATGCTGTATTTATATGTTTTTGGTAGCTAGGAAACAGCCTGAGTAAATAAGGAAATATTAGAGAGAGTAATGCTAGTATACACAATCAGTCCGACATTCCCCTGCGTAATAATGCTTTTCCACCCGGTATTGGTCCTGGCTGCCTGTTGTAGACTCGTTTCAAGTCATCGAGACGCTGCTGGCGTCATTTCGTGGGTCATTGCGACAGTCCGCGGCTGTTTCAGCATGCCCAGGGAGGTTCTCTACCCATATGCATATGCCTTTCACCTCCATGCGTCTACCCTATTGGTCTCCTCCCGACCCAGCATTCTGGTATACTGTTCATATACCCTTCTAGTATCTTGAACTGGCCACGCGTTGCTTATGCGTCATGCAGATAGTCCAAGATAGTTCAACTACTCCATCATTTGTCCTTTGATCTGCTACTGGACCCTGCAAGGCCTTTCAAGGTACTCGATCGGTCATCGAGATGCTATTGCACATATTGTATTGTCATAGCTATCCCCTTGGGGTTGCCTGATAGGCTTACACATCCATAGTTTAGCAGATTCCCTATCTGTTCCACTCCTTATTCTCCCTCTATTGGTCTGCCTGATGATCAGCAGTCCTTCTAATTGTCGTATCGCGATCAGATGAGCTGACACGGCCTCGGAGATATTTCCTCGGCCAACACCTCCTGTCTGTGTTTCTCGGGCAATTACCATGTTCCCCTTCTTCTCAACAGAACATCATCCCTGCCCCTTGCCTAATATAGCAGCCAGTACATTGTCCCTTAGTACATTGTATGCCATTTAGTTGGGTGAGGGACACTGTGCATTACTAATCGAGGCATCTTGAAAGTCCGTCTACCAAGTGTCTCAATGCCGGTCACACGATCTTCTTGAAGGTTTCAATCAGCACTAGGCTGCTACATGTGTTCCCTTCGAGATAGTCGAGTTAGGGGCCCTCAGTCTTCTCAGGTCATCTCGATGGCCATTATATGGCTGTGAGCTCTTCCCTCGTGATCAGGGAGTTCTACTGACAACGTTCTCGATACCTGGTGCATCTCTGAGTGTGTACAACTGCGATGCCGCCCGTTGTACTCTTTGTCCACTCTCGAAGCCATACAGTAGCTATTTAGTAGCCACTGGCTGACTCCTGGGGTGCCTTGTAGCCTCATAGAGGTCTTTACATGACATACCAGTCGGGTTAGGGTCATTGTAGGGGTGTTATGGGTATATCGAGATGATTACATTGTAGCTATTGCTGGGCCATGGGTATATAGGGGTATAATGGCTTATTTTAGCAATGCTTCGATTTTTGGCATAATACCAGGGATCGAACCAGAAGCCCAGATATCACCAGATTAGGGAGGGGAGTAGAGGAGTGTTGCCAGTGAAGGGTGTGTAGCCTAGGTCCAGTGGGAGGAAGGTTTTGTTATGCCTTCTCAAGAAGAAGAAGGATTCGGTCTTAGAGTGTTCCAAGACCAGGCCAAAGTTGGATAAAAGTCAAAAGACAATACCATATGCTTTAACCAGTGGGGGAGTCATGTCCTCCCACTGTTTGCCTTGAGATATGATGAGGCCATCATTGACATAGGACAGAAAGTCAATATTCCTAAGGAGGGGGTCAAGGGAGAACATGTGTTCTGCAATGTATAGTACTGGGGCCAGGAAGAGAGAGAATAGTACTGGGGAGAGGGCAGAGCCCTGGACCACCCTGACTGAGCAGTCCATTGGGTCTGAGACGATATTGGCACCCCAGGAGAGGGAGGTAGTGTGGCCTACAAGGTAGGATTTGAAGAAGGATAGGATCTGGGGGGGAAAGCCCTGGTGCTGGAGTATGGCTATTAGAGTGGAGTGGTGGAGGGAGAGGAAGAACTGGGCTACATCAAAGGCAACTATGCCAGTGACCATGTTTTTGGCCCAGCCAGCACAGACAAGGTGGGAGAGGTAAAGGCCAGCATCTTCAGTGGAACAACCAGTGATCCCACCGAGTTGACAGGGGTGAATGAGTGCATGGCAGACAGCCACAAATTGGAGTTGAGTGGCTAGCATTCACAGTTCACTCCATTCCTCCCCGGGCTGATGAAGAGGCCCAGAAGGCTTTTCTCTCTGACCTTGGCAGGTCCGTGCAATGTGCTGAGGAGGATGATCTTACGCTCTGCATGGCAGCTGGTTCACACTGGCTTCCTGTGGCCACAAGGCAGGGAGTTGCAGCTGCATCTGTCTTTTATGGGCTCTCTTGTGTCTGTGAGACCAGGAGGGCCACCAGGAGGGTAACGGCCCCTGATACCACTCTCTATTTGGTTTGTCTGGGCCTTTCCATGGCAGTTGACTATGGAGGGGCCTCCACTATTGTCCTTTACACACATTCTGCAGGCTCTGTCTCATGTGCATTGGACCCCTTGGTTCATACCGGCCTGAAACCCAACTTGGCACCAAGATTTGAGCACTCCAGGATGACAAGGGAGGCGAGTATATGTCTAATAACTTCCTGAAGCTCACTACCGATTGTGGGATTGAGTGACATCACTCCACTCAAAATTGGCCCCAGCAAAATGGTCTTGCCAAGTGTGCCAATCATACCATGGGTGAGCACATTACTACTATGCTGGCTGAGTCTGGTCTTCCTCCTTCATTCTGGGGTCACTGTCTATCCTCTATGGTCCATGTCTGGAATTGCCTCCCCACTGCACCTCTCCCTCACACCACTCCCTATGAGGCATTCTATGGGTGCAAGCCTGATGTCTCTCATCTCTGTGTGTGGGGGTGTACTGCCTATGTCCATATCCAGCACAATAAGCATAACTCTTTACAACCTCATGC
Organism: Lepiota venenata; assembly: GCA_004296355.1. NCBI lineage: Eukaryota > Fungi > Basidiomycota > Agaricomycetes > Agaricales > Agaricaceae > Lepiota > Lepiota venenata. The sequence goes on along the minus strand of RCFS01000009.1, from coordinate 1,386,572 downwards.
TGAGAAGTGTGCTTTCATTGGCTACCCACTGGACTACAAGGGCTGGGTGTTTTACAACCCCACTACTCACAAGACCATGATCTCTGATGCCATGGCTGGGTGCTGTAAGGCCCACAAGGGCAAGAACCCATCTCCTGTCACCCCCGAGGGCGAGCCCTGCCCTCACCCCTGTCACAGATTTAGTGTTTCATGCATAACCTAGGAAAGGTTCAACCATTCCTCACAGGATAGGCACCATTGGATAGCCCTTGTCAAATGCTTTCTGGTGGTACCCATATTATTATATAATACCAACTCCTTGCTGAGATATTCACCAAACAAACTGTGCCATATACATAACATTAGTCATAAGATCTAGACCCCTTCTTCAAGGGCCTAGACCACTTACATCATAGATCACAAGATCTTACATCATACTGATGTCATTGTGGGTGTATGGGAAAGCACCTTATTGTTAGAGGTCAGGGTAGCAGGCAAGCTCCCAAAGAACAATAAGAACAATAAAGACAATAGAGAACAATAAGAACAATAAGAGTCTATAATTAGTACAGTAGTGTCTAGGGTCCTATGTAGTGTCTGGGGTACTTAGAACATATGTATATAAGTAGGCAAGCTGGTGGCTATAGTGCCCCAGACTTAACAACATCTTTGTTGATTCATATCACCATCTATCATCTTACTAAGGCTTACTCCTGATCTCTGATCATCTTATCTGCCTCCCCTACACTACTAATAAGAAGTCACAAGGTAAGTTGTGATATTTGTGACAACCCCCCTCATTGCCACAACTGTGGTAATGAACATGCTCCCTACTCCAGGGACTGCCCTTGGTGGGCCAAGCAGTATGATGCCGAGTGGTTCTGCAAGCAGTATTCTGAGGTAAGGTTCAAGCAGACCTCACCTCATACCTCTGCTAACTCACAACCTCCTCATGCCTAGGACAACTAGCATACAGGAGATCCAGGTTTTTTCACAGAATGTCAATTGTAGTTATGCGCTTATTGATGTACACCTGGAGACTCTCAAATTTGACTTTGATATTCTCTTTTTCCAAGAACCGCCCTGGAGAACGGTTTGTTCTGCTCCTTCAACATGCTCCAGGGAGGGTGATGAGGTAATCGGGGCTCTGCTCCATCCGGAGTGGACATGTATGGTCCCACCTAAGGTTGGTGACCTAAATCCGTGGGTTATGGCCTATGTTCATAACTGGCTTAAGCCTCTCTGGCCTGCATTCAGATGCACTCTGGTAGATAACCATGATCTGTTGTTTCTGTCCCTGTTCTTTGGGGGGGAGCCAATCCATCTTCTGAACATCAATTCTGACAACAGGCACACTGCCATCAGGCTTCTTTCCAGAGGCTTGGGAGACAAACTTCCCCCTCTGTTATATATGGGGGGTGACTTTAACTGTTACTCACGTGTGTGGGATCCTGATTGGATCCCACACCTGGGTGTGGCACAGTCCCTTTTGGAGTCTGTGTCAGATCTCAGGCTGGATTTGGTACTTCCTGTAGTGCTGGGCCCTACCCACTTCCCACACGATCGTAATCTGAACCCTTTGGTTATAGCTTTGATCTTCCTTCCTGTGGCCAGGGGTGGTGAGCTCAAGCCCATTATAGATTTGGATCACCAGGGCATGTCAGATCACGCCCCTCTGACTGTTGTTTTTCCCACTTCTAGGTTCCTTGTGGGGGCCTGGAAGCGGGTCATTAAACAGGACTTGGATGAGGAGGCTGCCTTCCTTGGTGAGGTCGCAGAAGGGGTGGGGGCCTTGGTCTCTGCCCTGGACACCCCAGAGGTGGTTGAGAGGGCAGTTTTGACCATCTCCGAGATCATCTCCCAGGCATAGGCCTCCCATTCCAAGGAGGCCTTTATTGTTGATTGCTCCAAGCCCTGGTGGGGCCCAGAGTGCTCTGAGCTTATTGCCACCCACCATGCTGCTCCCTCCCTGGAGTCATGGCGGGCTTTCAGGGCTGCATGCAAACGCGCCAAATGCATCTTCTTTGATGCCCACATTGCAGAGATTGCTACAGCTAACAAGCATCCCTGGGATCTCATGGCCTGGGTTCAGCAGCAAAAGCTCCCTGCAGTAGAGGCTCTGTCATATCAGGGCAGGCCCTGCCACAACCTCCTGGATTTATTCCAGGCCCTTCACAGTACCTACAACGCAGCTTCAGGCCGTGCTTGTGATCTGTCTGTGTTGGACAAACTCCCCGATCACGATGTCAGGGAGTGGTACCCCTTCCAGGCACCCAAGATGATGGAGGCGTTAGCTGTCTGCTCTGGGTGCTCTTCTCCAGGTCTGGACCACATTATGTAGTCCCACCTTAAGAGTTTACTCAACCACTATCATGTGCACAAGTTTCTCCTCTCTGTGGCCAATGCCTGTGTTTGCATGGGCTGCTGGCCCAGTCACTTCAAGGAATCTACCTTGGTTATCATACCAAAGCCGGGGAAGCTCTCCTATTCCACCCCCAAGATGTTCTGGCCTATTGTGCTGCTGAATACCATGGGGAAGCTTGTTGAGAAAGTGATCTCGTGCTGTCTCCAGTTTGACTGTGTCAAATAGAACATTTTTCACCCAAACCAGCTCAGGGGGATTTCCCAACGCTCTACGGAGGATGCTGGTTTGGTCCTTACCCATCTGGTCTGCACCAGGTGGGCAAAGGGTCTCAAGACCAGCATGGTAGCTTTTGACATTGCACAGTTTTTTCCCTCTCTTAACCATGATATGCTTTTGGCTATCATGCACAAGTCTGGGCTGGCCCCTGAGCTGGTCCGGTTCTTTGCATCCTACCTTGTGGGCCACCATACCTCATATTTGTGGGGCGGTGTGCTCTCCAATCCTTTTGAGGCTGATGTGGGTGTTGGCCAGGGTTCTGCCCTGTCTCCCGTTCTCTCCGCCCTTTGTCTGGCTCCTCTGGTTTATTTATTTTACCAGAGGGCCAGGGCCACAGGTCTGTCTGTCGACATGCTTTCATATGTTGATGACAGCACCCTGATGTAGGAAGATGAAGACTCAGCACTCGTAAGCATACGAGGACTGTATATTATGTACCTGTAGGAAGATGAAGACTATGGTACAGTCAGGACATGTAATGTAGTATAGGTATTGAGTGGGCTCACCTCAGCACTCGTAAGCGTACGAGGACTGAGGGGAGCGGTCTACAGGCAAAACGGGACTATATACACGCGACATGGTGTGTGGCGGGGTACAAATCGCCGGCTACTAAGTGTCTAGGAAGAAAATGAAGAGGTCCGTATAAGTATTATACCTACGTGTCCGTGCGCGGGATATTGTGTGCGTCCCGAGGCCAGGGCACACGTTTGCCGATCCCAACACTCCCCTTCAAACTGTGGCGAGGCTGAGGGCGCGAGCGAAATGCTTGACCTTCGGCAAGGGGAGGGCTTTGGTGAAGATATCGGCTGTCATATCGTTTGTAGGACAGTAGATGAGCCTGATTTTTCCTTCTTCTATTGTCCAGCGGATGAAGTGGTAGCGGATGTCGATGTGTTTGGTGCGAGGATGGAATTGGTGGTTTCGAGCAAGTGCAATAGCCAACTGGTTGTCGGAGTAGATAGTGGTGGGAGATGCAATAGGAGAGAAGATTTCTGAAATAAAAGAACAGAGCCAAAGGGCTTCCTTAGTGGCGTGAGTAGCTGCGACGTACTCTGATTCGGTTGTGGACACAGTAACGAGCTCCTGTCTCTTGGCACTCCAAGAGACAGCTCCTCCGTTGATCAAAAAAGCAAATCCCGACGTTGAGCAGCGGTCTTCTGCCATGGATCCATCGGCGTCAGTGTATCCTTTGAGGTCGTCTCCGGCACCTCCGTAAGTGAGCCAGTGGTTGTGTGTGGTTTTGAGATAGCGGAAGACGCGTTTGACGGCTTCCCAGTGGGCTTCCCCGGGGTTATGTGAAAAGCGAGAGAGGAGCTGTACGGTGTACGCGATGTCGGGTCAGGTTCCGAGCGCCGCGTACATAAGCGTTCTGATGGCCTCGCGGTATGGAATTTTGGCCATCCATGCGATCTCGGCCGTTGTTTTGGGGGATTGGTCTGAAGTGAGGCAGATGGAGGGGTCCATTGGGAGTGACGTCGGTTGTGCATCTTCGAGTCCGTATCGACGTATGGAGGCGTTGATGTAAGAGCGTTGTGAGAGCAGGAGCTTGCTCTCCTCGTGAATTAATTTTAGCTCGATCCCAAGGAGCCAATGAATCTCACCCATGTCCGTTATTTCCACGAAGTTGGTGATGTGTCCCTTCAGCCAATCAACTAGTGGGAGCCAGGTAGCGACAACGGTGCAGTCGTCAACGTGCACAGCCAGTATTGTGAGCTTGCGATTGTTGGTCTTGTAGAATACACAGGGGTCGCTTTGAGCTCGGATGAGTCCAGAATTGTCAACTAGAATCTCGCACAATTTTTGGTACCACCGTCTGCCTGACTGTTTTAGTCCGTAGATGGGTTTTAGCAGGAGGCAGACCTTGTCAGGATGTTTTGGGTCCTCGAAACAGGGAGGTTGGCGCATATAGATGACCTCGCTGTCTTCGAATTTGCCGTTTAGGTAGGCTCCTTTTATATCAATCTGGTGGATCTCCATGTCTCGGGCGGCCGCAATAGCGAGGATGGTTTGAATGGAGGGAAGGCGAGCAACGGGGGCATATGTGTCGAAGTAGTCGACTCCAGGGACCTGGGAAAAACCCTGAGCCACAAGTCTGGCTTTGTAATGCACTATTTTCCCAGTTGCGTCCCTTTTTAGTCTGAACGTCCACGTTGACCCTACCACGTTGACATCAGGTGGTGGGTCCACAAGTCTCCAGGTGTGGGCGTTGTCTAGTGTGGTCATCTCCTCACCCATACCTCCCATCCAGAAATGTTTGTCCTTTCGTTTGTTGAGTTCCCTCCAGCTTTTTGGTTCTAGGGACTCAGCTGCTGCCATTTCGGCCACAAGGCAGTGTACGTCTTCCCATCCAAGTTCCTCAGCAAGAGTGACTGTGCGACCTTCAAGGATGTCGAGGGCTTTCTGGCTGGGCATGCAAACTCGAGAGGGGCATTCTGGGATGGTCTCAATTTTGGGCTGAATGGGGACTGGGTTGGTTGTGCTAGCAGGTGGCGTGGTTGGGGTGTTGAGGATATGTGGGGGCATATGCATTTGTTCAAGAGGGATCTCGCTTGTTGGCTGTTCCTCCCCTTCGAGATTCTTCTTGAAGTGGACATTGCGCTCAACCTTGACAGTACCAGTGTCCCTAAACCATACTCGTATGCCATTGCTTTCAGTGTCGAATCCTAGCCATTGGGCTCTTTTCGCTCGGTCACTCAACTTGTCCCCTCCTGGCTGGTGTACCCAACATTCCTCCCCCCATTCGCGCACTGCTCGCAGATCTGGACGTTTTCCGAATACCAATTCGAAGGGGGTCTTTCCTCCGGTTGCCTTTGTACCAGTCCGGTTCATGAGCCACACGACATGTTGCACCCCCTCAGCCCACAAGAACTTTGGTAGGCGAGGTCCATAGTTCATGGCCCTGACTCTTTCCATGATTGTGCGATTTCGGCGCTCCACAATACCGTTGTGTTGTGGGGTGTCATGTACGGTGAGTTTAATCTGTGTTCCTTTGGTTTTTAGGTGGGACTGAAAGGCAGCACTGGTGTACTCTCCTCCTCGATCTGAATGGAGAGTCTTGATGCAAACACTGAATTGGGTTTCGCACCAGGCTTCAAAGCGCTTATAGGACTCGAAGGCCTCCAATTTCTTCACAAGAAAATTGACATGAGTCCAGCGGGAGTAGTCATCTGTGAAGGTGATGTAATATTTACGGCCTTTCTTTGTTTTGACTTGATTGGGTCCCCAGATGTCTGAGTGGACTTCCTGTGCGAAGGATGTGGAGGGCTCCCCTTGGCGCTGTTTAGCTATGGGTAGCTGTGTCGACTTGGCTACTATGCAGGACTTGCATGAGATGGTGTCTCCCCCACCGGGCTCTAGCTTGATTCCAGTTACCATGCCATCACAAACAAGTTTTATGACGGCCTTTGGTGAAATATGTCTGAGGCAGCAGTGTAGTGTTTCTAAGGTGAGCGGTTCCCCGACAGCATTGACTTCTTGTTCAACCTGTTTAACCATTCTGTACAAGCCGCGCTCGTCCCTTGGGATCTCGGCTATTCGTGTGCCCCCTGGATCCCTGATGATGCATCTGCCATTGCTGAAGGTGGTGGTGTATCCTGCATCGTCGAGTCGGCCAACAGAGATCAGTGTGTATCCGGCCTCTGGTGCGTACAGCACCTCGCTTATCCGGAGTTGTGACCTGGTGTTGCCGTTAGGTACATCGAGTACCATATCCCCCTTGCCTGTGGCGCTGAAACTCTGTTTGTTTGCAGCTCGTAGCGGTTTTGGTTCAATGGCCTGGAAGGTCTCGAATGCGTTTCAATATGGGGAGATGTGACGTGATGTCCCAGAGTCAATAATCTCGACTTGAGTGGAGGTGGGTCCCAGTTCTGCCTGTCCAATGATGATCTCATCATCAATTGCTGCACAGATCTCCTCCTCCGCTAACTCCAGCATATACTCCCCTTCAAGCTCACTGCACTCCATGGTTACCTCGACTTGGGGTATCCAATCTCCGTCGTCATCATCTTCATTGATTGTGACTTCGGGGGCTTCAGAGATCTCGTCAATTTCGACTGCCAGGGATTCGTCTTCGAAGTCATTGATGGCTACGTTGGCAGTTGCTGGCTTGGCAGGGGGATGATTTCCCCCAGCTTCCCCAGACTTCTTCTGGCGCTTGGGGCAATTTCGCTTCCAGTGTCCAGTTTCTCCGCATTCGAAGCACGCTCCGAACTTGCCCTTCCCTTTTGACTTAGGTTTCAATTTCCCCCCCTCGACGGTCATAGCTTTGTCATTGTTGCTATTCTCAGCTTTTGACAGTCCCTTGTTGCAATTGCGAGATCGCTCCCACTCGTCCGTGATGATCATAATCAGTATCTCAGGGCTGACATTGTTGGTGGGCATCCCATTTAGTTGTGCAAGCAGCTTTGCAGATGATAGTTGCCCAGCAGTGTATGTCGCAAGCCAGTGGGGTAAGGATTGTATGATGGTGCTCTGGTAATCATTGTCGCTGATGGTGACGCCCACAGCTTCGAGCTCGGAGTGTTTGGCACAGAGGTCATTTAGGAATTTTCGAATGTCACCTCTGTCAGGGCATTTGGATGAGAGGAACTCCTGACATAGTTGCATGCATGAGAATTTGCTCTTGTAAGTGTATTCTCTTACAATGGCCTCCCATACATCTTTAATAGTGGGTAGTTTGTCAACAACAATCAGAGTGGAGTAGGGAACACGTTGTGCAATTAATGAACAGGCAATGTTTTTGTAACGTTCCCATTCGAGCACCTTGGCCGTAGTGCCTAGCACTAGAGTAGGTGGGGGGACAGCAGTTGTAGCAGTGCTGATGCTTGATCCAGCAGATACGGTAGACACAGATGGAGCAGGGGTGAGGGTAATGGTTGGCATGGTGGCCACAGGGCGAGCTTTACTCCTGTCAAAATGGCCCCATAGGCCTTTCCCTCTTGCAGCCGATCTGAACAACAACTCGAATTGTGCCCAGTTCGCACCGGACTGCTCCAGCGTAGGGATGGATCGGGGGAGGATATTGCTCGTGCTTGTAGAGTTCATGGTAAAAAAGGGTTCGCAGGTTAACGATTGTCACAAATTTCTTTCCAGAGAGAATTTGTTTAAGGCAGGGCCCATAACCTGTAGGAAGATGAAGACTCAGCACTTGTAAGCGTACAAGGACTGTATATTATGTACCTGTAGGAAGATGAAGACTACGGTACAGTCAGGACATGTAATGTAGTATAGGTATCGAGTGGGCTCACCTCAGCACTCGTAAGCGTATGAGGACTGAGGGGAGCGGTCTACAGGCGAAACGGGACTATATACATGCGACGTGGTGTGCAGTGGGGTACAAATTGCCAGCTACTAAGTGTCTAGGAAGAAAATGAAGAGGTCCGTATAAGTATTATACCTACGTGTCCGTGCACAGGATATCGTGTGCGTCCCGAGGCCAGGGCACACATTTGCCAATCCCAACACCTGATTGTTCAGTCCAAGCTTTGGGCTGATAATGTTGCTGCTCTGCAGCAGGCATATACCATCATGCACACCCTCTTTGTTGCTTTTGCACTTGTTCTTGAACATGACAAGTCCGAGTTTTTCAACTTCTCCTGCAAGCCCAGGGATGACAACCCTGCCATTGACCTGGGCTTTGCCCCATTCACTGGTGACACTCCTTTGTGCCCTAAGCCATTTTGGCAGTATTTGGGCTTCTACTTTGACCATGCTCTGAATTTCAAGGAGCATGTTTGATACTACACTACCAAGTTGTTCTCTATGGTTCGTGCCATGAGAATGCTTGGTAACTCTACCAGGGGCCTTCTTCCTGAGCAGAAGAGGCTCCTTTACCATTTGTGTGTGTTGCCCATAGCCACTTATGGGTTCCACCTCTGGTATCATGCCAGCTGCCCTAACAAGGGTGTTTTGGCTCTTTTCATGCAGATGCAGTGTCAGGCTGCCCTGTGGGTTACTGGTGCTTTCTGCACCTCTCTGACTGGTGTGGTAGAGGCCCTCATGGGCCTGCTGCCCATTCGTCTTCACCTCCAGAAGCTTGCCAAGCATACAATATATCGCATGGCAACTCTGGGCTCCTCCCACCCCCTTAGGTCACTCTTGGGGAGGGAGTACAGTGGCGATGCAGTTCTGCATCCCTGCTCTGTTGCTCTTATGGCCAAGGGTCACAAGCCCAAGGTGAGGAGTGCTGTTATGGAGATCCAACAGGTTCTACCCTCCCTTACCAAGGTGTTTGATGTGTTTGATGACACAGCAAGACCCGGTTTTTGTCTTCATGATCGGTTTAGCAACCAGATCATGATTCACTCCATTCCTCCCTGGGCTAATGATGAGGCCTGGAAGGCTTTTTTCTCTGACCTCGGCAGGTCTGTGCAACATGCTGAGGAGGATAATCTCACACTCCGTGTGGCGGCTGGTTCACACTGGCTGCCCATGGCTGCGAGGCAGGCAGTTGTGACCGCATCTGTCTTCTATGGGCTCTCCTGTGTCTGCAAGACTAGGAGGGCCACCAGGAGGGTGATGGCCCCTGATGCTGCTCTCCTCTCGGTTTGTCTGGGCCTTTCCATGGTGGTTGGCTATGGGGGGATGTCTACTATTGTCCTTTACATGCACTCTGTGGGCTCCATCTCATGTGCGTTGGACCCTTTGGTTTATGCTGGTCAGGCTCACTCCCTGGCAGTGTGCCACCTTCTCAACGAGTGGTTTTCTGCAGACCCTGCTCATTGTCTAGTTTTCTGGGTTGTGCCATTGAAACACAAGTTCCCTATGTTGTCTGAGGCTGTTTGGCAGGCCAAGGATCTTGTTGTTGCTGCAGGGCCTAGGCCCCAAACTTCCATCAACTCCCTGAGGGCCAAGGCCATGCAGAAGGTTTGCAACCAATGGGTGAACATGTTTTGCTCACCCAGGTATTGGGGTTCCAGCTTCCTGGACCTCATAGGGGGCAATGACAGGCCCCTCAGGCCCACATACCACAAGTTTGGTGCGTGGATCCCTGGCTTTGGTGGCTCACCTGGCAAATTTGCCCAGGCATGCTGTGCTTTTACTGGTCACACCCCTATTGGGGAGTACCATGCCAGGTTTCATCCTACTAAGCCGCAAGGCTGCAGTTGTGGGGCCCATCTCCAAACAAGGCACCACATCTTCATGTCCTGTCCGGACTACCACTGGTTACAAGGTTTTCTGACTTGCACAGGCCACGTAACCATGTTCTTCAACATGAATCCCTCAGCTTTCATGTTTGAGCCCCAGGCTCCCCCTCAGGGGGGTGTCAGGTAACTGCCTGGTGGCCATTGGGTTAGCCCCCGACTGCCTGGCAGTGGCCCAGTTGGTTGTTCCCCCTCACTTCGGTGGGTGTAGAGATTTAGGGTGAATTAACACCTAAGCTCCCTAGGGGGTGCAACCCTCTGCAAGCTGTTGGGCGACTGTAGGGGCCTGCTGCAAATTGATGCATACTGCCCCCCTTGCGGGGGGCAGGGGACCCTTGGCACCCAGCATTTCTGGGCTGTATTCTCATTTATGCTTGCCTGTATCTCCCATTCCCTCTCAGTTGATTGAGAGCAGTCTTTCAGGTTGCAGTGCCTTTAATGCCAAATTTTTCTATGTTTGTATTGTCAAGTATGGACTTCTTATTAGTTATGTGTTTTAACTAGTAGGTGTGGACTGCATTCAGGCACCACATTAAATATATTTGATTCAAAAAAAAAAAAACAAAAAACAAAAAGACCATGATCTCTGAGCAAGCCAACTTTGATGAATGCTACTCCCCTTGCTTCTGTCCCTTTTGTAGTACTGTCCCCTCATTTATGTCTACTCCCTCCCATTGATCCAGTCACACCTCCTGCTCCCATTCCCATCCCTCTTTCACCATCTCCTCCTCCTGCACCCAGACACTCTGTTTGTGTATGGAGACCTCCTGGCAAATGGTGGAAGATCAGAGATCCTCTCCCTCCTGTTCCAGAAAGTGATGATGAGGATGATGATGATAACTTGGTTTTTTTTTTTTTTTTGAATCAAATATATTTAATGTGGTGCCTGAATGCAATCCATGCCTACTAGTTAAAACACATAACTAATAAGAAGTCTGTACTTGACAATACAAACATAGAAAAATTTGGCATTAAAGGCACTGCAACCTGAAAGACCGCTCTCAATCAACTGAGAGGGAACGGGAGATATGGGAGTGTATAGATGAAAACACAGCCCAGAAATGCTGGGTGCCAAGGGTCCCCTGCCCCCCACAAGGGGGGCAGTATGCATCAATTTGCAGTAAGCCCCTACAGTCGCCCAACAGCTTACAGAGGATTGTGCCTCCTAGGAGGCTTAGGTGTTAATTCACCCTAAATCCCTTCACCTGCCAAAACAAGGGAGAATGATCAACCGGGCCACTGCCAAGCAGTCAGGGGTTAACCCAACAGCCACCAGGCAGTTACCCAATGCCCCCCTGAGGGGGAGCTTGGGGCTCAAACATGAAAGCTGAGGGATTCATGTTGAAAAACATGGTTATGTGGCCCATACAAGTTGGGAAACCTTGCAACTGGTGGTAGTCTGGACAGGACACAAAGATGTGGTGCCTCATCTGAAGACAGGCCCCACAACTGCAGTCTTGCAGCTCGGTTGGATGAAATCTGGCACAATACTCCCCAATAGGGGCATGACCAGTGAAAATATGGCACACCTGGGCAAATTTGCCAGGCAAGTGTCAGGATACCATTTTAGGAAACTCATGGCTATTTTGAGGTTAAGCTTTGCCTTTAAACTTTGGTTGCTCAGTGACAAGTGTTCTTCTTCAATGTTTAACTTTTATGGGCCTGAGGGGCTTGTCATTGCCCCCTATGAGGTCCAGGAAACTGGTTTGGGGCCTAGGCCCCACAGCAACAACAAGATCCTTGGCCTGCCAAATGGCCTCAAATAACATAGGGAACCTGTGCTTCAAGGGCACAACCCAGAAAACTAAATGACAAGCAGGGTCCGCAGAAAACCACTTGTCAAGGAGGTGGCACACTGCCAGGGAGTGAGCCTGGCCAGCATGAACCAAAGGGTCCAATGCACGCGAGACAGAGCCCGCAGAATGCATATAAAGGACAACAGTAGATGCCCCCCCATAGCCAACTGCCATGGAAAGGCCCAGACAAACTGAGAGGAGAGCAGCATCAGGGGCTGTCATCCTCCCGGTGGCTCTCCTGGTCTTGCAGACACAAGAGAGCCCATAAAAGACAGATGCAGCTGCAACTGCCTGCCTCGTAGCCACAGGAAGCCAGTGTGAACCAGCCACCATGTGGAGCATGAGGTCATCCTCCTCAGCATGTCACACAGATCTGCCAAGGTCAGAGAGACAAGCCTTCTGGGCCTCATCATCAGCCCGGGGAGGAATGGAATGAATCATGATCCGGTTGCTAAACCAATCACAAAGACAAAGACCGGGCCTTGCTGTGTCATCAAATGCATCAAACACCTTGGTGAGGGAAGGGAGAACCTGCTGGATCTCCATAATGGCACTCTTAACCTTGGGCTTGTGACCCTCAGCCATCAGAGCAACAGAGCGGGGATGCAGAACTGCATCGCCACTGTACTCCCTCCCCAAGAGTGACCTAAGGGGGTGGGAGGAGCCCAGAGTTGCCATGCAATATATTGTATGCTTGGCAAGCTTCTGGAGGTGAAGACGAATGGGCAGCAGGCCCATGAGGGCCTCTACCACACCAGTCAGAGAGGTGCGGAAAGCACCAGTAACCCACAGGGCAGTGTGGTGCTGCATCTGTGTGAAAAGGGCCAAGACACCCTTGTTGGGGTGGCTGGCATGATACCAGAGGCAAAACCCATAAGTGGTTATGGGCAACACACATGAGTGATAAAGAAGCCTCTTTTGTTCAGGAAAAAGGCTCCTAGTAGAGTTACCAAGCATTCTCATGGAGTGAACCATAGAGAACAACTTGGTAGTATAATACCAAACATGCTCCTTGAAATTCAGAGCATGGTCAAAGTAAAAGCCCAGATACCACCGGAACAGTTTAGGGCACAGGGGAGTATTGCCAGTGAATGGGGCAACACCCAGGTCAATGGCAGGATTATTATCCCACGGCTTGTGGGAGAAGTTAAAAAACTCGGACTTGTCATGCTCAAGGATGAGTGCAAAAGCAACAAAAAGGGCATGCACAATGGCATACACCTGCTGCAATGCAGCAATATTATCAGCCCACAGCTTGGACTGAACAATCAGGGTGCTGTCATCAACATACAAAAGCATGTCGACAGACAGACCTGTGGCCCTGGCCCTCCGGTAAAATAAATAAACCAGAGGAGCCAGACAAAGAGCGGAGAAAATGGGGGACAGGGTGGAGCCCTGGCCAACACCCACATCAGCCTTGAAGGGATCAGAGAGCACGCCGCCCCATGAATATGAGGTACAGCAGCCCACAAGATAAGACACAAAGAACTGGACCAGCTCAGGGGCCAGCCCAGACTTGCACATGATAGCCAAAAGCATATCATGGTTGAGTGAGGGAAAGAACTGTGCAATGTCAAACGCCACCACACTAGTCCCAAGACCCTTTGCCCACCCAGCACAAACCAGATGGGTAAGGACCAAACCAGCATCCTCTGTAGAGCATTGGGAAATCCCCCCAAGCTGGTTTGGATGAAAAATGTTCCACTTGACACAGTCAAACTGGAGATGGTACAAGATTATCTTCTCAACAAGCTTCCCCATGGTGTTCAGCAGCACTATAGGCCAGAACATCTTGGGGGTGGAGTAAGAGCGCTTCCCCGGCTTTGGTATGATAACTGAGGTAGACTCCTTGAAGTGACTGGGCCAGCAGCCTATGCAAACGCAGGCATTGGCCACAGAGAGGAGGAACTTGCGCCCACAATAGTGGTTGAGTAAACTCTTAAGGTGGGACCATGTAATGTGGTCCAGACCTGGAGAAGAGTGTCTGGAGCAGGCAGCTAACACCTTCATCATCTTGGGTGCCTGGAAAGGGTACCACTCCCTTTTTTAAAAAAAAAAATCAACAATTTAGAATGCAGTGCGTGGTAGCAGTCTGCGGCAGCTATCTATTACAGGAGAGATAGCTACAAGGTAAGGGAGAGTTCTACAGAAGGACCCTGAAGGGGTCCAACATCGTCCGATGTACTGAGTAAGGGTGTCAAGTGCCTGTGAAGGGGAGAGACTGACTAGGAGACTAGAAAGAGAAAGATGAGGAAAGAGTACATACCAGCGGGTGGGCTAGGAGTGTAGGGAGGGTGGGGAGGATCATAGGTCAGCAGCACCCCCAGGATCAGGGAGGAAGGAGAAGGCCAGGGGGTTATCCTGGAGAAAAAGGATAAGGCCGTCGAGATCCATGTAATAGTTTGAACTGCTGTCCCGAGTCCAGGACCAGCAGTGGGTGTAGAGGGGGCAGGACCAGAGGATATGGTCACGCCATTGGAACGGGAAGCCACAAGGGCACGCCACTGGTTCATTAGGGAAGAACCAAGATCAATATTCACCCGTGGGAGCGTGGTTGAGTATGCATCGAGCCAGTTGGGCGGTGAGAGAAGGGGGTTTCTTCGCCACAGAGGATAAGAAAGACCTGTCCTTGAAGTAGGAGGGTCGGATGGGTTTGTCGCAGTGTGCGAGGGGCAAGAATTGTGAGCTGAGAGCAGACGGATGGGAGGAGGTGAGTTGCCATTCCCGGATGATGTGTTTAGTGCTCAACTTCTGGATAGACGACACCCAGATTGGGGACGAGGTCGAGTAGGGTGGATGGGGTTTTGCGGAAGCGAGGGCATGGGCCAGCCCATGTACAGAGAGTCTCCAATGCAAGAGGGAGTGTGCAAAGGTGACAGAGTGGTGTTCCGAGGATTGGAACCAAGGGATAAGAAGGGAGGTGACCTGGAGGGAGGTATGCTGACCTGAGGATGGGGAGGGGGAGAGTGCAGCCTGCACCGCTGAGGGAGAGTCAGTGAGAAAGAAAAGGGAAGAAATGCTACTACTGAATAAGGGAAGTAGAGAGGAGAGGGCACAGGAAAATGCGAAACGTTCAGAGTCTGTACCTATCAAGGAACTGGCGTCAGTAGAGTCTGAGCATACAATTACATTGTCCACAGAAGCAACATAAGAGACTTGGGAGGAAAAGCCAACAAGACAGGAGGGGGGGGAAGATGAGTCAAAGCTGATTACAAGCGTACTTGAAGAGAAAAGGGCCCTGGAGAGTGCCGGGTTGAGAATAGAATTGCACCAAGAAGAGGGTACCACTCTCTGACATCGTGATTGGGGAGTTTGTCCAACACAGACAGATCACAAGCACGGCCTGAAGCTGCGTTGTAGGTACTGTGAAGGGCCTGGAATAAATCCAGGAGGTTGTGGCAGGGCCTGCCCTGATAGGACAGAGCCTCCACCGCAGAGAGCTTCCGTTGCTGAACCCAGGCCATGAGATCCCAGGGATACTTGTTAGCTGTAGCAATCTCCACAATGTGAGCATCGAAGAAGATGCACTTGGCACGTTTGCACGCAGCCCAAAAAGCCCACCATAACTCCGGGGAGGGAGCAGCATGGTGGGCAGCAATAAGCTCGGAACACTCCAGACCCCACCAGGGCTTGGAGCGACTGACAATGAAGGCCTCCTTAGAATGGGAGGCCCATGCCCAAGAGATGATCTTGAAGACGGTTGAAACCTGTGAGAGGACAATATAATGGGTGTATTGGTGGGGGCAAAACAACGAGGGATACACATTGTAAACTACTGTAATTTATATTGCAGTAGGACAATAGATCATTGAGAACAAATCTTGGGCATTTCTGGGATTGCCCAAATTGGTACATAAAATTTAACACCCTCCTTCAATCCAAGAAATGTCCATAAAAGAATATTAAAAGCTTACGTTGTTACCATTATCAAATAGAGTCAATGCTTTGACAGCATTAGCTGCATGACCCTGATTGATGGAGGGGCACTGGCGGATGTAATGACCCTTCTTACCACATTTGTAACACTTGATCTCTGAGACAGGGATATGGCGGCCATTAGTGATGGCAAGTGCGTCATCTCCCGTGGTTGCACTAGTGGTGACAGCGCGAGACGTAATGCAATTGAGTTGGCGGGTATATTCATTGATGAGTCGAGGAATGATGGAAACAAGGGTATAGTCGGAATCAGGGAGCATGTCGATAGTGATAAGGAAGGGGTCATAGAAATGGGGAAGTCCTGTAGTGATAGCAATGAGGAGATCACTATCAGACACCTTTTGGCCGGCATCGGCCAATTTGTGAACAATAGCACGGGCATGTGCAATATAAGCCGACATGGATTCCGAGCGCTCAAGGCGGAGCTTGTGAAGCTGGCGGCGGAGTGTAATGACAGTGGAACGGCCTTGGGGGGTGTGAGCGTTGGCAAGGGTGGACCAAATGACAGCGGGGTCAGGGTTGGTGCAGTGGGGGATCTGTGAAGGGGTAATATGAAGTATGATCTCGGCGCGTGCCTGGAACTGCTTGGCCTGGTGGTCTTTAATCTTCTTTGTCCTCTCTTCCCCCTCAGATAGCTCCTCAGATCCATTGACAATTCCCCACAGTGACTTGCGGGTAAGGTGTGCTTCCATATAAAATTTCCACTCACAATAATTCTCGTCGTTTAGACGTTCAAAACGAAGGTCCTTTAATTCACTTGACATGGTGTGGGATCAACAACGGCAACGGCAATCAATTGTAGGGATCTGGCCCCCTAGTGGCGTGATGGCAACAGTGATGGCGGGAATCCGGCCTCCCGATGGCAAACAATGAGAGAAGATGAGAGCTGAGGAACGGGGTTGTTGTTTTGTGTGAGAGGACAATATAATGGGTGTATTGGTGGGGGCAAAACAATGAGGGATACACATTGTAAACTACTGTAATTTATATTGCAGTAGGACAATAGATCATTGAGAACGAATCTTGGGCATTTCTGGGATTGCCCAAATTGGTACATAAAATTTAACAAAACCGCCCTCTTGACCACCTCTGGGGTGTCCAGGGCAGAGACCAAGGCCCCCACCCCTTCTGCGACCTCGCTGAGGAAGGCAGCCTCCTCATCCAAGTCCCATTTGATGATCTGCTTCCAAGCCCCTGCAAAGAACCTAGAAGTGGGAAGAACAACAGTCAGGGGGGCGTGATCCAACATGCCCTGATGATCAAGATCAATGACAGGCTTGAGCTCATTGCCCCTGGCCACAGGAAGGAAGATCTTTTTTTTTTTTTTTTTTTTTAAAAAAAATCAAATATATTTAACGTGGTGCCTGAATGCAGTCCACACCTACTAGTTTAAGACAAAACTAATAAGAAGTCCATATTTGACAATACAAACATAAAAAGATTTGGCATTAAAGGCGCCACAACCTGAAAGACTGCTCTCGATCAACCAAGAGGGAATGGGAGATATGGGAGTGCATAAATGAGAACACAGCCCAGAAATGCTGGGTGCTAAGGGTCCCCTGCCCCCTGCCAGGGGGGCAGTATGCGTCAATTTGCAGCAGGCCCCTACAGTTGCCTGACAGCTCGCAGAGGGTTGTGCCCCCTGGGGGCTGAGGTGTCAGTTCACCCTAAGTCCCTATGCCTGCCACCTGGGAGCAGCGAGGGGGATTGACCAACTGGGCCACTGCCAGGCAGTCAGGGACTAACCCAATGGCCACCAGGCAATTACCTGACGCCCCCCCCAAGGGGGAGCTTGGGGCTCAAACATGAAAGCTGAAGGATTCATGTTGAAGAACATGGTTATGTGGCCCATACAAGTCAGGAATCCTTGTAACCGGTGGTAGTCTGGACAGGACACAAAGATGTGGTGCCTCATTTGAAGATGGGCCCCACAACTGCAGCCTTGCAGCTCGGTAGGATGAAACCTGGCATGGTACTCCCCAATAGGGTTATGGCCAGTGAAAGTACGACATGCCCAGGCAAATTTGCCAGGCGAGCCACCAAAGCCAGGGATCCATGCACCAGCCTTGTGGTACATGGGCCTGAGGGGCTTGTCATTGCCCCCTATGAGGTCCAGGAAGCTGGACCCCCGATACCTAGGTGAACAGAACATGTTCACCCATTGGTCACAAACCTCCTGCATAGCCTTAGCCCTCAGGGAGTTGATGGAAGTTTGGGGCCTAGGCCCCACAGCAACAACAAGATCCTTGGCCTGCCAAACAGCCTCAGATAACATAGGGAACTTGTGCTTCAAGGGCACAACCCAGAAGATAAGCCGACAAGCGGGGTCCGCAGAGAACCACTCATCAAGAAGATGGCACACCGCCAGGGAATGAGCCTGGCCAGCATGAACTGATGGGTCCAACACACATGAGACAGAGCCACCATGCTACTCCCTCCCCAGAGTCATTGCGGGCTTTTAGGGCTGCGTGCAAACACGCCAAGCATGTCTTCTTCAATGCTTGCATTGCAGAGATTGCTACAGCTAACAAGTGTCCCTGGGATCTCATGGCCTGGGTTCAGCAATGGAAGCTCCCTGCGGTGGAGGCTCTGTCCTATTAGGGCAGGCCCTGCCATGACCTCCTGGATTGTTAGAAACAGAGCAGTGGTTGACTTATAGAGAAGTCCTAGCAGCTGTGGGCACTCGTAAAAGACTATATTAAAGAGAACTAATATGTTACTCACCTGTGGGCACTCGTAAAAGACTAAGCATTACAAGTGTACCCACAGGTGAAGTTCACTACACATCACATGACTACTTCCCACAGTCCATATTAAGAATATGACTAAGTACATCTACCTACTGACTGTCTGGAGCACATTCAACACGGATTTGTTCTGGGCCCTTCACAGTACTTACAACGCAGCTTTGGGCCGTGCTTGTGATCTGTCTGTGTTGGACAAACTCCCCGACCATGATGTCAGGGAATGGTACCCCTTCCAGGCACCCGAGATGATGGAGGTGTTAGCTGCCTGCTCCAGGCGCTCTTCTCCAGGCCCAGACCACATTACATGGTCCCACCTTAAGAGTTTACTCAACCACTATCAGGTGCGCAAGTTTCTCCTCTCTGTGGCCAATGCCTGCATTCGTGTGGGCTGCTGGCCCAGTCATTTCAAGGAGTCTACCTCAGCTATCATACTGAAGCCGGGGAAGCCCTCTTATTCTACCCCCAAGATGTTCTGGCCTATTGTGCTGTTGAACACCATGGGGAAGCTTGTCAAGATGATGATCTCACGCTGTCTCCAGTTTGACTGTGTCAAATGGAATGTCTTTCATCCAAACCAGCTTGGGGGGATTTCCCAACACTCTACGGAGGATGCTGGTTTGGTCCTTACCCATCTGGTTTGTGCCAGGTGGGCGAAGGGTCTCAAGACTAGAATGGTGGCTTTTGACATCGTGCAGTTCTTTCCTTCACTTAACCATGATATGCTCCTGGCTATCATGTGCAAGTCTGGGCTGGCCCCTGAGCTGGTCCGGTTCTTTGCATCTTACCTTGTGGGCTGCCATACCTCATATTCCTGGGGTGGCATGCTCTCTGATCCTTTCGAGGCCAATGTGGGCATTGGCCAGGGCTCTGCCCTGTCCCCCATTCTCTCTGCCCTTTGTCTAGCTCCTCTGGTTTACTTGTTTTACCAGAGGGCCAGGGCTGTAGGTCTGTCTGTTGACATGCTTTTGTATGTTGACGACAGTACCCTGATTGTTCAGTCCAAGCTATGGGCTGATAACGTTGCTGCACTACAGCAGGCATATGCCATTGTGCACACCCTTTTTGTTGCTGTTGCACTTGTTCTTGAACACAACAAGTCCAAGTTCTTCAACTTCTCCCACAAGCCGGGGGATGACAACCCTGCTATTGACCTGGGCTTTGCCATTCCATTCCTCCCCAGGCTGATGATGAGGCCCAGAAGGCTTTTCTTTCCAACCTCGGCAGGTCTGTGCGACGTGCTGAGGAGGACAACCTTACACTCCATGTGGCAGCTGGCTCACACTGGCTTCCTGTGGCTGCGAGACAGGCAGTTGTGGCTGTGTCTGTCTTTTATAGGCTCTCCTGTGTTCGTGAGACCAGGAGGGCCACCAGGAGAGTGACAGCCCCTGATGCTGCTCTCCTTTCGGTTCATCTGGGCCTGTCCATGGCAGTTGGCTATGGAGGGGCCTCTACTATTGTCCTGTATACGCACTCTGCAGGCTTTGTCTTGCATGCATTGGACCCTTCAGTTCACACTGGCCAGGCTCATTCCCTGGCAGTGTGCCGCCTTCTCAACGAGTGGTTCTCTGCGGACCCTGCTTGTCAACTAGTTTTCTGGGTTGTGCCCTTGAAGCACAAGTTCCCTGTGTTATCCAAGGCCACTTGACAGGCCAAGGATTTTATTGTTGCTGCGGGGCCTAGGCCCCAAACTTCCATCGACTCCCTGAGGGCTGGGGCTACACAGGAGGTTTGTGACCAATGGGTGAACATGTTTCGTTCACCCAGGTATCAGGGTTCCAGTTTCCTGGACCTCATAGGAGGCAATGACAAGCCCCTCAGGCCCCTGTACTACAAGGCTGGTGCATGGATCCCTGGCTTTGGAGGCTTGCCCAGTGAATTTGCCTGGGTGTGTCATACTTTCACTGGCCACGCCCCTATTGGGGAGTACTGGGCCAGGTTTCATCCCACCGAGCCGCAAGGCTGCAGTTGTGGGGCCCGTCTCCAGACAAGGCACCACATCTTTGTGTCTTGTCTGGACTACCACTGGTTGCGCAGTTTCCCAACCTGTACAGGCCACGTAACCATGTTCTTCAACATGAATCCCTCAGCTTTCATGTTTGAGCCCCAAGCTCCCCCTTGGGGGGGTGTCGGGTAACTGCCTGGTGGCCCCAACTGCCTGGCAGTGGCCCAGTTGGTCAATCCCCCTCACTGCCCCTGGGTGGCAGGCATAGGGACTTAGGGTGAATTGATACCTCAGCCCCCTAGGGGGCACAACCCTCTGCAAGCTGTCAGGCAACTGTAGGGGCCTGCTGCAAATCGACACATACTGCCCCCCTGGTGGGGGGCAGGGGACCCTTGGCACCCAGCATTTCTAGGCGATGCTCTCATTTGTGTCTAGCCCATATCTCCCATTCCCTCTCAGTTGATTGAGAGCGGTCCTTCAGGTTGTGGTGCCTTTCATGCCACATTTATTATGTTTGTACTTGTCTGGTATGGACTTCTTATTAGTTTTGTTTCAACTAGTAAGCGTGGACCGCCACCCAAGGGTGACAAGGGGGATTGACCAACTGGGCCACTGCCAAGCAGTCAGGGGCTAACCCAACGGCCACCAGGCAGTTACCTGATGCCCCCCCGAGGGGGAGCTTGGGGCTCAAACATGAAAGCCGAGGGATTCATGTTGAAGAACATGGTTATGTGGCCTGTACAAGTCAGGAAACCTCGCAACTGGTGGTAGTCCAGGCAGGACATGAAGATGTGGTACCTCATCTGGAGACAGGCCCCACAACTGCAGCCTTTTTTTTTTTTTTTTTTTTTTTTGATCAACAATTTATAACGCGGTGTGTGGTAGCAGTCTGCGGCAGCTATCTACTACAAGAGGGGTAGCTACAAGGTAAATGAGAGTTCTACAGATGGACCCCAAAGGGGTCCAACATCGTCCAATGTACTGAGTGAGGGTGTCAAGTGCCCGTGAGGGGAAGAAACTAACTAGGAGACTAGAAAGAGAAAGGTGAGGAAAAGGTACATACCAGCAGGCGGGCTAGGAATGCAGGGAGGGTAGGGAGGAGTGTAGGACAGTGGTACCCCCAGGGTCTGGGGGGAAGGAGAAGGCCAGGGGGTTATCCTGGAGAAACAGGATTAGACCATCGAGATCCGTGTAATAGTTCAAACTGCTGTCCTGAGTCCAGGACCAGCGGTGGGTGTAGAGGGGGCAAGACCAGAGGATATGGTTGTGCCACTGGAAGGGAAAGCCACAAGGGCATGCTGTTGGTTCATTAGGAAAGAACCACGATCAATATTTGCCAGTGGGAGCATGGTTGAGTATGCACCTAGTCAACCGGTGAAACGCTGGAAAACAAACTCGATGGCAAGGGTGGGGAAGCAAACACTGAGGGGACAAGGATGGGAAGCTCTCACACTAAACCCAACACTCAACTCTCAAAACTTCAAACACAACTTACTAAACTCGGAGGAGAGCTTAGGGCAAAGGTATAGGGTAGGATATGTCAAAGAGTAATCATTTTGCCAAGGCAAGTTCGAGGGGGTGCAGATCTGACAGATAGAATCAAAGTAACCGATTTTAGAGAGTTCCAAAAGACACAGTTTACTGGCTAGAATAGCCCTGGACAACTGCATGAAAATCTGATCTCTAAACTGAGTGTAATGCAAGACCCACTTGATTACAACTCCTCTGGACTCTGGGGACAAACTCAAGCTCAAGACCCACTTGGCTTAGTCTGTTCTGTCTCTGATTTAGAATTGAACTCGAAGAAATCTCAAGTCCAAATCCCTCTACTTTCTAGGCTTTAGGAAATCACACAAAAGTGAGCTCAGGGTGATTCTCCTTTTAATAACTCTTTCTGAACTCTCCTGAAGACTAGTTTCACTTAAACAATTCACACAAAATAGATCTAAACTGTTCTTGATCACGGCTGCGAAGTACTCTGCTGAGAAGTTGGGGTGAAGCCCTTCTTGCTCTTCTCAGAGGCCAGCAGCCGTATTTTTATATTGAGAGAGATACAAAAACTAAAATAGACAAAACAGAGATATATGAAATACAGGAAATTCGGTCTGATGCAAAACAAATGAAAAGAATATTTTAGAAGGTTCTTCTGCATTACTGCAGGTGTCCAAGGTGCTCGGAATATGTTCTCGAGTCAATGGCAGTCTGGCCATTGCTACTAGGTCATTGGGAATGCAAATGTTCGATGATGTATGCTTGAGCTCTTGGATCAAAATGCTGATCGTGTCTCGGAGATGGTTTCCATTGTTCCGTGCCTGCTGAGCTCTTCCTTGGGGGAGTGATTCCGTAGCATCGTGGACCCACAAAGTACACCTAATTAGTGCACAATAATCTGTTTGGAATATTTTGACACTCGGAGGTGCCGTTCCAATGTTAGGAAACTTGTTCCGTTGTCCATGCTCTGTTTCTAAGGGTTTTGCCTGTATGCATACCCTCATTTCATGCCTCTGGAATATTCTAAAGTTCTCGCGAGCTGGTTTGGCTCACTCCTGGTCTCTGAGTTTAATTTATCTCATGCACAGCCCTCCCTGATTGCGACCTAGGTTGGTTTGGCAAGCTATGTACAGCCCGGAATCCCCTAGTAGTTGCCCGAAATGCCTGCCCTTTACTGAGTTCTGTCATAAAGACTATCCCTCGCATGAGTTTAGACACCAATCCTTCTTGACCTTGTACCACCACCACCAATTTTTGAGTCGGTCTCTGGTCGGTCCACAGCATTGTAGTTAGGTATCTAACTCAATTACCAGCTTCCCCACATCCATGCCACTGAAACCCAGCGCACGCACGGCTTCTGAGAGGTCGCCAGCCGCAGCACGTTTTTTCTCCCCAGGGGCCTTTGGCTCTGCCTCCCCCCCCTCCCCCTCCCCGGCCCCTGCTGCTGTTGACTCGGTTGACGCGGCTCTGGCCAATGTCGCCGCAAAGCATTTACGCTTTGAGGCTTCCCCGGCCCTTTCATACGGCTCCACACCCTCCCCCCCCACTGAGGAAGATTTCTCCCATCTTCCTGAGGTACTTCAACCACTTCCCAAAACCACCACTGTCAAACAGGACCCTGCACTTGACTATGGTTCCTGGCTGGTAGGTACTGCCCTCCCCCGTCTTAGTCCCCTACTGGCCGCCGTGCCCCAGGACCTCAATTCCGCCCTTGCCCTTGCAGAAGGGGCATACAAACTCTTGGATGCCATCCTGGCCTCTGAGTGGTCTCAAATACCGGTCACTTCCCAAGACCAAAAAATAACATTCTGTGAGTACTTCCGTTGTTATGCGGCACATTGGGCTCCGACTCCCCCCCCTCCCCAACATGTGGACGCCACATGCCCGTTCCGTGGAACCGCTGAGGTAAGCGGCTCCTCTGTCCCCACTAATACAGCCCCTGCTGCACCGGCCTCTGGTCCGGCTATGCAGGAGTCTACTCCTGCAGGGTTGGTGCCAGTTGCTGGTACTGCCCTGGCACTGCCCCCTCCCCCTCGCCCTGTGCGCTCTCCCCAGCGCCCCTGGCCTGTTCCACCTGGTGTGGCTCCTCCTCCCCCCCTTTCCTACGCCGGCGCCCTCAGGGCAGCACCCACCTTGGTCCACGTGGCCAAGGCATTCCCCACCCTCCCGACGGATCGCGTCATTGCTGTCCAGAAGGCTGTTCTCGGCGCTCCGGCTTCCAAAGCCAAACACTCTTGCA
The DNA here is from genome assembly GCA_004296355.1 of Lepiota venenata. Taxonomy (NCBI): domain Eukaryota; kingdom Fungi; phylum Basidiomycota; class Agaricomycetes; order Agaricales; family Agaricaceae; genus Lepiota; species Lepiota venenata. The sequence continues at coordinate 1,362,659 of RCFS01000009.1, read as the reverse complement.
CTGTTGCCGGCCCTTCCAGGTGCCAAATTTTGATCCCCGGCTCTGACACCTTGTCCAAGGCATCCCTACCGCATATCACCCACGTTGTTAATTCAGTGTTATCAGCCTCCGGCTCTGCACTTTGTGTCGAGTCGGCATGCCCGGCCTCTGGGGGTTTGTCCCTCTCTACTTCTGCTGTAGCGTCAGCCTCTGAGCTGGCGGCTGTCAGTGCCGCCATTGGCAAGGACCTCAAGGCCTCCCCGGTCCCTGTCTCCCTCCCCACGTCATGATCTTATCTCAAGCTTGTGGATGTCCCTCTCTTTCAACCTGGTACCACCGACCAGGTCACCCCTGCCGAGGTAGCACAGGCTCTAAGCCGGTCCCCCCTCGCACTCTCCCTTTCCCTTGCTGGTCCCCCCTGGGTGATCCGCAATTCTGCCAAATCAACCACAGCTACTGCGTGGTTTGACATCCACGACTCACAGTCCAGCTCCCATGCCAAAGCAGTAGCCGGGCGCTCCATCCCCCTTGCTGGTACTGTCTGCTTCATCCGGACTGCTTGCGCTAGTCCCGGCACCCCCCGCTGCTCTCGTTGCTGGCGCTGGGGCCACACCATTCACTCATGCCGCGCACGCTCTGCACGTTGCCCCATCTGTTCCAAGCCTCACTCCGAGGAAGAACACCGGTCTTCAGCCGGCTGCTGCAAGGGCCACCCCAAGGCCAGGCCCCCTGTCCCCGCCACCCCCTCTGACTCTCCCTGCCCCCACATGGGCAAGTGCATTAATTGCGGCAAGTCGCATGCCACCAACAGCCCGAAGTGCCCCTTCTGGCGACACTGTTTCCAACCGGATTGGATCAAAGCCCGGTATGCGGCCAATGGTTGCACTGCAGAGACTGGTTGCAAGACCAGTGTCGGTTCTTCTGCCTGTAAGGACAAGGGGAAGCTAGCAGCTTCGGCCCCTCCCTCGTCTACGTAGGCCTTCTCATTTCTTTCTACAGTAGGTTTTGGGTTCTATCTCTCGGCACATTGGGTTCTTTTTCCTTCTCCCTGGGGCCTCTTGCCTGGCGCTTTGTCCTGCCTGCCCTTGGGGCCTCCCCATGTTTTGACTTCTCTTTAGTTACTTATTCTGGTTGGGTTCGGGTGTCTAGGTGCTCACCTGGCTCGGCCCTGGCCTGCTTTCCCTTCATGGTCACTTGACGGCCGCGCCCAGTACAATGGACATTGTTGGGCCCCCTTCGGGGGCCCTTCTGTGAACATGTTTTATATTTAAGCAGTCTATTACTTGAGCTTCAATGTAGCAGGTACACTGCCGCGGACTGCTATCGCGCACCGTGTAATAAATTGTTGAGACAAAAAAAAAAAAAAAAAGTGAGTTTAGACACCAATAGGCATACGCTAGGGCACAAACACCCTATACACAGTCGAACTGGCGACCTCGGGATAGGTCCCAATCCTCTCTGAGGTTCATAGATGTATTGCCATTGATTTTATAGTAATAAAATCAGTAAAAATGGTGTATTTTAGGTGTAGACCCAAAATCGGCTTATCACCAGGCAGCAAGGGAAGGTGGTTTTTTTGCCACAGAGGATAAGAAGGACCCATCCTTGAAGTAGGAGGGTCGGATGGGCTTGTCGCAGTGTGCGAGGGGCAAGAATTGCGAGCCAAGAGCGGACGAGGGGGAGGAGGCGAGCTGCCATTCCCGGATGATGTGTCTAGTGCTTAACTTCTGGATAGATGACGCCCATATTGGGGACAAAGCTGAGTGGGGTGGATGGGGTTTTGTGGAAGCGAGGGCATGGGCCAGCCCATGCACTGAGAGTTTCCAATGTGAGAGAGTGTGTGCAAAGGTGATAGAGTGGTGTTCTGAGGATTGGAACCAAGGGATGAGGAGGGAGGAGACCTGAAGGGAGGTATGCTGTCCTGAGAAGGGGGAGGGGGAGAGTGCAGCCTGCACCGCTGAAGGAGAGTCAGTAAGAAAGGAGAGGGAAGTAATGCTACTGCTAAACAGAGGGAGCAGAGAGGAGAGGGCAAAGGAAAATGCAAAACGTTCGGAGTTGGTACCTGTTAAGGAACTGGCATCAGTAGAGTCTGAGCATACAATTACATTGTCCACAGAAGCAACATAGGAGACTTGGGAGGAAAAGCCAGTGAGACGGGAGGGGGAGGAAGATGAGTCGAAGCCAATTACAAGCATACACAAAGAGAAAAGGGCCCTGGAGAGTGCCGGGTCAAGAACAGAATTGCACCAAGAGGACAAAGCGTTTTTGGAGCAGGGGAATGGGGGTTTGAGAAAGGTAAATTGTTCAGAAAACTGGTTGAGGATGCGGTAACTGGGTTCGGCCAAGGGATGTGACTGGAGGATGGGATCACTGACAATGGAAGGGAGTGCCGCATCCATGAAGGCAAGGGTGGACCCCAAGATCCACTTCTGTCTGGCAGTGAGGAAGGGAAGTGATAGAGGGTGGCGCTCAGTGGTGGAGGCGTTGGTAAGGAGGGAGTTGATCCCATGAGTGTGAGGGAGGGAGGCAATCTGCATGGTGCCCCGGGTTTGGAGTTTTCTCAGGTGTAGGTGGATGGGCAGAAGGCCCACAATGGCTTCGACTCCTTGGGATGGAGAGGTGTGGAAGGCTCCCATAATCCACAAGGTGGCACACTGTTGCAAGGCCCTGAGCTGCTTGAGAAGTCCCTTGACGCAGGCTGCATCGTGGAACCAGAGGGAGGAACCATATGTCATCAAGGGGATGACACATGAACGGTAGAGGAGGCGTTTGTGTGAGGGGGTGAGTTCTTGGGAAGAGTTGCCTAGTAGGCGCATGGCTCCTAGGAGTGAGAAGGATTTGTTTGCATAGAAAGAAACATGTTCCTTGAAAGAGAGTTGGGGATCAAACCAGAAACCCAGATAATGCCATATAGGGGATGGTAGGAGGGGAGTGTTCCCAGTGAAGGGGGCATAGCCCAGGTCTAAGGGGGGGAAGGATTCATCGTGCCTCCTGGAGAAAAAGAACAACTCGGTTTTGGAATGTTCAAGGACTAGTCCAAAGTCAGACAGAAGTTGGAAGACAATTCCATATGCTTTAATCAGGGGAGGGGTCATGTCCACCCACCGTTTACCTCAGGATACAATGAGGCTGTTGTCAACATAGGACAGGAAGTCAATATTCCTGAGGAGGGGGTCAAGAGAGAACAGGTGATCTGCAATGTAAAGGACCGGTGCAAGGAAGAGGGATGAGAGTACTGGAGATAGGGCAGAACCCTGGACAACCCCTATGGAGCAGTCCATGGGGCTGGAGACAATGTTTGCCCCCAGGATAGGGAAGTGGTGCGGCCTACAAGGTAGGATTTGAAGAATGCAAGAACCTGGGGGAGGAAACCCTGGTGGCGTAGAATGGTGATGAGAGTGGAATGATGAAGGGAGGGGAAGAATTGGGTGACATCAAAGGTGACTATGCCGGTGACCATGTTTTTGGCCCATCCGGCTTGGACAAGGTGGGACAGATAGAGGCCAGCATCTTCAGTAGAATGACCAGCGATGCTGCCAAGTTGACAGGGGTGAATGAGTGTGTGGTGGACAGCTGCAAATTGGAGTCGAGTGGCCAGCATTTTCTTGAAAAGTTTACCCATAGTGTTAAGGAGCATGATGGGGCGGAAGTCTCCGGGCTTAGTGTGGGAGGGTTTGGGGGGTTTGGGGATAATGACAGTGGTCGAATCTTTGAAGTAGGAAGGCCAGTGTCCATGTTCAATACAGGCATTGGCAAGGGCAAGGAGGGCAGAATGACAAGCAGGGTGGGATACCAGTCTTTTTAGGTGTCACCAAGTGAGGTGGTCGGGGCCAGCAGCAGACCGGTTGGAAGTGCCTGCTAGGGCTTCATCAAGCTCAGGCGGGGCAAAGGGAACCCAAACGTGTGGGCTTTGCTCGGGGAGGTAGTCGAGCCCTGAGAGGTCTGTTGTGCGGTCCTTTGCACTGAAGAAGTGAGAGCCCAGTGTGTCAAAGAGTTCCTCCTGGGTAACACAGGGTTTGGAGGTCCTGGAGTCAACAACTGTGTCGATGGCTGGCAGGGAGCGGGGGCCCACCCAAGACATCAAGTCCCAGGGCTGCTTGTTGGTGACCACTATGTCCTTAGCCAGAGTGTTGTAGTAGGTCCATTTGGCAGAGCAGCAGCCAGAGCAGAATGAGCCCCAAGTTTCTTTGGAGGGGGAGGACCTGTATGATTCCAGGAGGAGCAAGCAGGCATTGTTCCACCATGGTTTGGATCTGTGGCAGACCAGGGAGGCCCTTGAGTTGGCAGACCAGGCGTCAGAAACAATGGACATGAGAGAAGAGGCAAATGCCTCAATGTCCCCGGCTAAGCAGAGAGGGTGGGAGGATGGGAGGGAGCCTAAGCCATGTGAGACTGCATCAAGGAAGGAGGTTTCCTCCTCAGAGTCAATCTTTATCACAGTTTTCCGGACAAAGGGAATTTTGGAGGGGATAGGGAGAGTGAAAGCCAGGGGGGCATGGTCTGACAGCAGTCAGAGGTGGGGTAGAACGTGGTACTTGGAGATGGAGAGTCCATTAGAGAAGAAGGCCAAGTTGATGACGGTGGAGGATTTGTTCTGGTCCCTGGGATAGAACGTAGGATGGGGAGAGGTTGGTAGGGCCCTAGTCAGTGAGAGTGACTCTGCTATACTGAGGAGTCTGGCGGCTCTAGTGGGATGGGTGGGGTAGGAGGGGTCCCATTCACTCAACCTGATGTTGAAGTCCCCAACCAGGCAGAGGCAGGAATGTGATGAAAGGGAGAGCATGTCCATCAGAAAGGACAATGCAGAGTCATGTGCGTCATTATAGATTCCCACCAAGTGTACGGGACCAGTGGGGAAGAAGAGGGATAGCCAAGAGATGTCCCGGTGTGAGGCTATGTCACAGCGGAGGGAGGGGCGGAGGGGGCGGAGGGATTTGTGAACAAAGACTATCAACCGGGGGCGTAAGGGAGAGTCAGGATCATTCTTGTTACCAGGTGAGACAAGACAGTCCCAGTCAGGATGGAGGGGGCCGCTGATGACAGGGGCACCCTTTTTGTTAGTAGTGGAGAGGACATACCTGATGATTCTCCAGGGGGGTTCCTGTACAAAGACCAAGTCAATGGCCAGGGTAGACAGAGTAACCAGAAGGGTTTCCAGTAGAGAATAATTGTGGGCCACATTTTGAGAGACCATAGAGAGAGAGTTGGCCAAGGGCATCCTACCAGTAGGACACTCTGGGAAAGAAAAAGGGGAAGTGGAGGGGGGGACAACCAGATCAGGGGTAGGGGAGCAGAGGAAGGGGCGGGCAAAGGGCACGTCGGGGAAGGGAAGAGGGACAGTGTCTGACAAATCATGTACAGACATTAGGAGGAGCAGAGGAGGCAGCTGCGGCTTCAGCATGGGCATGGTGCTATTCTGTGTGGATGGTCTCCCTTAGGAGAGTTTGCTGGTTGACACAGCCTTCAATCCATTTGGGTTTGAAGCGGTGGTGCCAGAATGGGCATCTGGTACTGTTGGCAGGGTGGGGGCCGTCACAGTTGCAACATTTGGCACCGTGAGGGCAGGGTTGGTTGCGAGGGGTGGCCAGGATAGGGGGGTTAGCCTTGGGCTTGCCCTGGCAACAGGTGGCATGGGAGCAGTGGTTTTCTTCCTTGTGGGGACCCCTGCAGATGGGGCAGGCAATGTTGAAACGCCTACAGACGTTAACCATGTGGCCCCAGGTCCAACAACGGGAGCACAGAGGGACGCTGGGGCAGGCAGTGGCTTTACAAATGCAGCAGATGTTGCTGAGGATAGGTACGGTGTGGTTGGCCACTGCATCAGCAGCAGTACCAGACTGGGAGTCCCAAATCTTGAACCAGACAGTGGCAGTGTCAGCTCCCCTGTTGTTGCGGGAGGGGTGGGGAGGGGAAACAATTTGGAAGTGGGGGGCCAAGGGGGAGTGTGAGAGGGCCTCACAGACAAGGCGGCGGACCTCTGGGTAGGAAGCAGAACCCCCGGTACAGGGCATATCCAGTACTTTGAGGTAAGACTTGGAGCGGGCTTTGCCTGCTTCGGAAATGCCGCCTTCAATGACCTTGGAGGCCCAGGCGCAGATAGTATGGACATCCTCATCATTGGAGACCTCTCGACAGAGTAGGCGGGTGGCTGTCTTGTCCCTGGAGATGAAGAGGATGCGGCAGGAAGAGGAGGAGGCAACAAGGCCCTTGTTGGCTGAGTCGACGATGCCGGGGAGATCAAGTACCGCTGGCGGGGGTGAGGGGAGGGCAAGTATGACCTCACAATGCGTTGGGCCCTTGGTGGTGGATGTGAATCTGGGTTTCGGCTTGGCTAAAGCCGAGCCCGGGGCGTTCTTGTTGTTGGGGGGTGAGGTGCCTTTGGCACATGCCATGCGCTCAAGTTCCTCAGGAGAGGCATCTGGGAAGGCCCAGGAGAGCATGATGAGGCAACCAGTCCAGCTGGAGGTAGAGGTGGTGGGGGGGGGGAGGTGGCAACATTGGCCCAGGAGTGGCCTGGGCTGCTGTGGGAAGAAGGGGGAGGGGGGAACCACGGTTTTGAAGGGTCCAGATCCAGCCAACGGGGAAGGTCCGGAGTTCTGGGTCAGGGTACGGCCAGAACCAATCTTGGGGCAAGGGATAGAAGTAGACTTCTGACCGCCCTGAACAGGGGTAAACCCCAGATCAGGTCCCTTTGATCCAGGTCTGGTAACACACTTACCTTTATTAATTTGGGCAGGCGAGGGTGAGGGGGGCCTCATGTCCACATCAGGGGAGTGGGCAGGAGGGGGCAAGGAGGGGGGGAGGAGGGCTGGCGATACAGCCAGGGCAGCTGGGCCCAGAGTCGGGGGGGGAGGGGGAGGAGGAGGGTGGGAGGGTGGGTGTAGGCACGGGAACGGGATATTGCATACCTGCGTTGATAACGTGTTGAAGCCATTTGGCAAGGCTAAAGTTGCCCTGAGAGCGGACCATGTTGGCTAACTTGGGCAAGGCAAGGATTGTATTGAGCATGTTGAACAGGTAGGGAATGACAATGGGGTGGTCATTATCGACCAGCTCTGAGTGTGAGAGTGACTGAAGCCAATCCCTCACCATTTTTATGTTCTCGTCTGCCTCGACGGCATCAGCAGTGATCTTTTCATAGGCGACAGGGCCGGGAGTTCCTTGTCGTCTGGCTGGTCAGACCAATTGGCAGGGGGTATTTCTGGCTGGGGGGGAGGGTCCATGTCGCATGAAGTAGGCATAACGTCGCAGAGGCGTTTGGTGGGGTCCATAGCCTCTATGGTGTGTGAGGATTCCTCAGAGTTGGAAAATTCCTTGTCACTGTTGCCGGGCTTGACACAGACCCATTGGCTAGAGTGTGAGGCCCTAGAAGCCGTACGGGAGGGGAGACTGAAAGCGCCAGCCGAGGAGGTGAAGGGGAAGGCTTTGTTAGGAGTGCTCTGGCAGTCCTATGGACTTGTGTTGTGGTTTGTGGACTTGTAGATAGCACAGGACACTTAGATCAACATGTCATGTGATCAGGTAGTGTAGTTGCACCTGTGGACGAGTTTGGGACTTCTAGTCTCTCACAGCTGTCCACAGGTGAGTAGTTTAGCTACTTAGAGTCCCAGTCTCTCACAGCTGTCCACAGCTTGTTCATTTGTTTCTACCTCAATTCTACACGTATTCCCTTCATTCCTTTGCTGCTAGGACTCCTCAGCAGTCCCCCAATGTTCCTGCTTCAACAGGTTTGAGGGCTCAACACCATGATGGGTGATGAGCTGGCATAGTCGGCAAAGCTGCTAAAGATGGTGGTGTTGGGGTTCACCGGCGTTGGAGACAGGGTTTCAGAAATAGAATTGCTCATTGTATGCTCAAAGACCAGCACAAAAGGCCGCAAAAGCAAATCAATGGTGGTGGTAAGAGGACAAGAAACATGCACAACTGCAGCCTTGCAGCTCGGTGGGATGAAACCTGGCACGGTATTCCCCAATAGGGGCGTGGCCAGTGAGGGTACGACATGCCTGGGCAAATTTGCCAGGCAAGCCTCCAAAGCCAGGGATCCATGCACCAGCCTTGTGCTACACAGGCCTGAGGGGCTTGTCATTCATCGCTTCTTGTTCTGGTACTCCCATCAGTACTAGCACAGCCACACTCTTCCTCCTCACCAAAACTCACTTTTTGCATGCAAGCTCTATTGGATCTTCAATCCAGAAGTACTGTATCATGCCCTCAACCAGGGCCTCTGACCAACTCTGAGGGGGGAGGGCAGATTGTGGCAGATCTTCCGCTGCAGCCCAACCTTCCCCTGGTGATCCACTGGATACTCTCCAGTCCCCTGTGCCCAGGCATCCCCCTGGCCCCCAGTCTCAAGTGGATGACCTGATGGCAAGTGCTCATGAGCCTCTCCCAGCTGCCCCTGGCCTTTCTTTTCTCGACAATGGGTCTGCCACCATCGAGTCATTCTTGGAAGATAGGACCCCTACCAAGCCCATTTGACCCAACTCCAGGGCTTCCAAACGCCCCCAATCCACTGCAGGATCCGACAACAATGATGACATGTCTGATGCCTTGGGTTCTCACCCAGCTGATGCCTCGGGTGGCAGTCTGTTTGCCCTGCCGCCAATTTCCCCTCTTTGTTTGGAGGCCCCTCCTTTGGATGGGCCGGGACTGGCTTTAGCTGTGATAGGGCAGTTGCTCAGAGTGGCCAATGGCTGGCTGCACGAGAGGGGCCGGGGTCTCGACCTTGGTGACCCTGAGACTACTGAGCTCTTCAGGGCTGTGAGCAACACCCTGGAGACGTTATCTCATGTGGGTCTGCTGGATACCCCAGTGACCCGCACGTCCATGGCCACCCTTCGGGGTCTTACAGCCAGGACTATTGTCTGGGACATCTCTGATGTCCCCCCTTCCATCCGCCAGGGGATGGGTGACACCTCCTCTGGGGGTGCTGCCCCTCTGCCAGGCGACTCCATGGATCTGGCACCAGATATGGCCCCAGACTCCTCTGCTGCTGGGTTGGCTCCCAAATCCCCTCCTGCTCATTGGGATAAGGGCAAAGGGAAGGCCCCGGCCCCTCCTCCTCCCCCAGGAGGAGCCCAGGGTGCTGCTGCTGCCTTGAGACCCAGTCCTTCACAGGCCAGTACCTCCTCAGGCAACACCTCTGCAAAGGGGCGCACCTATGCGGTGGCAGCCAAGTTTCCACTTGGTCCGCCCCCTAAGGTTAATGAGGCCACTAAGCCAAATGTGCAGAAGCGTTCATTTGCACAGGTTGCCAAGGGGTTGCCTCCCCCCTCAAGGGATGCCTCCACCCAGGTTGCAGCTATTATGGCCATGGTAAAGGTATTCCCTCATCTTACTCTGGAGCAAATCACCCACACCATTGGTAAGGGTGGTCCCGCTTCCCCTGCTCCATCCTCCTCCTCGCAGCGCAGGCCCAAGCGCCTGAGGATGACTACTGCTGGCCCCTCTTGGCGCCAGGTCCTCATCATCTTTCATGGTGACAAGCCCGCTCTGAGGGACCTCTCTAACATGAATGGGGCTGTTAATCGTGCCCTTGAAGTGGCTAAATCCCCACTTGTTGTCACACAGGTTTCACCTGCATACAATGGGTACTCTCTGGCAACTAATGACATTGCCAAGGATGCCAATGTGACCCTCATCTCTGGGTGGGTGTCGCACTACTTTCCCCAGGGGTCTAGGCCCCAGGCTACTGTTCCCTCGTCCAAGTCCTTTATGAGGGTTTGTGACATTCCTTGTCTCAGTCCCAACAGCCAGGTCATTGACCAGCAGGCAATCGAGAATATCATGCAGCAGTCCTCTCATAGGGGCTTCCAATTCCTGGTTGGCCCCCCCAGGGTCAAGTGCAATTCTGCCCACTCCGACTCCTGTATGGTTTGGTTCAAAATATGGGACTCTGGCACAAGTTCCGTTGCTCGTCAGATGGTCGACCGCTTGTTGGCCATTGGTACTCTTTTGTTTTTTTTTTTAAAATCAAATATATTTAACGTGGTGCCCGAATGCAGTCCACGCTTACTAGTTAAAACAAAACTAATAAGAAGTCCATACTAGACGAGTACAAACATAAAAAAAAATTTTTGGCATTAAAGGTGCCGCAACCTGAAAGACCGCTCTTGATCAGCCGAGAGGGAATGGGAGATACGGGCACGCACAAACACGAGCGCAGCCCAGAAATGCTGGGTGCCAAGGGTCCCCTGCCCCCCTGGCGGGGGGCAGTATGTGTCAATTCGCAGCAGGCCCCTACAGTTGCCCAACAGCTTGCAGAGGGTTGTGTCCCCTAGGGGGCTGAGGTGTCAGTTCACCCTAAGTCCCTATGCCCGCCACCTGCAGGCAACGAGGGGGATTGACCAACCGGGCCACTGCCAGGCAGTCGGGGGCTAACCCAACGGCCACCAGGCAGTTACCTGACGCCCCCCCAAGGGGGGGCTTGGGGTTCAAACATGAAAGCTGAGGGATTCATGTTGAAGAACATGGTTACATGGCCCGTACAAGTCGGGAAACCTCGTAACCGGTGGTAGTCCAGACAGGACACGAAGATGTGGTGCCTCGTCTGAAGACGGGCCCCACAACTGCAGCCTTGTGGCTCGGTAGGATGAAACCTGGCACGGTACTCCTGGATAGGGGCATGGCCAGTGAAGGTACGACATGCCCGGGCAAATTCCCCGGGCAAGCCTCCAAAGCCAGGGATCCATGTACCAGTCTTGTGGTACGTGGGCCTGAGGGGCTTGTCATTGCCCCCTATGAGGTCCAGGAAACTGGAGCCCCGATACCTGGGTGAACAAAACATGTTCACCCATTGGTCACAAACCTCCCACGTGGCCTTGGCCCTCAGGGAGTCAATGGAAGTTTGGGGCCTAGGCCCCGCAGCAACAATGAGATCCTTGGCCTGTCAAACAGCCTCAGATAACATAGGGAACTTGTGCTTCAAGGGCACAACCCAGAACACTAGGCGACAAGTGGGGTCCACAGAGAACCACTCATCAAGAAGGCGGCACACCACCAGGGAATGAGCCTGGCCAGCGTGAACCAAAGGGTCCAACGCATGCGAGACAGAGCCCGCAGAATGCATATACAGGACAATAGTAGAGGCCCCTCCAGGAATACGAGGTGCGGCGGCCCACAAGGTAGGACGCAAAGAACTGGACCAGCTCAGGGGCCAGCCCGGACTTGCACATGATAGCCAGAAGCATATCATGGTTGAGGGAAGGAAAGAACTGCGCAATGTCAAAAGCCACCACACTAGTCTTGAGTCCCTTTGCCCACCCGGCGCGAACTAGATAGGTAAGGACCAAGCCAGCATCCTCCGTAGAGCGTTGGGAAACCCCCCTGAGCTGGTTTGGATGAAAGACGTTCCATTTGATGCAGTCAAACTGGAGACGGCGCAAGATCATCTTCTCAACAAGTTTCCCCATGGTGTTCAACAGCACAATGGGCCGGAACATCTTGGGGGTGGAGTAAGAGGGCTTCCCTGGCTTCGGTATGATAACCGAGGTAGACTCCTTGAAGTGACTGGGCCAACAGCCCATGCAAACGCAGGCGTTAGCCACAGAGAGGAGGAACTCGCGCACACGATAGTGGTTGAGTAGGCTCTTGAGGTGGGACCATGTAATGTGGTCCGGACCTGGAGAGGAGCGCCCGGAACAGGAGGCTAGTGCCCATTCAGCATCATACCGCTTGGCCCACCAAGGGCAGTCCCTGTCATAGGGAGCATGTTCGCCACTACAGTTGCGGCAGCGAGGGGGGTGAGGGCATGGCTTGCCCTTGGAGGTGGCGGGAGAGGGGTTCTTGCCCTTGTGGGCCTTACAGCACCCAGCCATAGCGTGGTGGTTAGCCTCAGAATGAGGCTCGCCACAAAGGGGGCACACGGCGAACCGGGCCTTGCAGACTTGAGAAGTGTGGCCCCACTTCCAGCAATGCTGGCAGAGGGAAACACCCTGACGGGGTTTGGCAGCCCTAATAGGGCACACCCGAGTACCAACGGCCAATGAATGGTCGACCATCTGACGAGCAATGGAACCCGTGCCAGAGTCCCAGATTTTGAACCACACCGTGCACGAATCGGAGTGGGCAGAGTTGCATTTGACCCGGGGTGGGCCAACAAGGAACTGGAAGCCCCGGTGAGAGGACTGCCGCATAATGTTCTCGATTGCCTGGCAGTCGATGACCTGCCCGTTGGGACCAAGACGAGGGACGTCGCAAACCCTCATAAAGGACTTGGATGATGGGACAGTAGCCTGGGGTCTAGACCCCTGGGGAAAGTAGTGCGACACCCATCCAGAGATGAGGGTCATGTCAGTGTCCTTGGCAATGTCGTTTGTTGCCAGAGAATATCCATCGTATACAGGTGAAACCTGCATAACGATGAGGGGAGACTTGGCCACTTCAAGGGCACGATTGACGGCCCCATTCATGTTGGAGAGATCCCTCAGGGCAGGCTTGTCGCCATGAAAGATGATAAGGACCTGGCGCTGAGAGGGGCCAGCAGTGGTCATCCTCGAGCGCTTGGGCTTGCGCTGCGAGGAGGAGGAGGGAGTAGGGGAAGTGGGACCGCCCTTACCAATGGTGTGGGTGATCTGCTCTGTAAGATAAGGGAATGCCTTCACCATGGCCACAATAGCAGCGACCTGGGCAGAGGCATCCCTCGAGGGGGGAGGCGACCTCTTGGCGACCTGCGCAAATGAATGCTTCCGTGCATTCGGCTTGGTGGCCTCGTTGACCTTAGGGGGCGGGCCAAGTGGAAACTTGGCTGCCACCGCATAGGTGCGCCCCTTTGCAGAGGTGTTGCCCGAGGAGGTGCCAGCCTGTGAAGGGCTGGGTCTCGAGGCAGCAGCAGCACCCTGGGCTCCCCCCAAGGGAGGAGGAGGGGCTGGGGCCTTTCCTTTGCCCTTGTCCCGACAAGCGGGAGGGGGTTTGGGAGCCGACCCAGCAACAGAGGAGTCTGGGGCCGTATCCAGTGCCAGATCCATAGAGTTGCCCGGCAGAGGGGCAGCACCCCTGTGGCCATTGGTACTCAGGCTTGTCTTATCAGGGCTACCAAGCCTCATCAGGGTGTTTCTCTCTGCCAGCATTGCTGGAAGTGGGGTCACACCTCTCAAGTCTGTAAGGCCCAGTTCGCTGTGTGCCCCCTCTGTGGCAAGCCTCACTCTGAGGCCAACCACCACGCTATGGCTGGGTGCTGTAAGGCCCACAAGGGCAAGAACCCCTCTCCCACCACTCCCAAGGGCGAGCCATGCCCTCACCCCCCCCACTGCCACAACTGTGGTGGCGAGCATGCTCCCTACAACAGGGACTGCCCTTGGTGGGCCAAGCAGTATGATGCCGAGTGGTTTTGCAAGCAGTATCATAAGGTAAGGTCCAGGCAGACCTTGTTGAAGCAGGAATGTTGGGGGACTGCTGAGGAGTCCTAGCAGTGAAGGAACAAAGGGAATACACATAGAATTGAGGTAGAAACAAATGAACAAGCTGTGGACAGCTGTGAGAGACTAGGACTCTAAGTAGCTAAACTACTCACCTGTGGACAGCTGTGAGAGACTAGAAGTCCCAAACTTGTCCACAGGTGCAACTACACTACCTGATCACATGACATGTTGATCTAAGCATCCTGTGCTATCTACAAGTCCACAAACCACAACACAAGTCCATAGGACTGCCAGAGCACTCCTAACCGACCTCGCCTTGCACTTCTGCTAACTCATGACCTCCTCATGCCTAGGACAACTAGTGTACAGGAGATCTGGGTGTTTTCCCAGAACGTCAATTGTAGTTATTCGCTAGTTGATGTACACCTGGAGACTTTGAAATGTGATTTTGATGTGCTCTTTTTTCAGGAACCGCCCTGGAGGACGGTTCGCTCTGCTCCCTCAACACACTCTAAGGAGGGTGATGAAGTAATCAGTGCTCTGCTCCATCCGGAGTGGACATGCATGGTCCTGCCCAAGGTTGGCAACCTGAACCCGCAGGTTATGGCCTATGTCCATAACTGGCTTAAGCCTCTCTGGCCCGTGTTTAGACGCGATCTGGTAGATAACCGCGATCTGTTGCTTCTGTCCCTGTTCTTTGGCAGGGAGCCAATCCATCTTCTGAATGTCTATTCTGACAACAGGCACACTGCCATCAGGCTTCTCTTGGGAGGCTTGATGGATGAACTTCCCCCTCTGTTCTATATGGGGGGCGACTTCAACTGTCACTCGTGCATGTGGGATCCTGATCAGATCCCCCACCCGGGTGTGGCACAGTCCCTATTGGAGGCTGCGTCAGATCTTGGGCTGGATCTGGTGCTCCCTGTAGTGCCGGGCCCTACCCAGTTCCCTCACAATCGGAATCTAAACCCCTCGGTTATAGATTTGATCTTCCTTCCTGTGGCCAGGGGCGATGAGCTCAAGCCTGTCATTGATCTCGATCATCGGGGCGCGTCAGATCACGCCCCCCTGACCGTTGTTCTCCCCACCTCTAGGTTCCTTGTGGGGGCCTGGAAGTGGGTCATTAAACAGGACTCGGACGAGGAGGCTGCTTTCCTTGGCAAGGTCGCAGAAGGGGTGGGGGCCTTGGTCTCTGCCCTGGACACCCCAGAGGTGGTTGAGAGGGCAGTTTCGACTGTCTCCGAGATCATTTCCCGGGCATGGGCCTCCCACTCTAAGGAGGCCTTCATTGTTGGTCGCTCTAAGCCCTGGTGGGGCCCAGAGTGCTTCAAGCTCATTGCTGCCCACCGTGCTGCTCCCTCCCTGGAGTCGTGGCGGGCTTTTAGGGCTGCGTGCAAACATGCCAAACGTGTCTTCTTCGATGCTCGCATCGCGGAGATAGCTACTGCTAACAAGCGTCCCTGGGACCTCATGGCCAGGGCTCTGCCCTGTCCCCCGTGCTCTCTGCCCTTTGTCTGGCTCCTCTGGTTTATTTGTTCTACCGGAGGGTCGGAGCCGCAGGTCTGTCTGTCGACATGCTTTCATATGTGGATGATGGCACCCTGATCGTTCAGTCCAGGTTGTGGGCTGATAACATTGCTGCTGTGCAGTGGGCATATGCCATTGTGCACGCCCTGTTCATTGCTTTTGCACTCGTTCTTGAGCATGACAAGTCCGAGTTTTTCAATTTCTCCCGCAAGCCGGGGGATGATAACCCTGCCATTGACCTGGGCTTTGCCCCGTTCACTGGCGACACTCCTTTGCGCCCTAGGCCATTTTGGCGGTACTTGGGCTTTTACTTCGACCGTGCTCTGAATTTCAAGGAGCATGTTCATTATTATACTACCAAGTCGTTCTCTATGGTTCAAGCCTGTTGAATATGCTCCAGACAGTCAGTAAGTAGATGTACTTAGTCATATTCCTAATATGGACTGTGGGAAGTAGTCACGTGATGTGTAGTGAACTTTGCCTGTGGGTACACTTGTAATGCTTAGTCTTTTACGAGTGCCCACAGGTGAGTAACATATTAGTTCTCTTTAATATAGTCTTTTACAAGTGCCCACAGCTGCTAGGACTTCTCTATAAGTCAACCACTGCTCTGTTTCTAACAGGTTATGGGCCCTGGGCTCTAGCAGTTCGCTTGTCGACACTCGAAAACTTGACCGATTGGCGTCAAATTCTGGATTCCGATACGTCTCGACGCTCCCTACACGCCCTCCAAATTTCGTACGATTCCGACGCGATTTGCCCCGGGAAAGCGCGTTTTACTCCAGCTCTCCCTCCTTTCCCTCTACACTCTCTACACTCGATCGCTTCTGGACAGCCCGGATTGCGCCCGTTTGTCTCGAAACTTCACACACGCATTTGTTACACGTTGGTGCTCCCTCTGCTCTCATTTCACGCGCATGCAATCCACCGTTCCTTTCCTATCCGCCATTCTTTCCATTCCAACCTCCTTGCTCATAGCACATCGAAATCGCGTCCGTTTGCCGTGAAACCTTGCATGATCAATTGTTCACATTGCACCTACGGCGCCTCCAAGTTTCCCACGAATCCGCCCACGCGTTCCCCGTCAATCGCGCATTCTTTCCCCACATCCTCCTACTATGCTCTCCATCACTCCCACCTTTGCCAAACTCTCTCCCCTCACCTTCGCCACTTGGTCTCAGGAGATGGTAGCTTGGTTAAAGGTCTGTGAGCTGTGGAAGCTCGTCTCTGGGGTCTCTGTCAGGCCCCCTGGTAACTCTGGTGATTCTCTGGCTTGGGACTCTCTGGCAGCCTCTGCTGCTGCTCTGCTGTGCTCTATGCTGGACTCTGAGGTTCTGGCTCTACTCTCTGGTGTCTCTGATGTCTCTGGTGATCCTGTGGCTATCTGGGCCACCTTGTGCGCGTTTTTTGGCGATTTAAGCGCCCAATCAAGCGCACCTTCGCCCACTCTGTTCCCTTCCCTTTTCCCCTGTGACCTCGAATTTGCTGGCTGTTCCTCTGATGTCCGTGGCTCATCCTCTCCCCCTCCTTCACCATTACCCTCTGCATGTGCCACTCCCCCTCTCCAGCTTGATGCCAGCTTTCATTGGCTCGCTGACAGTGGTGCTACATCTCACATGACTCCACACAGACACTGGTTCTCATCCTACACCCCTCACCATATTCCTATCCAACTTGCCAATGGCTCCGTCATTTTTTCAGCTGGTGTTGGGACTGTCAGGTTTCAGCCCAAGGTTAGAGGTAAGCAGGAAATACAACTATTGGACTTATCCAAAGTTGTGACTCCTGTGGTGCAGAATGGGGACAAGCTGCAACTTCTGGAATTATCCAGGGTCCTTCATGTTCCTGATCTTTGCACCAACCTCCTTTCTTGCCTCTACCTCACTCACCACAAGGGGGTCACAGTTCTCATGCATGGAACTGGCATGAACTTCTTTCAAGGCAACAATCTCATTTTTATGGCCACTCTCCCTCGAAACCAGAACTCTGCCTACCTCGATGGAACCACTATTCCACCTGAGACCGCCCACACCATCTCCACTCTCCCTGTTGATCTCTCACTGTGGCATCGTTGCTTCGCTCACCACAACTATGCCGATGTCTGTAAGATGATCCAGGAGAACTTGGTGACTGGCCTTAAGCTAGACTCTGACGCGACACCTGACCCCATCTGCGAACCCTGTATTGCAGGCAAGATGCATGCCAACCCCTTCTCTCCTTCACTCAACCACAACCGCACTCCCCTCGAGCTCATTCACACTGATCTTCATGGTCCCCTCCCTGTCTCCTCTCATGCTGGTTATCATTACTGGATTGTGTTCATTGATGATGCCACCCGCTTTTGTGCTGTCTACCTCCTGAAATCTAAATCAGGAGCCTTCGACGCGTTTCAGGCCTACAAGTCCTGGGCTGAAACCCAACTTGGCACCAAGATTCGAGCACTCCAGGATGACAAGGGTGGTGAGTATATGTCGAACAACTTCCTGAAGTTCACCACAGATTGCGGGATTGAGTGATGTCACTCCACTCGAAATCGGCCCCAGCAAAATGGTCTTGCTGAGCGCGCCAATTGTACTATGGGTGAACATATCACTACTATGCTGGCTGAGTCTGGTCTTCTTTCTTCGTTCTGGGGTCACTGTCTATCCTCTATGGTCCATGTCTGGAATCGCCTTCCCACTGCACCTCTCCCTCACACCACTCCCTATGAGGCATTCTATGGGCGCAAGCCTGATGTCTCTCATCTCCGTGTGTGGGGGTGTACTGCCTATGTCCACATCCAGCGTGATAAGTGTAACTCTTTACAACCTCATGCTGAGAAGTGTGCTTTCATTGGCTATCCACCAGACTACAAGGGCTGGGTGTTTTACAACCCCACCACTTGTAAGACCATGATTTCTGAGCAAGCCGACTTTGATGAATGCTACTCCCCTTGCTTCCGTCCCTCCTGTGGTACTGTCCCCTTGTTCACATCCACTCCTTCCCCTCCTCCCATCCCCTCTTCTCCATCTTCATCCTTGGGTATATCACCTCTGGAGGATGAAGGGGTGAGAGTGATGCTTCCTCACCCACACTTGTGGATGTTGCGCCTATTCCTCCTCCAGAGGTTCCTCCACTTGATCCTGCACCTCCCATTGATCCAGTTACACCTCCTGCTCCCATTCCCATCCCTCTTTCACTATCTCTTCCTCCTGCACCCAGATGCTTTGTTTGTGTACAGAGACCTCCTGGCAAATGGTGGAAGATCAGAGATCCTTGTCCTCCCGTTTCAGACAGTGATGATGAGAATGATAATGATGACTTGGTTGAGTTTGCTGGTAATACTGTGGATCCTGGCTTTTGCACACTCAAGGCAGCATTTGATAGACCTAATGGACCTTGGCAAAATGATTACTCTTTGACATATCCTACCCTATACATTTGCCCTAAGCTCTCATCCAAGTTTAGTGAGTTGTGATTGCATATTTGAGAGTTGAGTGTTTGGGTTTAGTGTGAAAGCTCCCCATCCTTGTCACCTCAGTGTTTGCTTCCCTACCCTTGCCATCGAGTCCATTTTCCAGTGTTTCAGCGCCAGAAGGGACACTTCTGGCTGTTGGCAGCATGTGATTTGCCACAGTTAATGCATTTGCCCATGTGGGGGCATGGCTGGCTTCCTCGCCCCTCCACAGTGTCACCATTGCCCACTCCCTTTCCTGCTGGCGCCTCTCCAACCATGGTCAAGCTCACAACCTGGCCTCCGCGAAACCTCATCCACCCTTCCTGAGGTCGTCCCCTGTATGGGCTTCCTCTATCCGGAGGCTAAACACAATCAGCGTCATCAGGGAATGGCACATCCTCTCTGCCCCTCCCCAGTTGGGCTCTCAGTTCTTACCCTTGGCACACTGCGACAAGCCCCTTCTGCCGTCTTATTTCAAGGATGGCCCCTACCTCTCCTCGGTGTCAAAGAAACCGCCTGGCCTGGCTGTCTGCCTCACCAGATGCATCACCAATCACGCCCCCACTGGCGAATACCGGTCCTGGTTCTTCCCTAATGAACCTACCTCCTGCCCTTGTGGCTTCTCTTTCCAGTGGCAAGACCACGTTCTATGGTCTTGCCCTCTCTTCACCCACCACTGGTCCTGGGTTCAGGACAGCGGCTCTCACTTCCACACTGACATTGACAGTCTCGTCACCTTCTTGAGGGAAAATCCCCTTGCCTTCTCTTTCCCACCCGATCCGGGAGGTAGTCCTGTCCAAAACCCCTCCCCACCCTCTCTCATCACTTAGCCCGCCCGCTGGTATGTATGTTCCCTCTCCCCCTCTACTCCCGCCCTCTAGCTAGCTAGTCGGTTACTTTCCTCTCACAGGCCTTTAGTGCCTTCACTCAGTACATCGGACAATGTTGGGCCCCTTCGGGGCCCTTCTGTAGAACTCTCATAATTATTGTAGCCACTGCTCTTGTAGTAGATAGCTACCGCAGACTGCTACCACACACTGCGTTATAAATTGTTGATTTAAAAAAAAAAAAAAAAAAAGAATATGTTTTCGAGTCAACAGTAGTCCAGCTGTTGCTACTAGGTCATTAGGAATGCAAACATTTGATGATGTATGCTTGAGCTCTCAGATCAAAATGCTTATTGTGTCTCAGAGATGGTTTCCATTGTTCTGTGCCCACTGAATTCTGCCTCAGGGAGTAGTTCCATAGCATCATGGACTCACAAAGTACACCTAAATAGTGCACAATAATCCAGTTGGAATATTCTGATGCTTGGGGGTTCCATTCCGCTATTAAAAAACTTGTCCTGTTGTCTGTGCTCTGTTTCTAAGGGTTCTGCCTGCCTGCATAACCTTGTTTCATGTCTCTGGAATATTCTAAAGTTCTTGTGAGCTGGTTTGGCTCACTCACAGTCTCACAAGCCCAAGGTCAGGAGTGCCGTCATGGAGATCCAGCAGGTTCTCCCTTCCCTTACCAAGGTGTTTGACACATTTGATGATGTGGCAAGGCCTGGTCTTCGGCTTCGTGATCGGTTTGATGACCGGATCACGGTGCACTCTATTCCTTCTCGGGCTGATGATGAGGCTCGGAAGGCTTTTCTGTCCGACCTTGGCAGGTCCGTGTGACGTGCTGAGGAGGATGATCTTACACTCCACGTGGCGGCTGGTTCACACTGGCTTCCCGTGGCAGCGAGGCAGGCAGTTGCGGCTGCGTCTGTCTTTTATGGGCTCTCTTGTGTCCGCGAGACCAGGAGGGCTGCTGGGAGGGTGACGGCCCCTGATGCCGCTCTCCTCTCGGTTCGACTGGGCCTTTCCATGGCGGTTGGCTATGGAGGGACCTCTACCATTGTCCTGTACACGCATTCTGCGGGCTCTGTCTCGTGTGTGTTGGACCCTTTGGTTCACGCTGGCCAGGCTCACTCCCTGGCGGTGTGCCACCTTCTTGATGAGTGGTTCTCTGCGGACCCCACTCATCGCCTAGTCTTCTGGGTTGTGCCCTTGAAGCACAAGTTCCCCATGTTATCCGAGGCCGTTCGGCAGGCCAAGGATCTCATTGTTGCTGCGGGGCCTAGGCCCCAAACTTCCATTGACTCCCTGAGGGCCAAGGCCACCTGGGAGGTTTGCGACCAATGGGTGAACATGTTTCGTTTACCCAGGTATCGGGGTTCCAGTTTCCTGGACCTCATAGGGGGCAATGACAAGCCCCTCAGGCCCACGTACCACAAGTCCGGTGCGTGGATCCCTGGCTTTGGAGGTTTGCCCAGGAAATTTGCCCAGGCGTGTCGTACCTTTACTGGCCACGCCCCTATTGGGGAGTACCTGTTAGGAGTGCTCTGGCAGTCCTGTGGACTTGTGTTGTGGTTTGTGGACTTGTAGATAGCACAGGACGCTTAGATCAACATGTCATGTGATCAGGTAGTGTAGTTGCACCTGTGGACGAGTTTGGGACTTCTAGTCTCTCACAGCTGTCCACAGGTGAGTAGTTTAGCTACTTAGAGTTCCAGTCTCTCACAGCTGTCCACAGCTTGTTCCTTCATTTCTAGCTCAGTTCTCTGCCTAATCGATTCGTTCTTTCGCTGTTAGGACTCCTCAGCAGTCCCCCGATGTTCCTGCTTCAACAGGTTATGGGCCCCGGGCTATAACAGCCACAAATCGCGTTTTCTTCGAACACACTCTTTGGCAACTCCTCACACACTCTCTTAACTCTCTCATTACTCCTCTCTGCTTTCCCCCATCGCTTCCCCAGCCTCCTACATCATTCCCCTGCTTGCCACGTTGTCTACAATGTCCAGCAACTCTCCGAAATTCGAGAAACTCAATGCTGGCAACTATCCTATCTGGGCTGGAGAGATGGAAGCTTGGTTTAGGGCATCTGGCCTGTGGAGAATTGTCTCTGGGCAACAGCCAAGTCCCTCCTGCTCCTCTCCCCCCACTGAGGCAGAGTCCACTAGAAAGGAGGCCTGGGAGGCCAAGTTGGACAAGGCAGCTGGCTGGCTGTTCCTTATGGTGGAGCCTGAGCAGAGGATTCACTTCAACTCGATCCAGGATGACCCTGTGAAGATGTGGACTGCCCTGAAGCAAGTACACCTCTAGAAGTGTGCTGGGATGCATTTTAACGCATATGACGACCTCTTCAGCATCAGGAAGGCCGAGGATGAGTCCCTGCAGGCTCTCATGAACAGGGTGGACAAAAACATGCGCAAAATCGCGAATTTGCGCCCCAAGGGCTTCACTCTGCAGCAGTTGGATGAGGAACTCGCCTCTATGTCCCTCATTAGGGCCCTGCCCACTGAGGAATACTCCTCCTTTACCTCCTCTCTGTTACTGATGGACAAACTTGACAAGGCCTCTGTGCACCAGGCTTTTATCACAGAGGACAACCAGCGCCGCAGACGAGCTATGGACCTCCTCCCCTCCTCCCAGGCACTTGCAGTAACCTCCCGGACCACTCCTTCATCCGTGAAATGCGATTTTTGTCACAAGTCCGGACACATCATGGCCAAGTGCTATGCCTTCGAGGATGCACAGAAGGAGGCACAGCAAGCTACTTGCGATAGGGCCTCGAATGGCGGCTCCAGGCGTCGCAGGCAACGTGCCAACAAGGCCCAGGACTCCCCTGCACCTTCCCCTGCCGCCTCAGGCTCCGAAAACGCGCTCCAGACCTCCGAGTTTGCTGGGAATGCCAGTGTAGTCTCTCCCTCGCCTCTGCAGCCTTCCCCTGACATTGACTGGCTTGTAGACTCTGGGGCCACTTTTCATATGACCCCTCATCGCCACTGGATGCATTCCTATGCTCCCCTTCGCATTCCCATTCGCCTAGCCGACGATTCAGTCATTTTCTTAGCTGGGGTGGGCTCTGTGGTGTTCCAACCACTTGTAGAGGGGAAGGAAGCGAGGCCAGTCGAGTTTACACAAGTTCTACATGTCCCCCAGCTCCAGAGCAATCTCCTCTCCTGTCTGTATCTTACTCGAGCCAAGGGGCTTAATATTAGTGTCTGTGTTTCGCATATGAGCTTCCTGAGGTCTGGCAACACTCTATTCTGTGCTAGGGTTCGCTCCAACAACACTGCTGTGCTCGAAGGCACCACTCTACTCTCCCAGAACGCTCTCAGCACCATCTGTACCCTCCCCCTTGACTATTCACTCTGGCATTGTCGCTTTATTCACCATAATCATGCTGATGTGAGGAAGATGGTGTCTCAGCAACTGGTTACTGGCTTGGTCCTTGACTCTCGAGAGGCTCCTGATCCGATTTGTGAGCCCTGTCTAGCTGGCAAGATGCACTCCAACCCATTCCCCTTGTCTCCCAACCACTCCAGGTCTCCTCTCGAGCTTGTACACTCCGATTTGCATGGCCCCCTGCCTGTGGCCACCCACCAAGGGTATAGGTACTGGATCACCTTCATTGACGACTCAACTCGATTTCGGGGGGTGTACCTGCTCAAGAAGAAGTCTGAGGCATTTGATGCCTTCAGATCTTTCAAGGCTTGGGCTGAGACTCAGCTAGGAGTCAAACTGCAAGCTCTACAGGATGACAAGGGAGGTGAATACATGTCTAATCGCTTTCTGGAGTTCACTACAGCTGCTGGGATCGAGAGGAGGCACTCTGCTCGCAATAGGCCTCAACAGAATGGCCTTGCTGAGCGTGCTAACAGGACTATGGGTGAGAGGATCACTGCTATGCTCTCGGAGTCTGGTCTCCCCCATTCTTTCTGGGGTGAGTGTCTTGCTTCTATGGTCCATGTCTGGAATCACCTCCCCACTTCTCCCCTCCCTACCACTCCCTATGAGGCTTTCTATGGTCGAAAACCCGATGGTTCCCATCTTCGAGTCTGGGGGTGCACTGCCTATGTGCATATTCAGGCTGATAAGCGATCCTCTCTTGGTTCTCACATGGAGAAGTGTGTCTTCATTGGCTATCCTACTGGCTACAAGGCTTGGAAGTTCTATAACCCAGTCACTAAGCAGGTGAGGATCTCGGAGAGAGCTGATTTCGACGAGAGGCACTTCCCTGGCCTGTCCATCTCGAAGCTGAACGCTTCAGCTCCCTCTCCTGAGTCCCCTGTGCCCTCTACCTTCCCCAGTCGCTCTGAGCCTACTCCGGACGCCACCAGTCCCCTCCTGCAGCCTCCAGTTGCTCCTCGCATTCCTCCATCTTCCCTGGGTGTGCCACCTCTCTCAGATTCGGGGGGTGAGTGCTACACTCCATCTCCACCTCTGGCTCTCTCTGAGCCAGCTGCTGTCCCTCGAGTTGAGCCTGTGCCTCCTCGAGAGGTGACACCACTTCCTGAGCCAGCTCCTGCACTCCCTGTCGCACTCCCTGCTGCCCCAGCTTCTCCTGCTCCTGCCCCAGCTCCAGCTCGCGTTCCTGCACCTCCTGCTTCACCTGGTCTTCCCCCTGCACCTGCATTCGAGCCTAGATGAGGCATGAGGGTCAGGCGACCTCCTGGTGAGTGGTGGAAGGTCAGAGAGCCCACTCCTGTCGTTCCAGACAGTGATGAAGAGGAGGAAGCTGACTTGGCTGCTGATGATGGCTTTCTTGAGGTCGAGTTTGCTGGCAACACTGAGGATCCTGGATTTTGCACTCTCAAGGCTGCATTTAGTGGCCCAGATGGCTCTAGGTGGCAGACAGCCTGCAATGACCAGATGTCATCTCTGCTAGGCAACCACACCTGGTGTTACCTGGGTTAGGGGTCCGCTCTTGAGTCGCAAGGTTGGGATCACAAGGATGTCTATACAGACTTGGTCCAAGTGTCTTACTACTTGACTTAGAGGCGGGCTGGATAAATCTCTGAAGCCCTTTCAGGCGAACTGGGGATTTAGGCAGAACAGTGTATAACACTAAGCTAAAGGTACAGGTGGTTGTAGCTAGGTTTATATACATATGAGTTGTCTGCTATTTATAAGTACCCTGGGTAAGTACTTGTCAAGGCGAGTCATAAGAAGGTGGACCCAGGTAAAAGAAGGCTTCCTGTGTGAAATAGAAGTTGTGTGTGAGAGAAAGGAAGCGTGAGTGTGAGAGTGTCAGTATTAAAGGGGAAAAGAAGTATACTACTGTCCATCAGGAAGGTGGCTAAGACCTATGTATAGTCCTTCTTAGGGTTCTGATAACACCTGGGATATCGTCGAATTGCCTCCTGGCAAGACTGCTATTGACTGTGGGTGGGTATTTCGAGTCAAGCTCAATCCTGATGGCTCTGTGGAGCGCTACAAGTCCAGGTTGGTTGCTAAAGGCTACTCCCAGCGTCCTGGCTTCGATTTCAACGAAGTCTTTGCCCCCACTTACAGGCCTGCCTCTCTGAGGCTCATTCTTGCTCTGGCAGCCAAGGAGGGCTACCAGCTTCGCTCTGTTGACATCTCCTCTGCTTTCCTCTATGGTGACTTGGATGAGGAGATCTACATGAGGCAGCCTGAGGGATATCACGAGGGAGGTCCTAACATGGTCTGTAGGCTTAGGAAGTCGCTCTATGGCCTCAAGCAGGCAGCCAGACAGTGGAATAAGAAGCTTCACTCCATTTTCGATGCTCTAGGCTACACCAGACTCAAGTCAGACAGCTCTGTGTACATCTACCAGAAGGGTGAAGTCCGAGTTCTTGCCCCCATTTTCATCGATGACATTACCCTCATTTCAAAGAGCACCTCGGCCATGGACAGGACAGTCTCAGAGCTTGAGAAGCACTTCCAACTTCGAGATCTAGGCCCAACCACCTTCCTTCTCAATATCCAGATCACTCAGGACCTTCCCAATCGCACCATATCCCTCTCCCAAGCCCACTATGTCGACTCTATGCTTAAACGGTTCTCTATGGACGATTGTAACCCTGTGAAGACACCTATGGCTCCAGGACTGGACTTGTGCAATCTCGAGGTCACTCCTGAGGAGCAGGAACAGATGAGATTTATTCCCTACCTCAGTGCAGTGGGCTCCCTGCAGTATCTGGCCACCATGACTCATCCAGATATTGCTTATGCGGTCTCCTACCTTGGCAGGTTCAATCACAAGCCTGGGCTTCAGCACTGGGCTGCTGTGAAGCATCTATTTCGCTATCTGAAGGGTACAGCTGACTACCAGCTCGTCTACAGAGGCTCTGACGACCAAGAGCTGTTTGTGACTTACTCTGATGCTTCCCATGGCGATTGCAAGGAGACAGGTCGAGCTACAGGTGGATATGTGACTCTGGTGGGTGGTGGAGCTGTAGGATGGTCCTCGAAGCGTCAGAGCTTTGTCACACTGTCCACTACTGAGGCTGAGTATGTGGCAGCTGTTGAGGCTGGCAAGGAGATCCACTGGATGAGGAACATTCTGTCTGAGATAGGCCACATTATTCCTTTCCCCTCGACTCTACATGTGGATAACAAGTCTGGGATCCAAGTGGCCAAGAATCCGGAGCACCATGGGAGGATGAAGCACCTGGACCTTCGCTTTTACTGGCTTCGAGATGCTGTGGAGGCAGGATCCATCAATCCAGTGTATGTGCCAACCACTGAGCAGGTAGCTGACATTTTGACCAAGGCAGTTGGGGTGCCTACTGTGGAGTTCACAGTGCCACTGCTGGGTCTGAGTCGAGCTGGGTGATGTGTGAGGACATGTCAGATCAGGGGGGTGTGTTAGGAGTGCTCTGGCAGTCCTGTGGACTTGTGTTGTGGTTTGTGGACTTGTAGATAG
This sequence comes from Lepiota venenata, assembly GCA_004296355.1. NCBI lineage: Eukaryota > Fungi > Basidiomycota > Agaricomycetes > Agaricales > Agaricaceae > Lepiota > Lepiota venenata. Next base: position 1,336,655 of record RCFS01000009.1, on the reverse strand, counting down.
CACAGGATGCTTAGATCAACATGTCATGTGATCAGGTAGTGTAGTTGCACCTGTGGACAAGTTTGGGACTTCTAGTCTCTCACAGCTGTCCACAGGTGAGTAGTTTAGCTACTTAGAGTTCCAGTCTCTCACAGCTGTCCACAGCTTGTCCATTCGTTTTTAGCTCAGTTCTCTGCCTAATTGATTCGTTCTTTCGCTGTTAGGACTCCTCAGCAGTCCCCCGACGTTCCTGCTTCAACACGTATCGGGATCAATCAGATCCGATCTGTATATATGCCAATGTGGACAAAAGATGAAGAGTTTTGGCTAACCTTGGGATCTGTATCTTTTGCGGAGCAGAGGAGAAATGATCGGGTTCAACGGTTTCACTTAACTGCAGAGGAGATTTAACAGGTGAACATTAGTATATTTCTCAAATGTAAAATACTCAAGTAGTCCATGAAACAAGTAACGACAGGTAGATTAGGTATTAAAAGAGTAGCAATATATTGAAAACAGTACCCATTCAAAATCATTTGGAACTATTGGCATCGGAGAAAGGATCAGTGGAGGAAGGGACAATAACAGCAGACTTGGTTTGAGAACAAAGACAAGAAGGGACTACACTCTCTATGGAGGGTGGCTGAGATGAAGGAGGTCCTTGACGAATAGGGGAACTATCTAGGAAAGTGAAGCGACGAGTGCCGGGACTGTCATTAAGTCCATATGGGTCAGGTTCATCATCATCTGACCCACCAATCCAACGTGTTGCTCGGCCACCATCAGCGTAATAAATATCCTGCCTATATCTCCTACGCTCAGATGGAAAGGGAGTTGGGTTATGATTGTGTGCAGATGAGGAGGGTGTTGGTGTACGGTAACCAGCCTGGCGCCCAGCAGATATCATTTCCATCACTTCAGCACGATCTGCTCGTCTCTCAGCCTCCTGGCAGCGTTGCTCAGACTCAAGGAGCTGAGTAGAAAGTGCATCAATGCGGTGTTGTGAATCACGAAGCTGGGACTGAAGCTGGGAAATTTGGTTATTATGCATGTACTGAAGTGAGAAATTGTCCTGACGCATCTGGCGAACAGAGGGATCAAGGGCAGAGCCAATGTTAGCAAGAATGTTTTGGCCAATATTGCAAACATGAGATAATGGAGTGTTAACGCGATCTGGATGGCGCTTTACTGCAACGTGAGCCTTTGGCTTGAGCGTGGATGCACTAGTTTCTGGTGGTGTGTCAGGTCTGGGGTCATTGTCCTCACCATTTCCACCATCCTCATCGGGAATGTCTAAGATCTCACTATCATCCAACTCTCGTGCACCTGATTTAGCGGTAATCATACTGTCGATTTCGTATGCTCGAATAACATGTGGTGGACATTCGGCATTGCCTGTTGGTTTAGGTGTTCTAACAAGCTAGAAGAGAAAAGTATATAAGAATAGTCATTAACGAGAGATTTGGTTGCCATACCTGCTTGAGCTTTAATTCAAGTGACTTAGCTGAGCGGCTGGGGCAGCCTAATTCCTTAGCTTGCACATTGAAGTGCTTCTCGACTTCTAACCAACCGGTACCACCAATGGGGAGCTCCTCTTCCGTGATATCAAGTAAAAGATCGACGTCGATAGGAGTGTAATTGGGAGCTCCAGAGGTACGGCCACGGGTACGCTTTGTTTCAGGTTGAGCAGTAAGTGTTGGTGGCATCTTACGTTTGCTGCTAGATCCAGATTTAGATGAGTCATCTACCGCTTTTGCCTTGCCTTTTCCTTTTGGATCAGAGTGACGAGAGCCGGCAGCCTTTGAGGCAGGTCGAGCAGCCATTTCTAGGAGCTGAGAAACAGAAGGGAGCGCATCGGAGTCACTATCACTCAAAGGAGCTGGCGGGAGGGGTGGTAAATGGACCGGAGCCGGTGCAAGGTGAGAAGTCGAGGGAATAGTGTGTTGGGAATGAGTGGGAGCTGGTAGTAATGAATATGTGTTGGATGGGGCATCAGTAGAGCCTGAGCGTAGCACCGAAGCATCTCAAAGTGACGTGTGAACTGGGTATGAGGGCTGGAGATGATACCCTCCATCCGGAGTGTAGACCTGTGTTGTAGCATAAGTTAGGCCATGATATGGTCACAATGTATTAATAACACACCATATACTGAGACGAGTGTAAAGGGCGATCCGCTGGCTGCATATGTAAAGAAAAAGAATAAGATATGAGAAAGGAATGACAAGGGTGGGTGAGGGAGAGCATCCCACCTCACACCTTATATGCCTCCCAGCAACGACATCTTTTCGGCTCGTAAATCAACAAGTCTTATTGTCTTCGACATTTGAGGGCTTGATTATTTCCCCCTCCATTGCTGCAAACGAGCCTCTCAGCAAGCCGGGTCATTGGCCAAGCTCAATGAGGAGAAATTGAATACCTGACCTGCAGACGTGACCTGCCTTCGGGATGTCTCAATACAATTCTCCTGTTACAAGAGAGCATAGGCCGCCAAAACATGATCCGAACATTCAAGACTTACCCAAATTCCAATGTTGCTGCTCAAGAGGCAGGTTTGCGAGCACATTGACTAGGGGGAGGGAGCGAGCGATGTCGTATCACCACTGATCATCGATAATCACTGCCCTATAGAAAAACCCAAACGGGGTGATGGGATCATACAGGGTCTGATATTGCGGTTCAGAACAGCAGTTTTAGTCTGGAAGGTGGGGGGGGGGGGCCTCTTCCAGACGAAAGTTTACAGCAATATCGGTTTCAAGATCCGATGGACCCTGAGCTCAATATGGCCTGTGGCGAGTTCGGCATTAGGTGAACCTGCCTTATAGGATAATCTAGAATGGTGGTTTATTTGCGTAGATCTTATGGATAGGCATCCACTAATAAGAAGTCCATACTAGACGAGTACAAACATAAAGAATTTTTGGCATTAAAGGCACCGCAACCTGAAAGACCACTCTTGATCAACCGAGAGGGAATGGGAGATACGGGCATGCACATCACTTCTTGTTCTGGTACTCCCATCAGTGCCGGCACAGCCACAACACCCCTCCTCACCAAAACCTCTTTATCTGTGCAAGTTCCTGTTGGATTGTCGATCCAGAAGTACCATCTCATGCCCTCTACAAGGGCCTCCGACCAACTCCGAGGGGGGAGGGCGGATCCTGGCGGATCTTCCACTGCGGGCCAACCTTCCCCTGGTGATCCGCTGGATACTCTCCAGTCCCCTGCGCCCAGGCATCCCCCTGGCCCTTGGGCTCAAGTGGACGACTTGATGGTGGGTGCTCACGAGCCCCTCCCAGCTGCCCCTGGCCTCTCCTTTCTCGACAATGGGTCCGCCGCTGTTGAGTCACTCCCAGAAGATAGGACCCCCACCAGGCCCGTTCGACATCGCGTCTTGTTCTGGTACTCCCATCAGTACTAGCACAGCCACACACCTCCTCCTCACCAAAACTCACTTTTCGCGTGCATTTGCTGTTGGATCTTCGATCCAGGAATACCACATCGCTTCTTGTTCTGGTACTCCCATCAGTACTAGCACAGCCACAACCTTCCTCCTCACTGTTCCTCGTTTTCTACGTGCATTTACTGTTGGATCTTCGATCCAGGATTACCCCACTATGCCCTCGACAAGGGCCTCTGACCAACTCCGAGGGGGGAGGTCGGATCGCGGCGGATCTTCTGCTGCGGCCCAGCCTTCCCCAGGTGACCCTCTGGATACCCTCCAGTCCCCCGCGCCCAGGCATCCTCCTGGCCCCCAGTCTCAGGCGGACGACTTGATGGCAAGTGCTTACGAGCCTCTCCCAGCCGCCCCTGGCCTCTCTTTTCCCGACAATGGGTCTGCTGTCGTCGAATCCGTTTCGGAAGATAGGACCCCAACCAGGCCCGTTCGACCCGACTCCAGGGCTTCCAAACGCCCCCGATCCGCTGCAGGATCCGACGACGACGACGACATGTCCGACGCTTCGGGTTCTCACCCAGCCGACGCTCCTGGCGGTGGTCTGTTCGCCCCGCCACCGGTTTCCCCTCTTCGTTTGGAGGCCCCTCCTTCGGATGGGCCGGGACCGGCTCTAGCTGCGATAGGGCAATCGCTCAGAGTGGCCAACGGTTGGCTACGCGAGAGGGGCCGGGGTCTCGACCTTGGTGACCCTGAGACCACCGAACTCTTCAGGGCTGTGAGCAACACCCTGGAGACAATGTCTCGTGTAGGTTTGCTGGATGTTCCAGTGAACCGCACATCTACGGCCACCCTTCGGGGGCTTACGGCCAGGACTATTGTCCAGGGCATCTCTGATGTCCCCCCCTCCATCCGTCAGGGGATGGGCGATGCCCCCTCTGGGGGTGCCGCCCCTCCACCAGGCGACTCTATGGATCTGGCGCCGGACACAGCCCCAGACTCCTCTGCTGCTGGGTCGGCTCCTAATCCCCCTCCTGCTTATCGGGATAAGGGCAACGGGAAGGCCCCGGCCCCTCCTCCTCCCTCGGGAGGAGCCCAGGGTGCCGCTCCCGCCTCGAGACCCGGTCCCTCACAGGCCGGCACCTCCTCGGGCAATGCCTCTGCAAAGGGGCGTACCTATGCGGTGGCGGCCAAGTTCCCGCTTGGCCCGCCCCCTAAGGTCAACGAGGCCACCAAGCCAAACGCGCGGAAGCGTTTGTTTGCGCAGGTTGCCAAGGGGTCGTCTCCCCCCTCGAGGGATGCCTCTGCCCAGGTCGCTGCTATTGCGGCCATGGTGAAGGCGTTTCCTCACCTCACCCCGGAGCAGATCGCCCACACCATTGGTAAGGGCGGTCCTGCTTCCCCCTCTCCCTTGTCTTCCTTGCAGCGTAAGCCCAAGCGCCCGAGGATGACCACTGCTGGCCCCTCTCGGCGCCAGGTCCTTATCATCTTTCATGGTGACAAGCCCGCCTTGAGGGACCTCTCTAACATGAATGGGGCCGTCAATCGTGCCCTTGAAGTGGCTAAGTCCCCCCTTGTTGTCACGCAGGTTTCACCTGCGTACAACGGGTACTCTCTGGCGACCAACGACGTTGCCAAGGACGCCGATGTGACTCTCATCTCCGGGTGGGCGTCGCGCTACTTTCCCCAGGGGTCTAAGCCCCAGGCTACCGTCCCTTCGTCCAAGTCCTTTATGAGGGTTTGTGACGTCCCTCGTCTCGGTCCCAATGGTCAGGTCATTGACCATCAGGCAATCGAGAACATTATGCGGCAATCCTCTCACAGGGGATTCCAATTCCTTGTTGGCCCCCCCCGGGTCAAACGCAATTCTGCCCACTCCGACTCCTGTACGGTGTGGTTCGAAATCTGGGACTCGGGCACGGGTTCCGTCGCACGTCAGATGGTCGACCGTTCGTTGGCCGTCGGTACTCGGGCCTGCCCTATCAGGGCCGCCAAACCTCGTCAGGGCGTGTCTCTCTGCCAGCGTTGCTGGAAGTGGGGCCACACCTCGCAAGTCTGCAAGGCCCGGTTCGCCGTGTGCCCCCTCTGTGGTGAGCCTCACTCAGAGGCTAACCACCGCTCGATGGCTGGGTGCTGTAAGGCCCATGGGGGCAAGAACCCATCTCCCGCCACTCCCGAGGGCGAGCTCTGCCCTCACCCCCCTCACTGCCGCAACTGCGGTGGCAATCACGCTCCCTATGATAGGGACCACTGTCCTTGGTGGGCCAAACGGTTCGATGCCGAATGGTTCCGCAAGCAGTACTCTGAGGTAAGGTCCAAGCAGACCTCGCCTCGCTCCTCCACTAACCCACGACCTCCTCATGCCTAGGACAACTAGTGTACAGGAGATCCGGGTCTTTTCTCAGAATGTCAATCGTAGTTATGCGCTCGTTGATGTACACCTGGAGGCTCTCAAATTTGATTTTGATGTTCTCTTTTTCCAAGAACCGCCCTGGAGGACGGTTCGCTCTGCTCCCTCAACGCGCTCTAAGGAGGGCGATGATGTAATCGGCGCTCCAATCCATCCGGAATGGACGTGCATGGTCCCACCTAAGGTCGGTGACCTCAATCCGCGGGTTATGGCCTATGTCCATAACCGGCTCAAGCCTCTCCGGCCCGCGTTTAGACGCGATCTGGTAGATAATCGCGATCTGCTGCTTCTGTCCCTGTTCTTCGGGGGGGAGCCGATCCATCTTCTGAACGTCTATTCAGACGACAGGCATACTGCCATCAGGCTTCTTTCCGGAGGCTTGGCGGATGAACTTCCCCCCCTGTTCTATATGGGGGGTGACTTTAACTGTCACTTGCGCGTGTGGGATCCTGATCGGATCCCTCACCCGGGTGTGGCGCAGTCTCTTTTGGAGTCTGCGTCGGATCTCGGGCTGGATCTGGTGCTTCCCGTAGTGCCGGGCCCTACCCACTTCCCGCACGATCGTAATCTGAACCCGTCGGTTATAGATTTGGTCTTCCTTCCTGTGGCCAGGGGCGACGAGCTCAAGCCCGTCATCGATCTTGATCACCGGGGCGTGTCGGATCACGCCCCCTTGACTGTTGTTCTTCCCACCTCGAGGTTCCTTGCGGGGGCCTGGAAGCGGGTCATCAAACGGGACTCGGACGAGGAAGCTGTCTTCCTTGGCGAGGTCGCAGAAGGGGTGGGGGCCTTGGTCTCTGCCCTGGACACCCCGGAGGTGGTTGAGGGGGCGGTTTCGGCTGTCTCCAAGATCATTTCCCGGGCGTGGGCCTCCCATCTAAGGAGGCCTTCATTGTCGGCCGCTCCAAGCCCTGGTGGGGCTTGGAGTGCTCCGAACTTATTGCCGCCCACCGTGCTGCTCCCTCCCCGGAGTCATGGCGGGCTTTTAGGGCCGCATGTAAGCGCGCCAAACACGTCTTCTTCGATGCTCGCATCGCGGAGATTGCCACAGCTAACAAGCGTCCCTGGGACCTTATGGCCTGGGTTCAGCAGCGTAGGCTCCCTGTGGTGGAGGCTCTGTCCTATCAGGGCAGGCCCTGCCATGACCTCCCAGATTTGTTCCGGGCCCTTCACGGTACTTACAACGCGGCTTCTGGACGTGCGTGTGATCCGTCCGTGCTAGACGAGCTCCCTGACCATGACGTCAGGGAGTGGTACCCTTTCCAGGCACCCGAGATGTTGGAGGCGTTAGCCGCCTGCTCCAGGCGCTCCTCTCCGGGCCCGGACCACATTACGTGGTCCCACCTTAAGAGTTTGCTCGGCCACTATCGTGTGCGCGAGTTTCTCCTCACTGTGGCCAACGCCTGCGTTCGCGTGGGCTGCTGGCCCAGTCACTTCAAGGAGTCTACCTCGGTTATCATACCAAAGCCGGGGAAGCCCTCCTACTCTACCCCCAAGATGTTCCGGCCTATTGTGCTGCTGAACACCATGGGGAAGCTTGTCGAGAAGATGATCTTGCGCCGTCTCCAGTTTGACTGCGTCAAATGGAACGTTTTTCATCCAAACCAGCTCGGGGGGATTTCCCAATGCTCTACGGAGGATGCTGGCTTGGTCCTTACCCATCTGGTTCGTGCCGGGTGGGCAAAGGGTCTCAAGACTAGCGTGGTGGCTTTTGACATCGCGCAGTTCTTTCCTTCTCTCAACCATGATATGCTTCTGGCTATCATGCGCAAGTCCGGGCTGGCCCCTGAGCTGGTCCGGTTCTTTGCGTCTTACCTTGTGGGCCGCCGTACCTCATACTCCTGGGGCGGTGTGCTCTCTGATCCTTTCGAGGCCGATGTGGGCGTGGGCCAGGGCTCTGCCCTGTCCCCCGTCCTCTCTGCCCTTTGCCTGGCTCCCCTGGTTTACCTGTTTTACCGGAGGGCCAGAGCCGCGGGCCTGTCCGTCGACATGCTTTCGTATGTCGATGACGGTACCCTGATTGTTCAGTCCAAGTTGTGGGCTGACAACATTGCTGCGCTGCAGCGGGCATACGCTATTGTACATGCCCTCTTTGTTGCTTTTGCACTCGTTCTTGAACACGACAAGTCCGAGTTCTTCAACTTCTCCCGCAAGCCAGGGGATGATAATCCTGCCATTGACCTGGGCTTTGCCCCATTCACTGGCGATACTCCTCTGCGCCCTAAGCCGTTTTGGTGGTACCTGGGCTTTTATTTCGACCGTGCTCTGAATTTTAAGGAGCATGTTCGCTACTACACTACCAAGTCATTTTCTACGGTTCGCGCTGCCCTGTGGGTTACTGGTGCTTTTCGCACCTCCCCGACTGGAGCGGTGGAGGCCCTCGCAGGCCTCCTGCCCATTCGTCTTCACCTCCAGAAGCTTGCCAAGCGTACGATATATTGTGTGGCGACTCTGGGTTCCTCCCACCCCCTCAGGTCGCTCTTGGGGAGGGAGTACAGCGGCGATGCGACTCCGCATCCCTGCTCTGTCGCTCTCATGGCCGAGGGTCACAAGCCCAAGGTCAAGAGCGCTGTCATGGAGATCCAGCAGGTCCTCCCCTCCCTTACCGAGTCGTTTGATGCGTTTGATGATGCAGCGAGACCTGGTCTCCGTCTTCGTGATCGGTTTGATGACCGGATCATGGTTCACTCTATTCCTCCCCAGGCTGATGATGAGGCCCGGAAGGCTTTTCTCTCTGACCTCGGCAGGTCTGTTCGGCGTGCTGAGGAGGATGACCTTACGCTCCGTGTGGCGGCTGGTTCACACTGGCTCCCTGTGGCAGTGAGACAGGCAGTTGCGGCTGCGTCTGTCTTCTATGGGCTCTCTTGTGTCCGCGAGACCAGGAGAGCTACCGGGAGGGTGACAGCCCCTGATGCCGCTCTCCTTTCGGTTCAGCTGGGCCTTTCCATGGCGGTTGGCTATGGGGGGGCCTCTACTATTGTCCTATATACGCACTCTGCGGGCTCTGTCTCGCGTGCGTTGGATCCCTCGGTGCACGCTGGCCAGGCTCACTCCCTGGCGGTGTGCCGTCTTCTCGACGACTGGTTCTCTGCGGACCCTGCTCGTCGCCTAGTTTTCTGGGTTGTGCCCTTGAAGCACAAGCTCCCTGTGTTATCCGAGGCCGTTCGGCAGGCCAAGGATCTTGTTGTTGCTGCGGGGCCTAGGCCCCAAACTTCCATCGACTCCCTGAGGGCCAAGGCCACACGGGAGGTTTGCGACCAATGGGTGAACATGTTTTGTTCACCCAGGTATCGGGGCTCCAGCTTCCTGGACCTCATAGGGGGCAATGACAAGCCCCTCAGGCCCACGTACCACAAGTCTGGCGCGTGGATCCCTGGCTTTGGTGGCTCGCCCGGCGAATTCGCTTGGGCGTGTCGTACGTTCACTGGCCACGCCCCTATTGGGGAGTACCGTGCCAGGTTTCATCCTACCGAGCCGCAAGGCTGCAGTTGTGGGGCCTGTCTTCAGACGAGGCACCACATCTTTGTGTCCTGTCCGGACTACCACCGGTTGCGAGGTTTCCCGACTTGTACGGGCCACGTAACCATGTTCTTCAACATGAATCCCTCAGCTTTCATGTTCGAAACCCAAGCTCCCCCTCGGGGGGGCGTCGGGTAACTGCCTGGTGGCTGTTGGGTTAGCCCCCAACTGCCTGGCAGTGGCCCAGTTGGTCATTCTCCCTCACTTCGGTGGGCATAGGGATTTAGGGTGAATTGACACCTCAGCCTCCTAGGGGGCACAACCCTCTGCAAGCTGTCGGGTGACTGTAGGGGCCTGCTGCGAATTGATGCATACTGCCCCCCTGGCGGGGGGCAGGGGACCCTTGGCACCCAGCATTCCTGGGCTGCGTTCTCGTTTACGCTTGTCCATATCTCCCGTTCCCTCTCGGTCGATCGAGAGCGGTCTTTCAGGTTGCGGCACCTTTAATGCCAGATATCTTTATGTTTGTACTCATCTAGTATGGACTTCTTATTAGTTTTGTTCTAACTAGTAAGCATGGACTGTGTTCGGGCACCACGTAAAATATATTTGATTATAAAAAAAAAAAAAAAAAAAAAAGAAGACGGCACACCGCCAGGGAGTGAGCCTGGCCAGCGTGGACCGAGGGGTCCAACGCACGCGAGACAGAGCCCGCAGAATACATATAAAGGACGATAGTAGAGGCCCCTCCATAGCCAACTGTTGAAGCAGGAACATCGGGGGACTGCTGAGGAGTCCTAACAGTGAAGAAACGAATCAATTAGGTGGAGAACTGAGCTAGAAACAAGAGAACAAGCTGTGGACAGCTGTGAGAGACTAGAAGTCCCAAACTCGTCCACAGGTACAACTACACTACCTGATCACATGACATGTTGATCTAAGCGTCCTGTGCTATCCACAAGTCCACAAACCACAACACAAGTCCATAGGACTGCCAGAGCACTCCTAACACCAACCGCCATGGAAAGGCCCAGCCGAACCAAGAGGAGAGCAGCATCAGGGGCCGTCACCCTCCCGGCAGCCCTCCTGGTCTCACAGATGCAGGAGAGCCCATAGAAAACAGACACAGCCGCAACTGCCTGCCTCGCAGCCACGGGAAGCCAATGTGAACCAGCCGCCACACAGAGCATAAGATCATCCTCCTCAGCACGTCGCACAGATCTGCCAAGGTCGGAGAGAAAAGCCCTCCAAGCCTCATCATCAGCCCGGGAAGGAATCGAATGCACTGTGATCCGGTTGCTAAACCGATCACAAAGTCGAAGACCAGGCCTTGCTGCGTCATCAAACGCATCAAACACCTCAGTGAGGGAGGGGAGAACCTGTTGGATCTCCATGATGGTGCTCTTGACCTTGGGTTTGTGGCCCTCGGCCATAAGAGCAACAGAGCAGGGATGCGGGGCAGCATCACCACTGTACTCCCTCCCCAAGAGCGACCTGAGGGGGTGGGAGGAGCCCAGAGTAGCCACGCGGTATATTGTGCGCTTGGCAAGCTTCTGGAGGTGAAGACGGATCGGTAGAAGGCCTGCAAGGGCCTCCACCGCTCCAGTCAGGGAGGTGCGAAAAGCACCAGTAACCCACAAAGCAGCGTGACGCTGCATCTGCGTGAAAAGGGCCAGAACACCCTTGTTAGGGCAGCCGGCATGATACCAGAGGCAAAACCCATAGGTAGCTATGGGCAGCACACACGAATGGTAAAGGAGCCTCTTCTGCTCAGGAAGAAGGCCCCTAGTAGAATTACCAAGCATTCTCATGGCGTGAACCGTAGAGAACGACTTGGTAGTATAATACCGAACATGCTCCTTGAAATTCAGAGCACGGTCGAAGTAAAAGCCCAGGTACCGCCAAAACAGCTTAGGGTGCAGAGGAGTATCACCAGTGAATGGGGCAAAGCCCAGGTCAATGGAAGGGTTATCATCCCCCGGCTTGCAGGAGAAGTTGAAAAACTCGGACTTGTCGTGCTCAAGAATGAGCGCAAAAGCCACAAAAAGGGCGTGCACAATCATGTACGCCCGCTGCAAAGCAGCAATGTTGTTAGCCCAGAGCTTGGACTGAACGATCAGGGTACCGTCATCAACATACGAAAGCATGTCGATGGACAGACCCGTGGCTCTGGCCCTCCGGTAGAACAAATATACCAGAGGAGCCAGACAAAGGGCAGAGAGCACGGGGGACAGGGCAGAGCCCTGGCCAACACCCACGTCGGCCTCGAAGGGATCGGAGAGCACACCGCCCCAGGAATATGAGGTATGGCGGCCCACAAGGTAAGACGCAAAGAACCGGACCAGCTCAGGGGCCAGACCGGACTTGCGCATGATAGCCAGGAGCATATCATGGTTGAGGGAAGGAAAGAACTGTGCAATGTCAAAAGCCACCACGCTAGTCTTGAGACCCTTTGCCCACCCGGCACGAACCAGGTGGGTAAGGACCAAGCCAGCATCCTCTGTAGAGTGTTGGGAAATCCCCCCGAGCTGGTTTGGATGAAAGACGTTCCATTTGACGCAGTCAAACTGGAGACGGCGCAAGATCATCTTCTCGACAAGTTTCCCCATGGTATTCAACAGCACAATGGGCCGGAACATCTTGGGGGTGGAGTAGGAGGGCTTCCCCGGCTTTGGTATGATAACCGAGGTAGACTCCTTAAAGTGACTGGGCCAGCAGCCCACGCAAACGTAGGCGTTGGCCACAGAGAGGAGAAACTTGCGCACATGATAGTGGTTGAGTAAACTCTTGAGGTGGGACCACGTAACGTGGTCCGGGCCTGGAGAAGAGCACCCGGAGCAGGCGGCCAGCACCTCCATCATCTCGGGTGCCTGGAAGGGGTACCACTCCCTGACATCATGGTCAGGAAGCTCGTCCAACACAGACGGATCACAAGCGCGGCCCGAAGCCGCGTTGTAAGTACCGTGAAAGGCCCGGAACAAATCCGGGAGGTCGTGGCAGGGCCTGCCCTGATAGGACAGAGCTTCCACTGCAGGGAGCTTCCGTTGCTGAACCCAGGCCATACGGTCCCAGGGACGCTTGTTAGCTGTAGCAATCTCAGCAATGCGGGCATTGAAGAAGACACATTTGGCGCGCTTGCACGCAGCCCTAAAAGCCCACCATGACCTTGGGGAGGGAGTGGCATGATGGGCAGCAATAAGTTCGGAGCACTCCGGACCCCACCAGGGCTTGGAGCGACCAACGATGAAGGCCTCCTTAGAATGGGAAGCCCACGCCCGGGAAATGATCTTGGAGACGGTCGAAACCGCCCTCTCAACCATCTCCAGGGTGTCCAGGGCAGAGACCAAGGCCCCCACCCCTTCTGCGATCTCACCGAGGAAAGCAGCCTCCTCGTCCAAGTCCCGTTTGATGATCTGCTTCCAGGCTCCTGCAAGAAACCTAGAAGTGGGAAGAACAACGGTCAGGGGGGCGTGATCCGACGCGCCCTGATGATCAAAGTCAATAGCGGGCCTGAGCTCATCACCCCTGGCCACAGGAAGGAAGACCAAATCTATAACCGAGGGGTTCAGATTACGATCGTGCGGGAAGTGGGTAGGGTCCAGCACTATGGGAAGCACCAGATCCAGCCCAAGATCCAACGCAGCTTCCAGAAGAGACTGCGCCACACCCGGGTGAGGGACTCGATCAGGATCCCACACACGCGAGTGACAGTTAAAGTCACCCCCCATATAGAACAGAGGGGGAAGTTTGTCTGCCAAGCCTCCAGAGAGAAGCCTGATGGCAGTGTGCCTGTCGTCAGAATAGACATTCAGAAGATGGATCGGCTCCCCCCCGAAGAACAGGGACAGAAGCAACAGATCGCGATTATTTACCAGATCGTGCCTAAACGCGGGCTGGAGAGGCTTAAGCCGGTTATGGACATAGGCCATAACCCGCGGATTCAGGTCACCCACCTTGGGCGGGACCATACATGTCCACTCCGGATGGAGCGGAGCACCGATCACATCATCGCCCTCCTTGGAGTGCGTTGAGGGGGCAGAATGAACCGTCCTCCAGGGCGGTTCTTGGAAAAAGAGAACATCAAAATCAACATTGAGAGTCTCCAGGTGTACATCAACTAGCGTGTAACTACAGTTGACATTCTGCGAAAAAACCTGGATCTCCTGTACACTAGTTGTCCTAGGCATGAGGAGGTCGAGAGTTAGTGGAAGAGCGAGGCGAGGTCTGCTTGGACCTTACCTCAGAATACTGCTTGCGGAACCACTTGGCATCGTACCGCTTGGCCCACCAAGGGCAGTCCCTGTCGTAGGGAGTGTGTTCGCCGCTACAGTTGTGGCAGCGAGGCGGGTGAGGGCCATCGCTTCTTGTTCTGGTACTCCCATCAGTGCCGGCACAGCCACAACACTCCTCCTCACCAAAACTCATTTTTCGCTGCAAGCACCTGTTGGATCTTCGATCCAGAAGTACCACACTATGCCCTCGACAAGGGCCTCCGACCAACTCCGAGGGGGGAGGGCGGATCGTGGCGGATCTTCCGCTGCGGGCCAACCTTCCCCTGGTGACCCGCTGGACACTCTCCAGTCCCCTGCGCCCCGGCATCCCCAGGGCCCCCGGTCTCAAGTGGACGACCTCATGGCGAGCGCTCACGAGCCTCTCCCGGCCGCCCCTGGACTCTCCTTTCTCGACGATGGGTCCGCCATCGTCGAATCCATTTCGGAAGATAGGACCCCAACCAGGCCCGTTCGACCCGACTCCAGGGCTTCCAAACGCCCCCGATCCGCTGCAGGATCCGACGACGACGACGACATGTCCGACGCTTCGGGTTCTCACCCAGCCGACGCTCCTGGCGGCGGTCTGTTCGCCCCGCCACCGGTTTCCCCTCTTCGTTTGGAGGCCCCTCCTTCAGATGGGCCAGGACCGGCTCTAGCTGCGATAGGGCAGTTGCTCAGAGTGGCCAACGGTTGGCTGCGCGAGAGGGGCCGGGGTCTCGACCTCGGTGACCCTGAGACCACTGAGCTCTTCAGGGCTGTGAGCAACACCCTGGAGACAATGTCTCGTGTAGGTTTGCTGGATGTTCCAGTGAACCGCACGTCTACGGCCACCCTTCGGGGGCTTACGGCCAGGACTATCGTCCGGGACGTCACTGATGTCCCCCCCTCCATCCGTCAGGGGATGGGCAATGCCCCCTCCGGGGGTGCCGCCCCTCCACCGGGCGATTCTATGGATCTGGCGCCAGACACGGCCCCAGACTCCTCTGCTGCTGGGTCGGCTCCTAACCCCCCTCCTGCTCGTCGGGATAAGGGCAAAGGGAAGGCCCCGGCCCCTCCTCCTCCCTCTGGAGGAGCCCAGGGTGCCGCTCCCGCCTCGAGACCCGGTCCCTCACAGGCCGGCACCTCCTCGGGCAACGCCTCTGCAAAGGAGCGCACCTATGCGGTGGCGGCCAAGTTTCCGCTTGGTCCGCCCCCTAAGGTTAATGAGGCCACCAAGCCAAATGCGCGGAAGCGTTCATTTGCGCAGGTTGCCAAGGGGTCGCCTCCCCCCTCGAGGGATGCCTCCGCCCAGGTCGCTGCTATTGCGGCCATGGTGAAGGCATTTCCTCACCTCACCCCGGAGCAGATCGCCCACACCATTGGTAAGGGCGGTCCTGCTTCCCCCTCTCCCTCGTCTTCCTCGCAGCGCAAGCCCAAGCGCCCGAGGATGACCACTGCTGGCCCCTCTTGGCGCCAGGTCCTTATCATCTTTCACGGCGACAAGCCCGCCCTGAGAGACCTCTCCAACATGAATGGGGCCGTTAACCGTGCCCTTGAAGTGGCCAAATCCCCCCTCGTTGTCACGCAGGTTTCACCTGCATACGACGGGTACTCTCTGGCGACTAACGACGTCGCCAAGGACGCCGACGTGACCCTCATCTCCGGGTGGGCGTCGCGCTACTTTCCCCAGGGGTCCAGGCCCCAGGCCACTGTCCCCTCGTCCAAATCCTTTATGAGGGTTTGTGATGTCCCCCGTCTCGGTCCCAACGGCCAGGTCATTGACCGCCAGGCGATCGAGAACATCATGCGGCAATCCTCTCACAGGGGGTTCCAGTTTCTTGTTGGCCCTCCCCGGGTCAAGCGCAACTCTGCCCACTCCGACTCGTGTACGGTGTGGTTCGAAATCTGGGACTCTGGCACGGGTTCCGTTGCACGTCAGATGGTCGACCGCTCGTTGGCCGTCGGTACTCGGGCTTGCCCTATCCGGGCTGCCAAACCTCGCCAGGGTGTTTCCCTCTGCCAGCGTTGCTGGAAGTGGGGTCACACCTCTCAGGTCTGTAAGGCCCGGTTCGCCGTGTGCCCTCTCTGTGGCGAGCCTCATTCTGAGGCTAACCACCGTGCAATGGCTGGGTGCTGTAAGGCCCATGGGGGCAAGAACCCATCTCCCGCCACCCCCGAGGGCGAGCCTTGCCCTCACCCCCCTCACTGCCGCAACTGCGGTGGCGACCACGCTCCCTATGATAGGGACCACTGCCCTTGGTGGGCCAAACGGTTTGACGCCGAATGGTTCCGCAAGCAGTATTCTGAGGTAAGGTCCAAGCAGACCTCGCCTCGCACCTCCGCTAACTCACGACCTCCTCATGCCTAGGACAACTAGTGTACAGGAGATCCGGGTGTTTTCCCAGAACGTCAATCGTAGTTATTCGCTAGTTGATGTACACCTGGAGACTTTGAAATGTGATTTCGATGTACTCTTTTTTCAGGAGCCGCCCTGGAGGACGGTTCGCTCAGCTCCCTCAACGCGCTCTAAGGAGGGCGATGACGTAATCGGCGCCCCAATCCATCCGGAATGGACGTGCATGGTCCCACCTAAGGTTGGTGACCTCAACCCGCGGGTTATGGCCTACGTCCATAGCCGGCTTAAGCCTCTCCGGCCCGCGTTTAGACGCGATCTGGTAGATAATCGCGATCTGCTGCTTCTGTCCCTGTTCTTCGGGGGGGAGCCGATCCATCTTCTGAACGTCTATTCTGACGACAGGCACACTGCCATCAGGCTTCTTTCCGGAGGCTTGGCGGATGAACTTCCCCCCCTGTTCTATATGGGGGGTGACTTTAACTGTCACTCGCGCGTGTGGGATCCCGATCGGGTCCCCCACCCGGGTGTGGCGCAGTCCCTTCTGGAGGCTGCGTCGGATCTCGGGCTGGATCTGGTGCTCCCTGTGGTACCGGGCCCTACCCATTTTCCCCATGATCGTAATCTGAACCCTTCGGTTATAGATTTGGTCTTCCTTCCTGTGGCCAGGGGCGATGAGCTCAAGCCCGTCATTGATCTCGATCATCGGGGCGCGTCGGATCACGCCCCCCTGACCGTTGTTCTTCCCACCTCTAGGTTCCTTGCGGGAGCCTGGAAGCGGGTTATTAAACGGGACTCGGACGAGGAAGCAGCCTTCCTCGGCGAGGTCGCAGAAGGGGTGGGGGCCTTGGTCTCTGCCCTGGACACCCCGGAGGTGGTTGAGAGGGCGGTTGCGACCGTCTCCGAGATCATTTCCCGGGCGTGGGCCTCCCACTCAAAGGAGGCCTTCATCGTCGGTCGCTCTAAGCCCTGGTGGGGTCCGGAGTGCTCCGAGCTTATCGCCGCCCACCGTGCTGCTCCCTCTCCGGAGTCATGGCGGGCTTTTAGGGCTGCGTGCAAACGCGCCAAGCGTGTCTTCTTCGATGCTCGCATTGCGGAGATAGCTACTGCTAACAAGCGTCCCTGGGACCTTATGGCCTGGGTTCAGCAGCGTAAGCTTCCTGCGGTGGAGGCTCTGTCCTACCAGGGCAGGCCCTGCCATGACCTCCCGGATTTGTTCCGGGCTCTTCACGGCACTTACAACGCGGCCTCTGGCCGGGTTTGTGATCCGTCGGTGTTAGACGAGCTCCCTGACCATGACGTCAGGGAGTGGTACCCTTTCCAGGCACCCGAGATGTTGGAGGCGTTAGCCGCCTGCTCCGGGCGCTCTTCTCCAGGTCCGGATCACATTACGTGGTCCCACCTCAAGAGTTTACTCAACCACTATCGTGTGCGCGAGTTTCTCCTCTCTGTGGCCAATGCCTGCGTTCGCGTGGGCTGTTGGCCCAGTCATTTCAAGGAGTCTACCTCGGTTATCATACCGAAGCCGGGGAAGCCCTCATACGCTACCCCCAAGATGTTCCGGCCTATCGTGCTGCTGAACACCATGGGGAAACTTGTCGAGAAGATGATCTCGCGCCGGCTCCAGTTTGACTGCGTCAAATGGAACGTTTTTCATCCAAACCAGCTCGGGGGGATCTCCCAACGCTCTACGGAGGATGCTGGCTTGGTCCTCACCCATCTGGTTCGCGCCGGGTGGGCGAAGGGTCTCAAGACTAGCGTGGTGGCTTTTGACATCGCGCAGTTCTTTCCTTCACTCAACCATGATATGCTTCTGGCTATCATGCGCAAGTCCGGGCTGGCCCCTGAGCTGGTCCGGTTCTTTGCGTCTTACCTTGTGGGCCGCCGTACCTCATACTCTTGGGGCGGTGTGCTCTCTGATCCTTTCGAGGCCGATGTGGGTGTGGGCCAGGGCTCTGCCCTGTCCCCCGTCCTCTCTGCCCTTTGCCTGGCTCCCCTGGTCTACCTGTTTTACCGGAGGGCCAGAGCCGCGGGCCTGTCCGTCGACATGCTTTCGTATGTCGATGACGGTACCCTGATTGTTCAGTCCAAGCTGTGGGCTGACAACGTTGCTGCGCTGCAGCGGGCATACGCTATTGTACATGCCCTCTTTGTTGCTTTTGCGCTCGTTCTTGAACACGACAAGTCCGAGTTCTTCAACTTCTCCCGCAAGCCGGGGGATGATAACCCTGCCATTGACCTGGGCTTTGCCCCGTTCACTGGCGATACTCCTCTGCGCCCTAAGCCGTTTTGGCGGTACCTGGGCTTTTATTTCGACCGTGCTCTGAATTTTAAGGAGCATGTTCGTTACTATACTACCAAGTCATTCTCTACGGTTCGCGCCATGAGGATGCTAGGTAACTCTACCAGGGGCCTTCTTCCTGAACAGAAGAGGCTCCTTTACCGTTCGTGTGTGCTGCCCATAGCTACCTATGGGTTTTGCCTCTGGTATCACGCTGGCCGCCCTAACAAGGGCGTCCTGGCTCTCTTCACACAGATGCAGCGTCGCGCTGCCCTGTGGGTTACTGGTGCTTTTCGCACCTCCCCGACTGGAGCGGTGGAGGCCCTCGCGGGCCTCCTGCCCATTCGTCTTCACCTCCAGAAGCTTGCCAAGCGTACGATATACCGCGTGGCGACTCTGGGTTCCTCCCACCCCCTCAGGTCGCTCTTGGGGAGGGAGTATAGCGGCGATGCGATTCCGCATCCCCGCTCTGTCGCTCTCATGGCCGAGGGTCACAAGCCCAAGGTCAAGAGTGCAGTCATGGAGATCCAGCAGGTTCTCCCTTCTCTCACCGAGGTGTTTGACGCGTTTGACGACGCGGCAAGGCCTGGTCTTCGGCTTCGTGATCGGTTTAATGACTGGATCACGGTGCACTCTATTCCTTCCCGGGCTGATGATGAGGCTCAGAAGGCTTTTCTCTCCGACCTTGGCAGGTCCGTGCGACGTGCCGAGGAGGATGATCTTACGCTCCGCGTGGCAGCTGGTTCACACTGGCTTCCCGTGGCTGCGAGGCAGGCAGTTGCGGCTGCGTCTGTCTTCTATGGGCTTTCTTGCGTCCGTGAGACCAGGAGGGCTGCCGGGAGGGTGACGGCCCCTGATGCTGCTCTCCTTTCGGTTCGACTGGGCCTTTCCATGGCAGTTGGCTATGGAGGGGCCTCTACTATTGTCCTGTACACGCACTCTGCGGGCTCCGTCTCGCGTGCGTTGGACCCTTCGGTTCACGCTGGCCAGGCTCACTCCCTGGCGGTGTGTCGCCTTCTTGACGAGTGGTTCTCTGCAGACCCCGCTCGTCGTCTAGTTTTCTGGGTTGTGCCCTTGAAGCACAAGTTCCCCATGTTATCCGAGGCCGTTCGGCAGGCCAAGGACCTTGTTGTTGCTGCGGGGCCTAGGCCCCAAACTTCCATCGACTCCCTGAGGGCCAAGGCCACGCGGGAGGTTTGCGACCAATGGGTGAACATTTTTCGTTCACCCAGGTATCGGGGCTCCAGTTTCCTGGACCTCATAGGGGGCAATGACAAGCCCCTCAGGCCCACGTACCACAAGTCTGGCGCGTGGATCCCTGGCTTTGGTGGCTCGCCTGGCGAATTTGCCCGGGCGTGTCGTACGTTCACTGGTCATGCCCCCATCGGGGAATACCGTGCCAGGTTTCACCCTACCGAGCCGCAAGGCTGCAGTTGTGGGGCCCGTCTTCAGACGAGGCACCACATCTTCGTGTCCTGTCCGGACTACCACCGGTTGCGAGGCTTCCCGACTTGCACGGGCCACGTAACCATGTTTTTCAACATGAATCCCTCAGCTTTCATGTTTGAGCCCCAAGCTCCCCCTCGGGGGGGCGTCGGGTAACTGCCTGGTGGCCGTTGGGTTAGCCCCCGACTGCCTGGCAGTGGCCCAGTTGGTCATTCTCCCTCACCTCGGTGGGCGTAGGGATTTAGGGCGAATTGACGCCTCAGCCCCCTAGGGGGCACAACCCTCTGCAAGCTGTCGGGCGACCGTAGGGGCCTGCTGCGAATTGACGCATACTGCCCCCCTGGCGGGGGGCGGGGGACCCTTGGCACCCAGCATCTCTGGGCCGTACTCACGTTTGTGCGCGCCCATATCTCCTGTTCCCTCTCGGTTGATCGAGAGCGGTCTTTCAGGTTGCGGCGCCTTTAATGCCACAAATTTATATGTTTGTACTCGTCTAGTATGGACTTCTTATTAGTTTGTTTTAAACTAGTAGGCGTGGACTGCGTTCGGGCACCACGTAAAATATATTTGATTATAAAAAAAAAAAAAAAAAAAAAAAAAAAAAAAGCCCTCCTACTCTACCCCCAAGATGTTCCGGCCTATTGTGCTGCTGAACACCATGGGGAAACTATTCGAGAAGATGATCTCGTGCCGTCTCCAGTTTGACTGCGTCAAATGGAGCGTCTTTCATCCAAACCAGCTCAGGGGGATTTCCCAACGCTCTACGGAGGATGCTGGCTTGGTCCTTACCCATCTGGTTCATGCCGGGTGGGCAAAGGGTCTCAAGACTAGCGTGGTGGCTTTTGACATCGCGCAGTTCTTTCCTTCCCTCAACCATGATATGCTTCTGGCTATCATGCACAAGTCCGGACTGGCCCCTGTGTTGAAGCAGGAACGTTGGGGGGACTGCTGAGAAGTCCTAGCAGCGAAGGAACAAGGGGAGTACGCGTAGAATTGAGCTAGAAACAAATGGACAAGCTGTGGACAGCTGTGAGAGACTAGAAGTCCCAAACTCGTCCACAGGTGCAACTACACTACCTGATCACATGACCTACTGATCTAAGCGTCCTGTGCTGTCTACAAGTCCACAAACCACAACACAAGTCCACAGGACTGCCAGAGCACAACTGAGTGCACACACCTCTGCAAGTCCACAGTGCACTCCTAACAGTCCCCTGCCCCCTGCCAGGGGGGCAGTATGCGTCAATTCACAGCAGGCCCCTACAGTTGCCCGACAGCTTGCAGAGGGTTGTGCCCCCTAGGGGGCTGAGGTGTCAGTTCACCCTAAGTCCCTACGCCCACCACCTGCAGGCAACGAGGGGGATTGACTGGTGGCAGTGGCCAGAACTGGGACAGTTTCATCTTCCAGTTTGAGAATGGTCCCATTAACATATCCCTATCCTCCAGTCATTTGGAAAAAGGCCTGCATCTTGTGGGCCCATTCTGCATAGTTGGAGATGCCAGTCAAAATAGGGACAGTGGCAAGAATAGAGTGAGACATTGTAAATGATCTGGATCTGTTATCGGCTCAATCAGCATCTTGTGAGACTTTGCTCAAACAAGGGGAGAGCCAGATCAGGAAAGGATCTGGTTAGAACGTGATGGGAGTTCCTTGAGAACTTCACATTATCAGCAGGTTTCCACTTTTTACTAGGAGAAGCTGCCATATAGGCACTAGCATCCATATGTGGCAAGCAGGGCCCATAACCTGTTGAAAATATGTGCAACACCACGCAGTAATACAGATGGAAGCTACTGTAGTGAAGCTCTTACCTGTGTTGGTAGCTGGTAAGCTAGATACTTAGTAAGTTGTAGAACGGTGTAAAACAACTTGTATTTTCTACTGGTTAGAAAGCCCTTTATATACTAAGAACTAATGCTACAGATTGTTCTAGGGTTTTCTAGACACATTTATTATGCATGTATAATGCATCATAATGAGTCATTAATGCTCAACTTGATTAAGGAGCTGTTATGTGTCATAGACTATACATATGTAATAGTCTGTATAAGGTGAGCATTTATTCAGCGCATCATGTTGATGACGTAATAGCACTTTTCAACACCTCTGTACTGTAATCAACCAACCTCTATCCTCAAAAACAATTTGTAGGACACTTAAAGGAGCTGGAATGAAGGCTGTAGTGAAGCAGAAAAGACCTAAACTCACTGCTGTGCATAAGAGAAAAAGACTGGAGTAGGCAGAGGTACACAAACATTGGACAATAGAGGACTGGAAAAGGGTTGTCCAGTCAGATGAGTCCAAAATTAATTGTTTGGGGTCAGATGGGAGGGTTTGGATATGGAAAAAGGCAGGAGAGGGGCTTAGTGATAGGCTGGTGTAGGAGACTACCAAGTTTAGAGGAGATTCTATCATGGTTTGGGGCTGTATGCTGTGGGAGGGTCCAGAATTGGCAGTCAAGATTGATGGGAGGATGGATGCTGATCTTTTTGTCAGTATTTTGGATGAAGATCTCACTGGGAGTTTGGACTGGTATGGCATAGAGGTGGAGGATATTGTCTTTCAGCAAGACAATAATCCCAAGCACAAGAGCAAGAAGGCTCAAAACTGGTTCCACAATGCTGGAATGGAGGTTATGGTATGGCCACCACAGTCTCCAGACCTCAATCCCATTGAACATCTCTGGACTCATCTCAAAACAAAGCTAGGGCAGTATGAAACTCCATCTGGGGGGATAGAAGAATTATAGAAGAGGACAGAGAAGGAATGGGATAGGATCCCAGCAGAAATCTATCAGAATTTGATAGAAAGTATGCCTAATAGGGTTCAGGCTGTTTTGGATGTCAAGGGGGCCTATACCAAGTACTAAATGTCTAGTTTATTATAATTTTTGTAGATGGACAAAACCCTTCCAATGAGCTTAAAATATTGATTAATTCATTGAGTTACCAAAAATGGAAATGATGTAATGATATTTGGCAAGATGGTAGATAGGTCATGTAGCTACCCTCAATTAAAATATGAAGTCTGTAACTGTGTTGGTTGGTCAGTTATTAATGAATTTGTCAGAGTACAAAAATCATTGGAAGGGTTTTGTCCCTTACTGTAATTGTATTGTCAGACTAGGCATCTGTACTTGTAGCTTTATCAATTGTTCCTTGTACTACTTCCAATCAGAAAGAGACTGTACCATTTTGAAGTTGGGGATTTACATTTCCCTTACTGCAGAAGCAGAGGCAATGAGTCTGCCTTCTGCATATCCAGAATCTGTTTGGGGGATTTGGATCTAGTCTGCAAACCACTGGGCCTCAACCTAGTGGATTGAGTTGCACCAACCTTCTCCTCGGAGCCTCCTCAGAGAGGATATACATTATTACATTTGGGCTGCATAACCTACCTAGGCTGCTTGCACTCATTGTATTGCAGTTGGCTGACTATGATAAGCTGATCATTGATTTATCTCCCCAAGAAAAGATGTTACCTCCAAATACACACCTCCAGAACTTGGGCCACTGGCAAAGCTAATTAAGAATTCCCTCAGTTGATTGAAGAACTCCCTATCAATGGAAGTAGCAAGTGATAAAATTCTGTTCTGAGCTAAAGCTATATCTATGGCTCTTTGGCCCCTGAGCTGGATGTAGCAACAGGGGCTATTACTATAAACTGCATGGTATTATGTAACAGTAATAATCATCTGCTAGTGAGAGCAGCCAAAGCATGGCAGCAGTTGAACTATATTTCAAATCCATTAAAGAGACAGATGATGAAAACTGTGTCTATTACACACTCAGATTACTTGAAAATGCAGCAGCTGAATGGAAACAAGATGTCCTCAGTACCCACACTACCAACCTACCAATGTGGGCAGAATTTCAAGCATCCTTTGAGCAATCCTTTGCTCCTGCTCAACAGGCAATTGATGCCAAAAATGAACTTTGATCTTTCAGACAAAATGGAAGGTACATCAAAGATTACATTAGTCAATTCTCCATTCTCTCAACCCATGCCAAAATGTCCAACTCCCCTGTCACACACCAATATTTCCTCCAAGGATTGGATTCAAATATCCAACTCAAAACCATTAGACAAAATCCAAAAACATTGGATGATTACAAAGCAGCAGCTAGAGTTGCCTGGCAAATCTACCAGACAACCAAACAAATACTCAGAAGAACTATTGGTCAACCCAATTTCAACCAAAGATCAGAAAACATTCCTTCATGTTTTAAACAAGGTTCAAAGCCTTTTAGACTCAGATACTCTGACATCAGAAGTCAACCCATCTCAAAATCAAGAAGAAGTGAATGGGACATGGATCTCAATTTCATCAACTCTCAAAACACAGACACCCCCTTGGAACAAGATTACAAAGAGAACAATCATGATAAATCCTTTAGGGAAGATGATTATTTTGATTACAAAGAAGAAGACATTGAGTCAGACAATGACATCATCAACCTTATCCAGCAGAGAAACCACCAAAAAGGCAGTTCAAACAGAAGAATGAAAACACCAATACCAGGTTTGAAAGACTTCATCAATGTAGTCTTTACAGAAGAACAGAAGGCAGCATATAAGAACAAAGAATGCTTCAAATGTGGTAAAATGGGACACTTTGCATAAAACTGTCCAGAAAACAGGACAAGAGGCAAAATACCTCAAAATCAATGGAATAGAAACAACTGAAACAGACAAACAAGATGTCCTCCACAAACACAGAGGATAAGAAACATCAAAGAAGAAGAAGATAGTGACAACATAGAAGAATTTAGTACTCACCAAAATTTTTAGGATCTTCTGAAGACTTTGTGGACCTCATCAATCTTCAGAAATGAAAAGGAAAATGCCTATTAGCATCAGCAACCCTTAAACATTCTTTTTTTAAAAAAAAAAAAAATCAACAATGTATTACCTGGAGTGCACTAAAGAGAAGTGGAATTTGCCCATAAGGCAGCAGGACAAAGCACTGGACAAGGGGCCCTGGGGAGAAAGAAAAAGGACCCAATCAGATGTACATACAAAAGAAACATGAAAACCCACTAAGAAGAGACCAAAGTTGAGGTGTGAGATCCTGAGGTTTTGTCCTTGTGGGCCAAGGAACTGACACTGGTCTTGCAACCAGTATCTGTGGTATGACTGTTGGCAGCATAGTGTGCCTTGATCCAGTTGGCTTAGAAGCAGTGGCGCTGATAAGCCAATTTTGGGTTTATACCTGAAATATATCAATTTTACCAATTTTATTACTATAAAATCAATGGCAATACATCTATGAACCTTAGAGAGGATTGGGACCTATCCTGAGGTTGCCAGTTTGACCGTACATAGGGTGTTTGTGCCCTAGCATATGCTTAGTAGTGTCTAAAGTCATGTGAGAGATAGTCTTTATGGCAGAACTCAGTAAAAAACAGACATTCCAGGCAATTGCTGGGGGATTCCAGGCTGTACATAGCTTGCCAAACCAACCTAGGTTGCAATCAGGGAGGGCTGTGCATGAGATAAATTGAACTCTATCGCCGCTGTACTCCCTCCCCAAGAGCGACCTAAGGGGGTGGGAGGAGCCCAGAGTCGCCACTCGATATATCGTACGCTTGGCGAGCTTCTGGAGATGAAGACGAATAGGCAGGAGGCCCGCGAGGGCCTCTACCGCTCCAGTCGGAGAGGTGCGGAAAGCACCAGTAACCCACAGGGCAGCGCGACACTGCATCTGCGTGAAAAGAGCCAGAACACCCTTGTTAGGGCGGCCAGCATGATACCAGAGGCGAAACCCATAGGTAGCTATGGGCAACACACACGAACGGTAGAGGAGCCTCTTCTGTTCAGGAAGGAGGCCCCTGGTAGAGTTACCCAGCATCCTCATGGCACAAACCGTAGAGAACAACTTGGTAGTATAATACCGAACATGCTCCTTGAAATTCAGAGCATGGTCGAAATAAAAGCCCAGATACCACCAAAACGGCTTAGGGCGTAAAGGAGTATCGCCAGTGAACGGGGCAAAGCCCAGGTCGATGGCAGGATTATCATCCCCCGGCTTGCGGGAGAAGTTGAAAAACTCGGACTTGTCATGCTCAAGAACGAGTGCAAAGGCAACAAAGAGAGCGTGCACAATCGCGTACGCCCGCTGCAAAGCAGCAATGTTGTCAGCCCAGAGCTTGGACTGAACAATCAGGGTACCGTCATCAACATATGAAAGCATGTCAACAGACAGACCCGCGGCCCTGGCCCTCCGGTAAAACAAGTAAACCAGCGGAGCCAGACAAAGGGCAGAGAGAACGGGGGACAGGGCAGAGCCCTGGCCAACGCCCACATCGGCCTCGAAGGGATTGGAGAGCACGCTGCCCCAGGAGTATGAGGTACGGCGGCCCACAAGGTAAGACGCAAAGAACCGGACTAGCTCAGGGGCCAGCCCGGACTTGCGCATGATAGCAAGAAGCATATCATGATTGAGAGAAGGAAAGAACTGCGCGATGTCAAAAGCCACCACGCTAGTCTTGAGACCCTTTGCCCACCCGGCACGAACCAGATGGGTAAGGACCAAGCCAGCATCCTCCGTAGAGCATTGGGAAATCCCCCCGAGCTGGTTTGGATGAAAAACATTCCATTTGACACAGTCAAACTGGAGCCGGCGCGAGATCATCTTCTCGACAAGTTTCCCCATGGTGTTCAGCAGCACGATAGGCCGGAACATCTTGGGGGTAGAGTAGGAGGGCTTCCCCGGCTTCGGTATGATAACCGAGGTAGACTCCTTGAAGTGACTGGGCCAGTAGCCCACGCAAACGCAGGCGTTGGCCACAGAGAGGAGAAACTCGCGCACATGATAGTGGTTGAGTAAACTCTTAAGGTGGGACCATGTAATGTGGTCCAGGCCTGGAGAAGAGCGCCCGGAGCAGGCGGCTAACGCCTCCATCATCTCGGGTGCCTGAAAAGGGTACCACTCCCTGACATCATGGTCAGGGAGCTCATCCAGTACGGACGGATCACAAGCACGGCCAGAAGCCGCATTGTAAGTGCCGTGAAGGGCCCGGAACAAGTCCGGGAGGTCATGGCAGGGCCTGCCCTGATAGGACAGAGCCTCCACCGCAGGGAGCTTACGCTGCTGAACCCAGGCCATGAGGTCCCAGGGTCGCTTGTTAGCGGTAGCTATCTCCGCGATGCGAGCATCGAAGAAGACACGTTTGGCGCGTTTGCACGCAGCCCTGAAAGCCTGCCATGACTCCGGGGAGGGAGCAGCACGGTGGGCAGCGATGAGCTTGGAGCACTCCGGGCCCCACCAGGGCTTGGAGCACTCCGGGCCCCACCAGGGCTTGGAGCACTCCGGGCCCCACCAGGGCTTGGAGCACTCCGGGCCCCACCAGGGCTTGGAGCGACCAATGATGAAGGCCTCCTTTGAATGGGAGGCCCACGCCCGGGAAATGATCTCGGAGACAGTCACAACCTGCTAGATTTTCGGTGTAGGGGGGTCCCACTCGGATGCTAAAGGATCCTAGTGAACAAGGGAAGCGCCGATGTATTCAGATACGTGGACAAGGGAAATGGTATCCCAAGTCCACTGCTTATATACAGTTCTGTAGACTACGCTATCTATAGATACTGCGCACAGACCAACGCACAGACCATGTCACGTCACAAGTGTGACGTGACATGTTGGAGGAGAAATGTAGTGATGAGTCATACAATATAGGAGAAATGAACAGAAGGAGGAATGCTTACCTCGTCGACCAGTTATGGCGTAACCGAGATGGCCGAGACCATCTGGTTGTTGGAATTGGGTGTCCCGGTTGAGTGTGCAACCGAATGGTCTCGGCCATCTCGGTTACGCCATAACTGGCTAACGAGGTAAGCGTTCCATCTCCTGTTCATTTCCCCTATGTCGTACAATGTGTAGCTACCTTTCTCTCTCATTATGTCACGTCACACTTGTGACGTGACATGGTCTGTGCACTGGTCTGTGCACTTCGTCTATAGATAGCATAGTGTACAGGATTGTATATAAGCAGCGGACTGGGGGTTGTTTCCCCTTTGTCCGCGTATCTCAATACATTGCTGCTTCCTCCGTTCACAAGGATCCCTCAGCATCCGAGTAGGCCCCCACTACGGTGAAAATCTAGCACTGGTTGCACACTCGACTGGGACACCCAATTCCAACACAACCACCCTCTCTGTTGAAGCAGGAACGTTGGGGGACTGCTGAGGAGTCCTAACAGCGAAAGAACGAATCGATTAGGCAGAGAACTGAGCTAGAAACGAAGGGACAAGCTGTGGACAGCTGTGAGAGACTAGAACTCTAAGTAGCTAAACTACTCACCTGTGGACAGCTGTGAGAGACTAGAAGTCCCAAACTCGTCCACAGGTGCAACTACACTACCTGATCACATGACATGTTGATCTAAGCGTCCTGTGCTGTCTACAAGTCCACAAACCACAACACAAGTCCACAGGACTGCCAGAGCACTCCTAACACAAGGACAGTGGTCCCTATCATAGGGAGCGTGGTTGCCACCGCAGTTGCAGCAGTGAGGGGGGTGAGGGCAGGGCTCGCCCTCGGGAGTGGCGGGAGATGGGTTCTTGCCCCCATGGGCCTTACAGCACCCAGCCATAGAGCGATGGTTAGCCTCGGAGTGAGGCTTGCCACAGAGAGGGCACACGGCAAACTGGGCCTTACAGACCTGAGCGGTGTGACCCCACTTCCAGCATCGCTGGCAGAGGGAAACACCCTGGCGAGGTTTGGCAGCCCTAATAGGGCACGCCCGGGTACCAACAGCCAACGAACGGTCGACCATTTGGCGAGCAACGGAACCCGTGCCAGAGTCCCAGACTTTGAACCACACCGTGCAAGAGTCAGAGTGGGTGGAGTTGCGCTTGACCCGGGGGGGGCCAACAAGGAACTGGAACCCCCTGTGAGAGGATTGCCGCATGATGTTCTTGATTGCCTGGCGATCAATGACCTGGCCGTTGGGACCAAGACGGGGGACGTCACAAACCCTCATAAAGGATTTGGACGAGGGAACGGTGGCCTGGGGCCTAGACCCCTGGGGAAAGTAGCGCGACGCCCACCTGGAGATGAGGGTCACATCGGCGTCCTTGGCAATGTCGTTGGTCACCAGAGAGTACCCGTCGTACGCAGGTGAAACCTGCATGACAATGAGGGGGGATTTAGCCACTTCAAGGGCACAGTTAACGGCCCCATTCATGTTGGAGAGGTCCCTCAGTGTTACCCGGATTAGGGGTCCGCTCTTGAGTCGCAAGATTGGGATCACAAGGATGTCTATACAGACTTGGTCCAAGTGTCTTACTACTTGACTTAGAGGCGGGCTGGATAAATCTCTGAGGCCCTTTCAGGCAAACAAGTGATTTAAGCAGAACAGTGTATAACACTAAGCTAAAGGTACAGGTGGTTGTAGCTAGGTTTATATACATATTGGTTGTCTGCTATTTATAAGTACCCTGGGTAAGTACTTGTCAAGGTGAGTCATAAGAAGGTGGACCCAGGTAAAAGAAGGCTTCCTGTGTGAAATAGAAGTTGTGTGTGAGAGAAAGGAAGCGTGAGTGTGAGAGTGTCAGTATTAAAGGGGAAAAAGAAGTATACTATTGTCCATCAGGAAGGTGGCTAAGACCTATGTATAGTCCTTCTTAGGGTTCTGATAACATTACCCCGTTTTTACGATCATACTCCGTTATGATCTTGTGGTTCGTCATCGTTTGGGTAAGCGGCTAGGAAGTCGACATCTTCGATGTAAATTGCTGCCGGTATAACCGGAGAAAAAGGTGGAGTCGGAGTTCGATGAATATTGAGTTCTCGTGCAGTTTGGGGAGATGGTGGGTCTGGAAAGAAAGCATTCCAGAATCGTCGGTTTTGTTTGGGACTAAAGGTAGTTGGGTCCGGCAGGTTCACCGGTGTTGTTGGCGTCGGCGGCATCGTCGATATAATCGTCATAGTAGGTTCCCATGTTTGGTGTGTAGGGTCCGGGGAACTGGTAGTCGGGGATGGGTGTATGTGGTTTGGCAACCCGAGGTTTGGGTTGATTCTTGGTAAAGTAGGCCGTGATATTCTTAGTGGGTTTGGTGCCTCGTTTGGGGCAGGCCTGTCGTGGGTGTTTAGGTTCCCAGTTCTTGCAATAGGGGCATCGATATTTGATGCAGTTGTAGGAGTAATGTCCGGGAGCGTAGAGTTTGCATCCCATACATTGGAAGTTGGGGCAGTCTGATGCCCAATGTCCATATTGTTTGCATTCAGGACAGACATACTTGGGGTCGGCTGGTTTGGTGGGGTTGGAGTCGGTTCGTGGGTGAACGGCTCGGGTGGGGTAAGGTTTGGGTCGACCCAGAGGGCTGGGTTTAGTGTTGTGAGCCAAGGGCTTGGCCACGTGTCGTTTAGATTGCTCCTTGTCGAGGGCCTTGAAAGCGGCCATGGCGGAGTTGTTGGCAAAGGGGTTTTGGCTCTTGGGGCCGGGGGTAGGATTGGGATCAGGTCCGGAGGACTTGGTGGAGGACTGGGGTTGGATGACGGAGTCATCGATGGTGATGGGGTCCTGAAGGTTTGAGCCCGGGGGACCGTAGGATAGGTGCGCATACAGCGCGGACATGAGAGCCGGTCGATCTCGGCATGAGATCTCGAGTGATTCCATCCACTTTCGTTGTTGTTCGAACGCTCTATTGAGAGCCTGAGTTTGTCGAACCATGTCGGCATAGTGGTTCCAGAAAGCTCTGTCGGAGCTTTGAATTGTAGGGTCGTGTAGTCGATCTCCAAAGGAGATGTCGGTTGCAATCTTCCGGAGATCGCTATTGCTAACTCGATTCGATCCCAATGGTCCAGTGCTAGTTGCTGTTGGTCCGGGATATACTGTAATGGTTGCCTTAGGAAAGGCGGTGAGGGGTGCAGGGGTTCCTGCAGGTGTATCGTTGGGGTCGGGGGTCTTGTCTCTATCGGAGATGTTGGCAAAGGCATCGGAGGGAGTGTAGGGAGACGGGGGCGGAATGGAAGCTCCAGAAAGTGAGCTCTTCGGAGATGGTGTGAATCCATCTATGATAACAATTGAGCTCGCAGTGTTGGAAGTGGAGTGAGAGGAGATAGAGGCAAGAGCTGATTGGGGGCGGACGATGGAAGACATTGTTAGAGGGTGGTTATAAATGTTTGAGAGGCTGTTTTGGCTTCTGCATTTGGTAGGTTCTCGAAAGTTCCTGAGATTTCTTTCACGTTTTGTGAGTTCTTTTATATTCTTGGAGGATCTCCTTGGCGTTCTTTAGGAGTTCCTTTTCTGGTAGCCATTGGTTCTTGGTATGTGGGTATCCCTTCCACTTGATGTAGAAGTGGAGTTGATTGTGGCGTCGGCGGTGATTGATAATCGCTTCTATTTTGTATTCTTCTTCATCATTGATGATTATTGGCAGAGGCGGAGTTTGGGTTGCTCCATATGCTTCTGTTTCCTCGTATGGGGTTAGAAGGTTTCGATGGAAGACCGGATGTATTTTCCAGTGTGTTGGGAGTGTCAATTCGTAGTTGATTGGTGATAGGACTTTCTTGATTTGGAAAGGTCCTAAACGTTTCGGGGATATCTTGTTCGATAAGAACGGGAGTTTGAGGTTCTTGGCTTCTAGCCAGACATGTTGTTCCGTTGTGAACGGTTTGATTGATTTGTTGTTTCGTTGTCGCACGATGTCAGCGGATAGTTGATGTGCTGCTTGTGCTTCTCTTCTGGCGTGATCCAGAGTTCGAATTCTTTCATCGACTGATGGAAAGTCTGATGTTTCCATGATTGTGGGAATAGAGGGTGGGTTGTAACCCATGATAAGTTCAAATGGGGATTTTTGCCTTGAGGCATGAGTTTTTGAGTTGTGTGAGAATTCGGTGAGGGGTAGGGAGTCGACCCAGTGGAGGGGATTTCGGGTGCAGTAGATGGAGAGATATGTTTCAATCTCTTGGTTGTATCGTTCTGTGGATCCATCTGTTTGAGGGTGGTAGGCTGTAGAGAAGGCCTGTTTGATGTTGAGGCGTTTGGCCAATTCTTGAAGGGATTTTGCGGCGAATCTAGGGTCGCGGTCGGATATGATTTTGTCGGGAAGACCAAATCTAGTGAATACTTTTTCGATGAGTAATCTTGCGATGTCATCGGCGGTTGATTTGTCAGATGTAGGGATGAAAATTACCTCCTTCGTAAGGCCGTGGTCCACCACGGACAATATGGCATTAAAGCCGTTGGAGTCAGGGAGACCCGTGATGAGATCCCATGAGATTTGGGAAAAGGGGCGAAGCGTCTCTGAAGCTGATATCGGCTGAGGAGGGACTTTATCCGGACGTCGGATAATTTTGTATTGCTGACACTCGGGGCAGCCCTTGACGTAATTCTTGACAAATGTCGACATCCCTGGCCAGTAGACGTCTTTCTTGGCCAATCGATATGTTTCTTGTTCACCAGGGTGTCCTCTGGTGGGGTGGTCGTGATATTTCGCTATTACTTCGCGGCGAAGTCATAATCAGGTCGGCGGGATAAGGCGTCCGGCGCTGGAATTTTAACTCCAGGCATGTGTTCTAGCTTGAAGTTGTAGTCGGCCATGAGCTGGACCCAGCGAGCTTGGCGGCGGCTGATCTTTTGGGGTTTCCTCCAATAGGTCAGATTTTGATGATCAGTTTTAATGATCACCGGGTGAGGGGATCCGAGGAGATAATGTCTCCATTCTTCTAATGCGCGGACGATGGCGAGGAGTTCGCGATCGTATATGTCGTAATTTCTTTCAGCTGGTGCGAAAGTTTTGGAGAAGAATGATACCAGTCTACGGTTACCATTGATGTCGTATTGATAGAGCACAGCTCCACTTGCCACTTTTGAGGCATCGGTCTCGATTTCGAAGGGTTTTTCTTGGTCAGGCATGAGGAGTACCGGCTCCTTGAGGAATTCATTCTTGAGAGTCTCGAATGATTCCTGTTGTTCGGACTTCCATTCGAATTTGTTTTTCTTTGATAGAAGATTGTTGAGGGGTTTAGTGAGGTCCGAGTATTTGCGGATGAACTTCCGGTAGAAGTTACAAAAACCGATGAATTTCCGTACTTGACGGACGGTCTTGGGAATGGGCCAATCTTTGATGCCTTTGAGTTTCCCGGGGTCCATTTTGATATTGTCAGGCGTGATTATCATGCCTAGGTATTCGAGTCGTTGTTTGTTGAACTCGCATTTTTCTCCTTTGAGGAAAAGGTCGTTTTCTTCGAGTATTTTCAATACTTGTTCGGTGATTTGATCAGTTTCCTCCTGGGTTTTACCGAAGATGAGTATATCATCCATATAGATGATAATTCCACCTTTGTCGAGTTGTTCAGCAAAGATTGTATCCATCATGTGTTGGAATGTAGCAGGGGAGTTGCACAATCCAAAGAACATTACCGTGGGTTCGAATAGACCCTGCGGCGTTTTGAATGCGGCCTTCCATTGGTTGCCTTCTTTGATTCGGATGTTGTTGTATCCGAGTCGGACGTCGAGTTTGGTGAAGTATTTGGCTCCTTTGAGCTTATCCATGATAGCGGAGATCATGGGGATTGGGTAAGCGTTCTTTACTGTATGTTCGTTGATGTAACAATAGTCTTGGCAAGGTCGGAGATCTCCTCCTTTCTTTGCCACAAAGAAAAATGGTGATGCCATTGGTGATTTCGAGGGTCGGATGTACCCTTTTCGCAAATTCTCGTCTATGAATTCTTTTAGCGCTTTATTTTCAGCAGGCGCTAGGTGGTATGGTTTCATCGACTTTGGTTCAAAAGTCGGTTTTGTTTCGATGGCGTGATCGAAAGATCGTGATGGTGGGAATTGTTTGGATGCTTTCTTATCGAATAATTTTGCCCATCGAGCGAAACGTCGAGGGATCTTGTTTTCTTCTTGTTTTTCGGGGAGTTTACCGCGGAGTTTGGATGTAAGTTTGGCGGCGGTGTTATGGAGTTGAGTAGCGAAGGTTGCTTTCGCGTTTATTTCCATTGGTGTGAACAGCATAGGGTTCATTTCGTTCTCCATGGAGAATTCATCAAGATTAATGTTATCGATATCGAAGTACTCTGTTGGTGCTTCGTCGGTGGTAGTGGTATGTCCGGCCGTGTAATCCATAGATATGGAATTGGCTTCTATCGGTCGGCGGAGAGTTTTGAGAAGTTGTGGGAATGCCGAGTGTTCGATTTGTGGTTTCCAAGAAAATGTCTTGGTTTTCCAGTTGATATCAGGGTTGTGTTGTTCCAACCAGGGAAAACCCATTATGAAATCCTTTGCTCCGGTATTGGTGACAAAGGCTTGCAATTTGCAATCACGACTATCAATGATGGCGTCGATTGTGACATAATCTCGGATCATGCCATGTTGATTATTTGATCCATCCACATTGGTTAAGGCAATGGGATTGTCCAGGGATTGTCGTTGATATCCGAGTCGGTCTACGACTTTGTTGGATATGAAATTTCCTTGAGCTCCTGAGTCAATCAGGGCGGTGATGGCCACGGGTTTCGACGATCGTTTGCTCCAGATCTCAATGGGGAGGAAAAGAGATCTTTTATTCGAGGATGTAGTTAATTGTACAGAATCGATCGTAAGAGGAGAAATTGTTTGTCCATTTTGGGAGTGTGCAGGGGCACATCGTTCGACATCACTCCGTTTTAAAAATCCTGGAAGGGACGCATTTGGGGGTCCTCAGCCAGTGCTGAATGTAGTTCTTCTTGGAGTTCCGGCTCCAAGGTGTCCACAAGTTGCTGCATTTGTGCGGCAACATCAGCAACCGCAAGTGAATACTTGCGAGGGGTGGAAGTGGAAGGTTTAGGCCTGTTTGGGTTTCGAACCGGTCGAGCCGGTTGAGTTCGGGCGCCGGGAAAGCGGCGAGTTGGTGCGGGCATGGGGCATTCCGCAATGAAATGTTTCTCAGATCCGCATCCGAAACATTTGCGGTTCTGGTATTGTTTCATTTGCTGGCCAGTAAGGACAGCGTCGATTTCGAGGGATCCGTCGCAATTGTCTTCGCAAGGGATGTTGATTTCGTTGATTTCATGAGGTATTATGGGGTATGGGTCCTCATATTCTTCGGTTTGGAGATTGTCTATCTCCATGGCGTAGGGGTCTTTAGGTGTGAACCTAGGGGCTGATCGGGAGTAATAGTTTGCGTAAGGAACTGTATTACTGGATTTCGGTTGCTTCGATTGGAAGCAGTTGTTATTGTTGAAGGAACGTGGTGTTCCGTAAAGAGCGTTTACTCGGCGGAAATTATCGTCAAGTCGATTGGCCATTGTATACCATCCTTGAATGGTTTGTGGCGGGTTTTCGGAAGTGTTGATTTTGATCGCGATTCTGCGATCAATGGCTTTCCGGTAGAGATCGATGAGAGTTCGATCCTCGTGGATGTCCGCAAGTCAGACCATATCTTTGAACTTCGAATTGAAGTCAGTCATAGGTTTACCTGCCTGTTTCATTGTTTGTAGGCAAGTATGGGCGTAAGCAGATTCATCTGCTGGTCGGAAATCTTGTCGAAGACGAGCTTTCATAGCGGCCCATGTTTTGTTGTAGAATCCATGGTACGGGGGTGTTTGCGCTAGTCCGGCAGCGTATCGTTCTGCAATATATTGAGATGCCCAGGTTCGAGCTTCTCCTTTTTGCATGGATGTGAGTGCAAAGAGGCACTTGTCGTAGTTTCGGGGGTAGACAAGGTCATTTCCGATAAGGTAGACGTAGACAGCGAAAAGCCAGTCGTCGAATTTGGTTCGATCTCCATCAAAGATAGGAGGTTTGATAAACCTGATTTCTCGGGGTGCTGGTGGTGCTGGGGCTGCTGGAGCTGGGGCGGCAGCTTGTGAACCCATAATTGTTTGTGGGTTGACTACAGGGGCGTGTGTGGGGGAGGTTTGAATGGGTGACGCTGGGGGTAGTGTTACCGGTTGCGGGGTTCGCGGAGTAAGAGAGCGAGGAGAAGGCTGAATTGAGAGAGGAGGCCTTCTTGGGTCTTGAGGTCGAGATGGTCCTGGTCCGCTAATTCGAGTCGGACGAGGTGGAATATTGGTTCTTTCGTAAGGATTACGAAAGGGTGAATCTTCTACTGGGGTAGAAGAAGTTGTCGGAGTTGGACCGGGGAATTGATGTCGGCGGGGGTCCAAAAAGGGGTATTCTTCGATCGTTTGTTGACAAAGTTGTTCTTCTTCGTCTGATTTGAGAGGTTGTTTGTCTGAGAAGTATTCCTCTTCAGACTGGGGATTGGGAGGAGGTTGTTCTTCGGAAATAGATTCTTCTTCTTTGGATGAAGAAGGGGGACGGAGTCGGGGTGGTATTGTGGTAGTTGATAAGGCGAGTGATTGATTTGTAAATCACGTAGCCGAGAGTGATGATGAGGATGTATTTGAGGAGTTTTATGAACTCCAGTTTTGTTGGATTAATTTGTGGTTAAGAAATACAAATGTATTTCAAGGCGGATGAAGGGTTGGTGAGAGAAAGGAGGCAGATTGGGAAAAGGAGGGAAGGGTCGATGGATTATGTACCACGCAATGATTCTTCCAATTGTGTAGCCGGCGGCACAGATGATGATGTTGATAAGGAGTCCTTTGAACTCCAGGATGACTGTGGGGAGGGGAGACATGTAGCAACAGCTACAACACGTGCTTCTGAGAGCACAACACGCGCCTATGGGCACTACACGTAGCAAGCGGCTACAACACGCACCTAAAGAGGCACAAGGGAAACAGAGATAGCTTAGTGTTTTGTTACCCGGATTAGGGGTCCGCTCTTGAGTCGCAAGATTGGGATCACAAGGATGTCTATACAGACTTGGTCCAAGTGTCTTACTACTTGACTTAGAGGCGGGCTGGATAAATCTCTGAGGCCCTTTCAGGCAAACAAGTGATTTAAGCAGAACAGTGTATAACACTAAGCTAAAGGTACAGGTGGTTGTAGCTAGGTTTATATACATATTGGTTGTCTGCTATTTATAAGTACCCTGGGTAAGTACTTGTCAAGGTGAGTCATAAGAAGGTGGACCCAGGTAAAAGAAGGCTTCCTGTGTGAAATAGAAGTTGTGTGTGAGAGAAAGGAAGCGTGAGTGTGAGAGTGTCAGTATTAAAGGGGAAAAAGAAGTATACTATTGTCCATCAGGAAGGTGGCTAAGACCTATGTATAGTCCTTCTTAGGGTTCTGATAACACTCAGGGTGGGTTTGTCGCCGTGAAAGATGATAAGAACCTGGCGCCGAGAGGGGCCAGCAGTAGTCATTCTCAGGCGCTTGGGCTTGCGCTGCGAGGAGGGAGAGGGAGACGGGGAAGCGGGACTGCCCTTACCAATGGTGTGGGTGATCTGCTCCGGGGTAAGATGAGGGAATGCCTTCACCATGGCCACAATAGCAGCGACCTGGGCAGAGGCATCCCTTGAGGGGGGAGGCGACCCCTTGGCAACTTGCGCAAATGAATGCTTCTGCGCATTTGGCTTGGTGGCCTCATTGACCTTAGGGGGCGGACCAAGCGGAAACTTGGCCGCCACCGCATAGGTGCGCCCCTTTGCAGAGGCATTGCCTGAGGAGGTGCCGGCCTGCAAAGGACTGGGTCTCAAGGCAGGAGCGGCACCCTGGGCTCCTCCCGAGGGAGGAGGAGGGGCCGGGGCCTTCCCTTTGCCCTTATCCCGACGAGCAGGAGGAGGGTTAGGAGCCGACCCAGTAGCAGAGGGATCTGGGGCCGTGTCCGGCGCCAGATCCATAGAGTCGCCCAGTGGAGGGGCGGCACCCCCAGAGGGAGCATCACCCATCCCCTGACGGATGGAGGGGGGGACATCAGAGATGCCCCGGACAATAGTCCTGGCCGTAAGCCCCCGAAGAGTGGCCGTAGATGTGCGGTTCACTGGAACGTCCAGCAAACCTATACGAGACATTGTCTCCAGGGTGTTGCTCACAGCCCTGAAGAGCTCGGTGGTCTCAGGGTCACCGAGGTCGAGACCCCGGCCCCTCTCGCGTAGCCAACCATTGGCCACTCTGAGCGACTGCCCTATCGCAGCTAAAGCCGGTCC
This sequence comes from Lepiota venenata, assembly GCA_004296355.1. NCBI lineage: Eukaryota > Fungi > Basidiomycota > Agaricomycetes > Agaricales > Agaricaceae > Lepiota > Lepiota venenata. The sequence continues at coordinate 1,299,099 of RCFS01000009.1, read as the reverse complement.
CGGCCCATCCAAAGGAGGGGCCTCCAAACGAAGAGGGGAAACCGGTGGCGGGGCAAACAGACTGCCGCCAGAGGCGTCGGCTGGGTGAGAACCCAAGGCGTCAGACATGTCATCATCGTCATCGGATCCTGCAGCAGATCGGGGGCGTTTGGAAGCCCTGGAGTCGGGTCGAACAGGCCTGGTGGGGGTCCTATCTTCTGAGAGTGATTCGACGGCGGCGGACCCATCGTCGAGAAAGGAGAGGCCAGGGGCGGCTGGGAGAGGCTCGTGAGCACCCGCCATCAAGTCATCCACTTGAGACCAAGGGCCAGGGGGATGCCTGGGTGCGGGGGACTGGAGAGTGTCCAGCGGATCACCAGGGGAAGGTTGGCCCGCAGCGGAAGATCCGCCGCAATCCGCCCTCCCCCCTCGGAGTTGGTCGGAGGCCCTTGTTGAGGGCATGAGATGGTACTTCTGGATCGAAGATCCAACAGCAAATGCATGTGAAAAGTGAGTTTTGGTGAGGAGGAAGTATGTGGCTGTGCTAGTACTGATGGGAGTACCAGAACAAGAAGCAATGGCCCGGAACAAATCCGGGAGGTCATGGCAGGGCCTGCCCTGATAGGACAGAGCCTCCACTGCAGGGAGCTTCCATTGCTGAACCCAGGCCATGAGGTCCCAGGGACGCTTGTTAGCTGTAGCAATCTCCTTGATGTGATCATCAAAGAAGACACGTTTGGCGCGCTTACACGCAGCCCTGAAGGCCCGCCATGACTCCGGGGAGGGAGCAGCACGGTGGGCGACTATAAGCTCAGAACACTCCAGGCCCCACCAGGGCTTGGAGCGACCGACAATGAAGGCCTCCTTAGAATGGGAGGCCCATGCCCGGGAAATGATCTCGGAGACAGTCGAAACCGCCCTCTCAACCACCTCCGGGGTGTCCAGGGCAGAGACCAAGGCCCCTACCCCTTCTGCAACCTCGCTGAGGAAAGCAGTCTCCTCATCCGAGTCCCGTTTGATAACCCTCTTCCAAGCCCCCGCAAGAAACCTGGAAGTAGGAAGAACGACAGTCAGGGGGGCGTGATCCGACGCACTCCGATAATCCAGATCAATGACGTGCTAGATTTTCGGTGTAGGGGGTCCCACTCGGATGCTAAGGGATCCTGGTGAACGAGGGAAGCGCCAATGTATTGAGATACGCAGACAAGGGAAATGATATCCCAAGTCCGCTGCTTATATACAGTTCTGTAGACTACACTATCTATAGATACTGCACACAGACCAACACACAGACCATATCACGTCACAAGTGTGACGTGACATGTTGGAGGAGAAATGTAGCGACAAGTCATACAATATAGGGAAAATGAACAGAAGGAGGAACGCTTACCTCGTCGACCAGTTATGGCTGTTAAGAACGGGTGCTCGGTCGGGGAAATATAACGTGAAGAAAGATCGACCGAGATCGACCGAGAATTCGGTCGGGTCGAAGGTCGGTTATAAAAGTAAGGTCTTGGCTTCAGCGTATGTGCTGCGCCATTCTGATACCGATGACCAATTTGTTGCCTTAAGCAATAGAATGAAAGGCTTCACGAATTGAAGGCTTGAAGATAAAAGACTACTAATCCAAAGGACGATGGCCCAGAATAAGGGACGCGAGCTCGACCGAAGCTTCGGTCGAGTCCGGTCGAGTGACAGTTGAGATAGTGCTAATGATCCTGTACTTGGGATCACTAACAGTAGTGAGGAGGGGCGGCCGAGGAACTCGGCCGGACGATGTTAGCAGAGTAGAGAAGCAGAGTTCTGGGTTGATATTAGACTGGCGATACAAACGGTTGTAGCTAGTCTTATATACTAAACTGAAGTCAGGGATGGAACAATAAGAATAGTGAAACACATGGACATCTAACTATGCGAGGGTTGTGGGTCCTATGTAAAATGTATCACTAATCAAAATGATAATATGAAATGATGGAAGGAAATGATGGAACATAGAAAGGGAACATGGGAACATGGAAGGGGAACATGGAACATCAAAAGTTAAACATTGAAGAAGAACACTTGTCACCGAGCAACCAAAGTTTAAAGGCAGAGCTTAACCTCAAAATAGCCACGAGTTTCCTAAAACGGTATCCTGACAATGGCGTAACCGAGATGGCCGAGACCATCCAGTTGCACACTCGACCGGGACACCCAATTCCAACATGACGGGCTTGAGCTCCTCGCCCCTGGCCACAGGAAGAAAGACCAGATCTATCACCGATGGGTTCAGATTCTGATCATGAGGGAAGTGGGTAGGGCCCGGCACCATCACATGATGTGTAGTGAACTTTGCCTGTGGGTACACTTGTAATGCTTAGTCTTTTATGAGTGCCCACAGGTGAGTAACATATTAGTTCTCTTTAATACAGTCTTTTACGAGTGCCCACAGCTGCTAGGACTTCCTTATAAGTCAACCACTGCTCTGTTTCTAACAGTTAGGGGCCTAGGCCCCGCAGCAACAACAAGATCCTTGGCCTGCCAAACGGCCTCGGATAACATAGGGAACTTGTGCTTCAAGGGCACAACCCAGAACACTAGACGACGAGCAGGGTCCGCAGAGAACCACTCATTGAGAAGACGGCACACTGCCAGGGAGTGAGCCTGGCCAGCATGAACCGAGGGATCCAACGCACGCGAGACAGAGCCCACCAAGTGCGTATAGAGGACAATAGTAGAGGCCCCTCCATAGCCAACTGCCATGGAAAGGCCAAGCTGAACCAAAAGGAGAGCAGCATCAGGGGCTGTCACCCTCCCGGCAGCTCTCCTGGTCTCACAGACGCAAGAGAGTCCATAGAAGACAGACGTAGCCACAACTGCCTGCCTCGCAACCACAGGAAGCCAGTGCGAACCAGCCGCCACACGGAGCGTAAGGTCATCTTCCTCAGCACGTCGAACAGACCTGCCGAGGTCAGAGAAAAAAGCCTTCTGGGCCTCATCATCAGCCCGGGGAGGAATAGAGTGAATCGTGATCCGGTCATCAAACCGATCATGAAGACAGAGACCGGGTCTTGCTGCATTGTCAAATGCATCAAACGACTCGGTAAGGGAGAGGAGAACCTGCTGGATTTCCATGACGGCACTCTTGACCTTGGGTTTGTGACCCTCGGCCATGAGAGCAACAGAGCGGGGATGCGGGATTGCATCGCCACTGTACTCCCTCCCCAAGAGCGACCTAAGAGGGTGGGAGGAGCCCAGAGTCGCCACGCGATATATTGTACGCTTGGCAAGCTTCTGGAGATGAAGACGAATAGGCAGGAGGCCCGCCAGGGCCTCTACCACTCCAGTCGGAGAGGTGCAAAAAGCACCAGTAACCCACAGGGCAGTGCGACGCTGCATCTGTGTGAAGAGAGCCAGAATGCCCTTGTTAGGGCGGCCAGCATGATACCAGAGGTGAAACCCATAGGTAGCTATGGGCAACACACATGAACAGTAGAGGAGCCTCTTCTGCTCAGGAAGAAGGCCCCTGGTAGAGTTACCCAGCATCCTCATGGCGCGAACCGTAGAGAATGACTTGGTAGTGTAGTAACGAACATGCTCCTTAAAATTCAGAGCACGGTCAAAATAAAAGCCCAGATACCGCCAGAACGGCTTAGGGCGCAGAGGAGTATCGCCAGTGAACAGGGCAAAGCCCAGGTCAATGGCAGGATTATCATCTCCCGGCTTGTGGGAGAAGTTGAAAAACTCGGACTTGTCATGCTCAAGAACGAGTGCAAAAGCTACAAAGAGGGCATGTACAATAGTGTATGCCTGCCGCAAAGCAGCAACGTTATCAGCCCACAACTTGGACTGAACAATCAGGGTACCGTCATCGACATATGAAAGCATGTCGATGGACAGACCCGCAGCCCTGGCCCTCTGGTAAAACAGGTAAACCAGAGGAGCCAGGCAAAGGGCAGAGAGCACAGGGGACAGGGCAGAGCCCTGGCCAATGCCTATGTCGGCCTCGAAGGGATCGGAGAGCACACTGCCCCAGGAGTACGAGGTACGGCGGCCCACAAGGTAAGACGCAAAGAACTGGACCAGCTCAGGGGCCAGCCCAGACTTGCGCATGATAGCCAGAAGCATATCATGGTTGAGAGAAGGAAAGAACTGTGCGATGTCAAAAGCCACCACGCTAGTCTTGAGACCCTTTGCCCACCCGGCACGAACCAGATGGGTAAGGACCAAGCCAGCATCCTCTGTAGAGCGTTGGGAGATCCCCCCGAGCTGGTTTGGATGAAAAACATTCCATTTGACACAGTCAAACTGGAGACGGCGCGAGATCATCTTCTCGACAAGTTTCCCCATGGTGTTCAGCAGCACGATAGGCCGGAACATCTTGGGGGTAAAATAGGAGGGCTTCCCCGGCTTTGGTATGATAACCGAGGTAGACTCCTTGAAGTGACTGGGCCAGCAGCCCACGCAAACGCAGGCGTTGGCCACAGAGAGGAGAAACTCGCACACGCGATAGTGGTTGAGTAAACTCTTGAGGTGGGACCACGTAATGTGGTCTGGACCTGGGGACAAGTGCCCGGAGCAGGCGGCTAACGCCTCCATCATCTCGGGTGCCCGGAAGGGGTACCACTCCCTGACGTCATGGTCAGGGAGCTCATCTAACACGGACGGATCACAAGCACGGCCAGAAGTGTTGAAGCAGGAACGTCGGGGGACTGCTGAGGAGTCCTAGCAGCGAAGGAACGAAGGGAATACGCGTAGAATTGAGCTAGAAACGAATGGACAAGCTGTGGACAGCTGTGAGAGACTTGGACTCTAAGTAGCTAAACTACTCACCTGTGGACAGCTGTGAGAGACTAGAAGTCCCAAACTCGTCCACAGGTGCAACTACACTACCTGATCACATGACATGTTGATCTAAGCGTCCTGTGCTATCTACAAGTCCACAAACCACAACACAAGTCCATAGGACTGCCAGAGCACTCCTAACAAGAAGCATCGCTTCTTGTTCTGGTACTCCCATCAGTGCCGGCACAGCCACATCCTCCTACCTCACCAAAACTCGTTTTCTTGTGCAAGCTCCTGTTGGATCTCTGATCCAGAAGTACCATACTATGCCCTCAACAAGGGCCTCCGACCAACTCCGAGGGGGGAGGGCGGATCGTGGCGGATCTTCCGCTGCGGGCCAACCTTCCCCTGGTGACCCGCTGGACACTCTCCAGTCTCCTGCGCCCCGGCATCCCCAGGGCCCCCGGTCTCAAGTGGACGACCTGATGGCGAGCGCTCACGAGCCTCTCCCAGCCGCCCCTGGCCTCTCCTTTCTCGACGATGGGTCCGCCGTCGTCGAATCACTCTCGGAAGATAGGACCCCAACCAGGCCCGTTCGACCCGACTCCAGGGCCTCCAAACGCCCCCGATCCGCTGCAGGATCCGACGATGACGACGACATGTCTGATGCCTCGGGTTCTCACCCAGCCGACGCCTCGGGCGGCGGTCTGTTTGCCCCACCACCGGTGTCCCCTCTTCGTTTGGAGGCCCCTCCTTCGGACGGGCCGGGACCGGCTCTAGCTGCGATAGGGCAGTCGCTCAGGGTGGCCAATGGTTGGCTACGCGAGAGGGGCCGAGGTCTCGACCTCGGTGACCCTGAGACTACCGAGCTCTTCAGGGCTGTGAGCAACACCCTGGAGACGATGTCTCGTGTGGGTTTGCTGGATGTTCCAGTGAACCGCACGTCCACGGCCACCCTTCGGGGGCTCACGGCCAGGACCATTGTCCGGGACGTCTCTGACGTTCCTCCCTCCATCCGCCAGGGGATGGGTGGTGCCTCCTCCGGGAGCGTTGCCCCTCCTCCGGGCGACTCCATGGATCTGGCGCCCGACACGGCCCCAGACTCCACTTCTGCTGGGTCGGCTCCCAAACCCCCTCCTGCTCGTCAGGATAAGGGTAAGGGGAAGGCCCCGGCCCCTCCTCCCCCCCCGGGGGGAGCCCAGGGTGCTGCTTCCGCCCAAAGGCCCGGTCCCTCCCAGGCCGGTACGTCTTCGGGCACCGCCTCTGCGAAGGGGCGCACCTATGCGGTGGCGGCCAAGTTCCCACTTGGTCCGCCCCCTAGGGTTAACGAGGCTACCAAGCCGAACGGGCGGAAACGTTCATTCGCGCAGGTCGCCAAGGGGTCGCCTCCCCCCTCGAAGGACGCCTCCGCCCAGGTTGCTGCTATTGCGGCCATGGTAAAGGCGTTCCCTCATCTCACCCCGGAGCAGATTGCCCACACCATTGGTAAGGGCGGTCCTGCTTCCCCCACACCCTCGTCCTCCTCCCAGCGCAAGCCCAAGCGCCCGAGGATGACTACTGCTGGCCCCTCTCGGCGCCAGGTCCTCATCATCTTTCATGGCGACAAGCCCGCCCTGAGAGATCTTTCTAACATGAATGGGGCCGTTAATCGCGCCCTTGAAGTGGCTAAATCCCCCCTCGTCGTCACGCAGGTTTCACCTGCGTACGACGGGTACTCTCTGGCGACAAACGATGTTGCCAAGGACGCCGACGTGACCCTCATCTCCGGGTGGGCGTCACGCTATTTTCCCCAGGGGTCTAAACCCCAGGCCACTGTCCCTTCGTCCAAATCCTTCATGAGGGTTTGTGATGTCCCTCGGCTCGGTCCCAATGGACAGGTCATTGACCGCCAGGCGATCGAGAACATTATGCGGCAGTCCTCCCACCGGGGCTTCCAATTCCTTGTTGGCCCACCTCGGGTCAAGCGTAATTCCGCCCACTCCGACTCTTGCACGGTGTGGTTTGAGATTTGGGACTCCGGCACGGGGTCCGTTGCACGTCAGATGGTCGACCGTTCGTTGGCCGTCGGTACTCGGGCTTGCCCTATCAGGGCCGCCAAGCCTCGACAGGGCGTGTCTCTCTGCCAGCGTTGCTGGAAGTGGGGCCACACCTCTCAGGTATGCAAGGCCCGGTTCGCCGTGTGCCCTCTCTGTGGCGAGCCTCATTCTGAGGCCAACCATCGCGCTATGGCTGGGTGCTGTAAGGCCCACAAGGGCAAGAACCCTTCTCCCGCCACCCCCGAGGGCGAGCCCTGCCCTCACCCCCCTCACTGCCGCAACTGCGGTGGCGACCATGCTCCCTATGATAGGGACCACTGCCCTTGGTGGGCCAAACGGTTTGACGCCGAATGGTTCCGCAAGCAGTATTCTGAGGTAAGGTCCAGGCAGACCTCGCCTCGTACCTCTGCTAACTCACGACCTCCTCATGCCTAGGACAACTAGTGTACAGGAGATCCGGGTGTTTTCCCAAAATGTCAACCGTAGCTACGCGTTAGTTGATGTACATCTGGAGACCCTCAAATGTAACTTTGACGTGCTCTTTTTCCAAGAACCGCCCTGGAGGACGGTTCGTTCTGCTCCCTCAACGCGCTCCAAGGAGGGCGATGATGTAATCGGCGCTCCGATCCATCCGGAATGGACGTGCATGGTCCCACCTAAGGTCGGTGACCTCAACCCGCGGGTTATGGCCTATGTCCATAATCGGCTTAAGCCTCTCCGGCCCGCGTTTAGACGCGATCTGGTAGATAATCGCGATCTGCTGCTTCTGTCCCTGTTCTTCGGGGGGGAGCCGATCCATCTTCTGAACGTCTATTCAGACGACAGGCACACTGCCATCAGGCTTCTTTCTGGAGGCTTGGCGGATGAGCTTCCCCCTCTGTTCTATATGGGGGGTGACTTTAACTGTCACTCACGCGTGTGGGACCCTGATCGGGTCCCTCACCCGGGTGTGGCGCAGTCCCTTCTGGAGTCTGCGTCGGATCTCGGGCTGGATCTGGTGCTTCCTATAGTGCCGGGCCCTACCCACTTCCCACACGATCGTAATCTGAACCCCTCGGTGATAGATTTGGTCTTCCTTCCTGTGGCCAGGGGCGATGAGCTCAAGCCCGTCATTGATCTCGATCATCGGGGCGCATCGGATCACGCCCCCCTGACCGTTGTTCTTCCCACCTCCAGGTTCCTTGCGGGGGCCTGGAAGCGGGTCATTAAACGGGACTCGGATGAGGAAGCTGCTTTCCTCGGCGAGATCGCAGAAGGGGTGGGGGCCTTGGTCTCCGCCCTGGACACCCCGGAGGTGGTTGAGAGGGCGGTTACGACCGTCTCCGAGATCATTTCCCGGGCGTGGGCCTCCCATTCAAAGGAGGCCTTCATCGTCGGTCGCTCTAAGCCCTGGTGGGGTCCGGAGTGCTCCGAGCTTATCGCCGCCCACCGTGCTGCTCCCTCCCCGGGGTCGTGGCGGGCTTTTAGGGCTGCGTGTAAATGCGCCAAGCGTGTCTTCTTCGATGCTCGCATCGCGGAGATAGCTACTGCTAACAAGCGTCCCTGGGACCTCATGGCCTGGGTTCAGCAGCGTAAGCTTCCTGCGGTGGAGGCTCTGTCCTATCAGGGCAGGCCCTGCCACGACCTCCCGGATTTGTTCCGGGCTCTTCACGGCACTTACAACGCGGCTTCTGGCCGGGTTTGTGATCCGTCAGTGCTAGACGAACTCCCCGACCATGACGTCAGGGAGTGGTACCCTTTCCAGGCACCCGAGATGATGGAGGCGTTAGCCGCCTGCTCCGGGCGCTCTTCTCCAGGTCCGGATCACATTACGTGGTCCCACCTTAAGAGTTTACTCAACCACTATCGTGTGCGCGAGTTTCTCCTCTCTGTGGCCAATGCCTGCATTCGCGTGGGGTGTTGGCCCAGTCATTTCAAGGAGTCTACCTCGGTTATCATACCGAAGCCGGGGAAGCCCTCTTACTCTACCCCTAAGATGTTCCGGCCTATCGTGCTGCTGAACACCATGGGGAAACTTGTCGAGAAGATGATCTCGCGCCGTCTCCAGTTTGACTGTGTCAAGTGGAACGTGTTTCACCCAAACCAGCTCGGGGGGATCTCCCAACGCTCTACGGAGGATGCTGGCTTGGTCCTCACCCACCTGGTTCGCGCTGGGTGGGCTAAGGGTCTCAAGACCAGCGTGGTGGCTTTTGACATCGCGCAGTTCTTTCCTTCACTCAACCATGATATGCTTCTGGCTATCATGCGCAAGTCCGGATTGGCCCCTGAGCTGGTCCGGTTCTTTGCGTCTTATCTTGTGGGCCGCCATACCTCGTACTCTTGGGGTGGCGTGCTCTCTGACCCCTTCGAGGCTGATGTGGGCGTTGGCCAGGGCTCTGCCCTGTCTCCCGTCCTCTCCGCCCTCTGCCTGGCTCCGCTGGTTTACTTGTTTTACCGGAGGGCCAGGTCTGCCGGTCTGTCAGTTGACATGCTTTCGTATGTTGATGACGGCACCCTTATTGTCCAGTCCAAGCTCTGGGCTGATAACGTTGCTGCTTTGCAGCGGGCGTATGCTATTGTGCACGCCCTTTTCGTCGCCTTCGCGCTCGTTCTTGAACACGACAAGTCCGAGTTTTTCAACTTCTCTCGCAAGCCGGGGGATGATAATCCTGCCATTGATCTGGGCTTTGCCCCGTTCACTGGCGATACCCCTTTACGCCCTAAGCCGTTTTGGCGGTACTTGGGATTTTACTTCGACCGTGCTCTGAATTTTAAGGAGCATGTTCGTTACTACACTACCAAGTCGTTCTCTACGGTTCGCGCCATGAGGATGCTGGGTAACTCTACTAGGGGCCTTCTCCCTGAACAGAAGCGGCTCCTATACCGCTCGTGTGTGCTGCCCATAGCTACTTATGGGTTTCGTCTCTGGTATCATGCTGGCCGCCCTAACAAGGGTGTTCTGGCTCTTTTCACACAGATGCAGCGTCGTGCTGCCCTGTGGGTTACTGGTGCTTTTCGCACCTCTCCGACTGGAGCGGTAGAGGCCCTCGCGGGCCTTCTGCCTATTCGTCTTCATCTCCAGAAGCTCGCCAAGCGTACGATATATCGCGTGGCTACTCTGGGCTCCTCCCATCCCCTTAGGTCGCTCTTAGGGAGGGAGTACAGCGGCGATGCGACCCCGCACCCCTGTTCTGTCGCTCTTATGGCCGAGGGTCACAAGCCCAAGGTCAAGAGCGCCGTCATGGAGATCCAGCAGGTTCTCCCGTCCCTTACCGAGGCGTTTGACGCGTTTGACGACGCGGCGAGGCCTGGTCTTCGGCTTCGTGATCGGTTTGACGACCGGATCACGGTGCACTCCATTCCTTCTCAGGCTGATGATGAGGCCCGGAAGGCTTTTCTGTCCGACCTTGGCAGGTCCGTGCGGCGTGCTGAGGAGGACGATCTTACGCTCCGCGTGGCGGCTGGTTCACACTGGCTCCCCGTGGCCGCGAGGCAGGCAGTTGCGACTGCGTCTGTCTTCTATGGGCTCTCTTGCGTCCGTGAGACCAGGAGGGCTGCCGGGAGGGTGGCGGCCCCTGATGCTGCTCTCCTTTCGGTCCGGCTGGGCCTTTCCATGGCGGTTGGCTATGGAGGGGCCTCTACTATTGTCCTATATACGCACTCTGCGGGCTCTGTCTCGCGTGCGTTGGATCCCTCGGTGCATGCTGGCCAGGCTCACTCCCTGGCGGTGTGCCGTCTTCTCGACGAGTGGTTCTCTGCAGACCCCGCTCGTCGTCTAGTTTTCTGGGTTGTGCCCTTGAAGCACAAGTTCCCCATGTTATCCGAGGCCGTTCGGCAGGCCAAGGACCTTGTTGTTGCTGCGGGGCCTAGGCCCCAAACTTCCATCGACTCCCTGAGGGCCAAGGCCACGCGGGAGGTTTGTGACCAATGGGTGAACACGTTTCGTTCGCCCAGGTATCGGGGCTCCAGCTTCCTGGACCTCATAGGGGGCAATGACAAGCCCCTCAGGCCCACGTACCACAAGTCTGGTGCGTGGATTCCTGGCTTTGGTGGCTCGCCCGGCGAATTTGCCCGGGCGTGTCGTACCGTCACTGGCCATGCCCCTATTGGGGAGTACCGTGCCAGGTTTCATCCTACCGAGCCGCAAGGCTGCAGTTGTGGGGCCCGTCTTCAGACGAGGCACCACATCTTCGTGTCCTGTCCGGACTACCACCGGTTGCGAGGTTTCCCGACTTGTACGGGCCATGTAACCATGTTCTTCAACATGAATCCCTCAGCTTTCATGTTTGAAACCCAAGCCCCCCCTCGGGGGGGCGTCGGGTGACTGCCTGGTGGCCATTGGGTTAGCCCCCGACTGCCTGGCAGTGGCCCAGTTGGTCAATCCCCCTCGTTGCCTTCGGGTGGCGGGCGTAGGGACTTAGGGTGAAGTGACACCTCAGCCCCCTAGGGGGCACAACCCTCTGCAAGCTGGCGGGCGACCGTAGGGGCCTGCTGCGAATTGACGCATACTGCCCCCCTGGCGGGGGGCAGGGGACCCTTGGCACCCAGCGTTTCTGGGACGCGCTCGCGTTTGTGCGTGCCCATATCTCCCGTTCCCTCTCGGTTGATCGAGAGCGGTCTTTCAGGTTGCGGCGCCTTCAATGCCAATTTTTCATTATGTCTGTATTGTCGGATACGGACTTCTTATTAGTTATGTTTTAACTAGTAGGCGTGGACTGCGTTCGGGCACCACGTTAAATATATTTGATTCAAAAAAAAAAAAAAAAAAAAAAAAACTCCTAACAAGAAGCCGCGTTGTAAGTGCCGTGGAGGGCCCAGAACAAATCCGGGAGGTCATGGCAGGGCCTGCCCTGATAGGACAGAGCCTCCACCGCAGGAAGCCTACGCTGCTGAACCCAGGCCATGAGGTCCCAGGGACGCTTATTAGCTGTAGCAATCTCCGCGATGCGAGCACCGAAGAAGACGCGCTTGGCGCGCTTGCACGCAGCCCTAAAAGCCCGCCATGACTCCGGGGAGGGAGCAGCGTGGTGGGCAGCAATGAGCTTGGAGCACTCCTGGCCCCACCAGGGCTTGGAGCGACCGACGATGAAGGCCTCCTTGGAATGGGAGGCCCACGCCCGGGAAATGATCTCGGAGACAGTCGAAACTGCCCTCTCAACCACCTCCAGGGTGTCCAGGGCAGAGACCAAGGCCCCCACCCCTTCTGCGACCTTGCCGAGGAAGACAGCTTCCTCATCCGAGTCCCGTTTAATGACCCACTTCCAGGCCCCCACAAGGAATCTAGAGGTGGGAAGAACAACAGTCAGGGGGGCGTGATCCGACGCGCCCCGATGATCAAGATCAATGACAGGCCTGAGCTCGTTGCCCCTGGCCACAGGAAGAAAGACCAAATCTATCACCGACGGGTTCAGATTCCGATCATGAGGGAAGTGGGTAGGGCCTGGCACCACAGGGAGCACCAGATCCAGCCCTAGATCCGACGCAGATTCCAGAAGGGACTGCGCCACACCTGGGTGAGGGATCCGATCAGGATCCCACACGTGCAAGTGACAGTTAAAGTCACCCCCCATATAGAACAGCGGGGGAAGTTCATCCGCCAAGCCTCCAGAAAGAAGCCTGATGGCAGTGTGCCTGTCGTCAGAATAGATGTTCAGAAGATGGATTGGCTCCCCCCCAAAGAACAGGGACAGAAGCAGCAGATCGCGATTATCCACCAGATCGCGTCTAAACACGGGCCGGAGAGGCTTAAGCCAGTTATGGACATAGGCCATAACCCGCGGGTTGAGGTCACCAACCTTAGGTGGGACCATGCACGTCCATTCCGGATAGATCGGAGCACCGATTACATCATCACCCTCCTTAGAGCGTGTTGAGGGAGCAGAACGAACCGTCCTCCAGGGCGGTTCTTGGAAAAAGAGCACATCAAAGTCACATTTGAGGGTCTCCAGATGTACATCAACTAACGCGTAGCTACGGTTGACATTTTGGGAAAACACCCGGATCTCCTGTACACTAGTTGTCCTAGGCATGAGGAGGTCGTGAGTTAGCGGAGGTGCGAGACGAGGTCTGCTTGGACCTTACCTCAGAATACTTCTTGCGGAACCATTCAGCATCGTACCGTTTGGCCCACCAAGGACAGTGGTCCCTATCATAGGGAGCGTGGTTGCCACCGCAGTTGCGGCAGTGAGGGGGGTGAGGGCAGGGCTCGCCCTCGGGAGTGGCAGGAGATGGGTTCTTGCCCCCATGGGCCTTACAGCACCCAGCCATGGAACGGTGGTTGGCCTCAGAATGAGGTTCGCCACAGAGGGGGCACACGGCGAACCGGGCCTTACAGACTTGTGAGGTGTGGCCCCACTTCCAGCAACGCTGGCAGAGAGACACGCCCTGACGAGGTTTGGCGGCCCTGATAGGGCAAGCCCGAGTACCGACGGCCAACAAACAGTCGACCATCTGATGAGCAACGGAACCCGTGCCAGAGTCCCAGACTTCGAACCACACCGTGCAGGAGTCGGAGTGGGCAGAGTTGCGCTTGACCCAGGGGGGGCCAACAAGGAACTGGAACCCCCTGTGAGAGGATTGCTGCATGATGTTCTCGATTGCCTGGCAGTCAATGACCTGGCCGTTGGGACCGAGACGAGGGACGTCACAAACCCTCATGAAGGACTTGGACGAGGGAACAGTAGCCTGGGGCCTAGACCCCTGGGGGAAGTAGCGCGACGCCCACCCGGAGATGAGGGTCACGTCGGCGTCCTTGGCGACGTCGTTCGTTGCCAGAGAGTACCCGTCGTATGCAGGTGAAACCTGCGTGACAACAAGGGGGGATTTAGCCACTTCAAGGGCATGATTAACGGCCCCATTCATGTTGGAGAGGTCCCTCAAGGCGGGCTTGTCGCCATGAAAGATGATAAGGACCTGGCGCCGAGAGGGGCCAGCAGTAGTCATCCTCGGGCACTTGGGTTTGCGCTGCGAGGAGGAGGAGGGAGAGGGAGAAGCAGGACCGCCCTTACCAATGGTGTGGGCAATCTGCTCCGGGGTAAGATGAGGGAACGCCTTCACCATGGCTGCAATAGCAGTGACCTGGGCAGAGGCATCCCTCGAGGGGGGAGGCGACCCCTTGGCAACCTGTGCGAATGACCCTTACCGAGGCATTTGATGCGTTTGATGACACAGCAAGGCCCAGTCTCCGTCTTCGTGATTGGTTTGAAGACCGGATCACGATTCATTCTATTCCTCCCCGGGCTGATGATGAGGCTCGGAAGGCTTTTCTATCCGACCTTGGCAGGTCCGTGCGACGTGCTGAGGAGGATGATCTTACGCTCCGCGTGGCAGCTGGTTCACACTGGCTTCCCATGGCCACGAGGCAGGCAGTTGCAGCTGTGTCTGTCTTCTTTGGGCTCTCTTGCGTCCGCGAGACCAGGAGGGCCACTGGGAGGGTGACGGCTCCTGATGCTGCTCTCCTTTCGGTTTGGCTGGGCCTTTCCATGGCAGTTGGCTATGGAGGGGCCTCCACTATTGTCCTCTACATGCACTTGGCAGGCTCTGTCTCGCGTGCGTTGGATCCCTCGGTCCATGCTGGCCAGGCTCACTCCCTGGCGGTATGCCGTCTTCTTGACGAGTGGTTCTCTGCAGACCCTGCTTGTTGCCTAGTTTTCTGGGTTGTGCCCTTGAAGCACAAGTTCTCTATGTTATCCGAGGCCGTTCGGCAGGCCAAGGATCTTGTTGTTGCTGCGGGGCCTAGGCCCCAAACTTCCATCGACTCCCTGAGGGCCAAGGCCACATGGGAGGTTTGCAACCAATGGGTGAACATGTTTTGTTCACCCAGGTATTGAGGCTCCAGCTTCCTGGACCTCATAGGGGGCAATGACAAGCCCCTCAGGCCCACGTACCACAAGTCTGGTGCGTGGATCCCTGGCTTTGGTGGCTCGCCCAGCAAGTTTGCTCGGGCGTGTCGTACATTCACTGGCCACGCCCCTATTGGGGAGTACCATGCCAGGTTTCATCCTACCGAGCCGCAAGGCTGCAGTTGTGGGGCCCGTCTTCAAACGAGGCACCACATCTTCGTGTCCTGTTCGGACTACCACCGGTTGCGAGGTTTCCCAACTTGCACGGGCCACGTAACCATGTTCTTCAACATGAATCCCTCAGCTTTCATGTTTGAATCCCAAGCTTCCCCTCGGGGGGGCATCGGGTAACTGCCTGGTGGCCGTTGGGTTAGCCCCCAACTGCCTAGAAGTGGCCCAGTTGGTCAATCCCCCTTGCTGCCCTTGGGTGGCGGGCGTAGGGACTTAGGGTGAAGTGACACCTCAGCCCCCTAGGGGGCACAACCCTCTGCAAGCTGTTGGGTGACCGTGTTAGGAGTGCTCTGGCAGTCCTATGGACTTGTGTTGTGGTTTGTGGACTTGTAGATAGCACAGGACGCTTAGATCAACATGTCATGTGATCAGGTAGTGTAGTTGCACCTGTGGACGAGTTTGGGACTTCTAGTCTCTCACAGCTGTCCACAGGTGAGTAGTTTAGCTACTTAGAGTTCCAGTCTCTCACAGCTGTCCACAGCTTGTTTCCTCGTTTCTAGCTCAGTTCTCCACCTAATCGATTTGTTTCTTCGCTGTTAGGACTCCTCAGCAGTCCGACATCGCTTCTTGTTCTGGTACTCCCATCAGTGCCGGCACAGCCACAACACTCCTCCTCACCAAAACTCATTTTTCGCTGCAAGCACCTGTTGGATCTTCGATCCAGAAGTACCACACTATGCCCTCGACAAGGGCCTCCGACCAACTCTGAGGGGGGAGGGCGGATCGTGGCGGATCTTCCGCCGCGGGCCAACCTTCCCCTGGTGACCCGCTGGACACTCTCCAGTCCCCTGCGCCCCGGCATCCCCAGGGCCCCCGGTCTCAAGTGGACGACCTCATGGCGAGCGCTCACGAGCCTCTCCCGGCCGCCCCTGGACTCTCCTTTCTCGACGATGGGTCCGCCGTCGTCGAATCCATTTCGGAAGATAGGACCCCAACCAGGCCCGCTCGACCCGACTCCAGGGCTTCCAAACGCCCCCGATCCGCTGCAGGATCCGACGACGACGACGACATGTCCGACGCTTCGGGTTCTCACCCAGCCGACGCTCCTGGCGGCGGTCTGTTCGCCCCGCCGCCGGTTTCCCCTCTTCGTTTGGAGGCCCCTCCTTCGGATGGGCCGGGACCGGCTCTAGCTGCGATAGGGCAGTCGCTCAGAGTGGCCAACGGTTGGCTACGCGAGAGGGGCCGGGGTCTCGACCTCGGTGACCCTGAGACCACTGAGCTCTTCAGGGCTGTGAGCAACACCCTGGAGACGATGTCTCGTGTAGGTTTGCTGGATGTTCCAGTGAACCGCACGTCTACGGCCACCCTTCGGGGGCTTACAGCCAGGACTATCGTCCGGGACGTCACTGATGTCCCCCCCTCCATCCGTCAGGGGATGGGCAATGCCCCCTCCGGGGGTGCCGCCCCTCCACCGGGCGATTCTATGGATCTGGCGCCAGACACGGCCCCAGACTCCTCTGCTGCTGGGTCGGCTCCTAATCCCCCTCCTGCTCGTCGGGATAAGGGCAAAGGGAAGGCCCCGGCCCCTCCTCCTCCCTCTGGAGGAGCCCAGGGTGCCGCTCCCGCCTCGAGGCCCGGTCCCTCACAGGCCGGCACCTCCTTGGGCAACGCCTCTGCAAAGGGGCGCACCTATGCGGTGGCGGCCAAGTTTCCGCTTGGTCCCCCCCCTAAGGTTAATGAGGCCACCAAGCCAAATGCGCGGAAGCGTTCATTTGCGCAGGTTGCCAAGGGGTCGCCTCCCCCCTCGAGGGATGCCTCTGCCCAGGTTGCTGCTATTGCGGCCATGGTGAAGGCATTTCCTCACCTCACCCCGGAGCAGATCGCCCACACCATTGGTAAGGGCGGTCCTGCTTCCCCCTCTCCCTCGTCTTCCTCGCAGCGCAAGCCCAAGCGCCCGAGGATGACCACTGCTGGCCCCTCTCGGCGCCAGGTCCTTATCATCTTTCACGGCGACAAGCCCGCCCTGAGAGACCTCTCCAACATGAATGGGGCCGTTAACCGTGCCCTTGAAGTGGCCAAATCCCCCCTCGTTGTCACGCAGGTTTCACCTGCGTACGACGGGTACTCTCTGGCGACTAACGACGTCGCCAAGGACGCCGACGTGACCCTCATCTCCGGGTGGGCGTCACGCTACTTTCCCCAGGGGTCCAGGCCCCAGGCCACTGTCCCCTCGTCCAAGTCCTTTATGAGGGTTTGTGATGTCCCCCGTCTCGGTCCCAACGGCCAGGTCATTGACCGCCAGGCGATCGAGAACATCATGCGGCAATCCTCTCACAGGGGGTTCCAGTTTCTTGTTGGCCCCCCCCGGGTCAAGCGCAACTCTGCCCACTCCGACTCGTGTACGGTGTGGTTCGAAATCTGGGACTCTGGCATGGGTTCTGTTGCACGTCAGATGGTCGACCGCTTGTTGGCCGTCGGTACTCGGGCTTGCCCTATCCGGGCTGCCAAACCTCGCCAGGGTGTTTCCCTCTGCCAGCGTTGCTGGAAGTGGGGTCACACCTCTCAGGTCTGTAAGGCCCGGTTCACCGTGTGCCCTCTCTGTGGCGAGCCTCATTCTGAGGCTAACCACCGTGCAATGGCTGGGTGCTGTAAGGCCCATGGGGGCAAGAACCCATCTCCCGCCACCCCCGAGGGCGAGCCTTGCCCTCACCCCCCTCACTGCCGCAACTGCGGTGGTGACCACGCTCCCTATGATAGGGACCACTGCTCTTGGTGGGCCAAACGGTTTGACGCCGAATGGTTCCGCAAGCAGTATTCTGAGGTAAGGTCCAAGCAGACCTCGCCTCGCACCTCTGCTAACTCACGACCTCCTCATGCCTAGGACAACTAGTGTACAGGAGATCCGGGTGTTTTCCCAGAACGTCAATCGTAGTTATTCGCTAGTTGATGTACACCTGGAGACTTTGAAATGTGATTTCGATGTACTCTTTTTTCAGGAGCCGCCCTGGAGGACGGTTCGCTCAGCTCCCTCAACGCGCTCTAAGGAGGGCGATGTCGTGATCGGCGCCCCAATCCATCCGGAATGGACGTGCATGGTCCCACCTAAGGTTGGTGACCTCAACCCGCGGGTTATGGCCTACGTCCATAACCGGCTTAAGCCTCTCCGGCCCGCGTTTAGACGCGATCTGGTAGATAATCGCGATCTGCTGCTTCTGTCCCTGTTCTTCGGGGGGGAGCCGATCCATCTTCTGAACGTCTATTCTGACGACAGGCACACTGCCATCAGGCTTCTTTCCGGAGGCTTGGCGGATGAACTTCCCCCCCTGTTCTATATGGGGGGTGACTTTAACTGTCACTCGCGCGTGTGGGATCCCGATCGGGTCCCCCACCCGGGTGTGGCGCAGTCCCTTCTGGAGGCTGCGTCGGATCTCGGGCTGGATCTGGTGCTCCCTGTGGTACCGGGCCCTACCCATTTTCCCCATGATCGTAATCTGAACCCTTCGGTTATAGATTTGGTCTTCCTTCCTGTGGCCAGGGGCGATGAGCTCAAGCCCGTCATTGATCTCGATCATCGGGGCGCGTCGGATCACGCCCCCCTGACCGTTGTTCTTCCCACCTCTAGGTTCCTTGCGGGAGCCTGGAAGCGGGTTATTAAACGGGACTCGGACGAGGAAGCAGCCTTCCTCGGCGAGGTCGCAGAAGGGGTGGGGGCCTTGGTCTCTGCCCTGGACACCCCGGAGGTGGTTGAGAGGGCGGTTGCGACCGTCTCCGAGATCATTTCCCGGGCGTGGGCCTCCCACTCAAAGGAGGCCTTCATCGTCGGTCGCTCTAAGCCCTGGTGGGGTCCGGAGTGCTCCGAGCTTATCGCCGCCCACCGTGCTGCTCCCTCTCCGGAGTCATGGCGGGCTTTTAGGGCTGCGTGCAAACGCGCCAAGCGTGTCTTCTTCGATGCTCGCATTGCGGAGATAGCTACTGCTAACAAGCGTCCCTGGGACCTTATGGCCTGGGTTCAGCAGCGTAAGCTTCCTGCGGTGGAGGCTCTGTCCTACCAGGGCAGGCCCTGCCATGACCTCCCGGATTTGTTCCGGGCTCTTCACGGCACTTACAACGCGGCCTCTGGCCGGGTTTGTGATCCGTCGGTGTTAGACGAGCTCCCTGACCATGACGTCAGGGAGTGGTACCCTTTCCAGGCACCCGAGATGTTGGAGGCGTTAGCCGCCTGCTCCGGGCGCTCTTCTCCAGGTCCGGATCACATTACGTGGTCCCACCTCAAGAGTTTACTCAACCACTATCGTGTGCGCGAGTTTCTCCTCTCTGTGGCCAATGCCTGCGTTCGCGTGGGCTGTTGGCCCAGTCATTTCAAGGAGTCTACCTCGGTTATCATACCGAAGCCGGGGAAGCCCTCATACGCTACCCCCAAGATGTTCCGGCCTATCGTGCTGCTGAACACCATGGGGAAACTTGTCGAGAAGATGATCTCGCGCCGGCTCCAGTTTGACTGCGTCAAATGGAACGTTTTTCATCCAAACCAGCTCGGGGGGATCTCCCAACGCTCTACGGAGGATGCTGGCTTGGTCCTCACCCATCTGGTTCGCGCCGGGTGGGCGAAGGGTCTCAAGACTAGCGTGGTGGCTTTTGACATCGCGCAGTTCTTTCCTTCACTCAACCATGATATGCTTCTGGCTATCATGCGCAAGTCCGGGCTGGCCCCTGAGCTGGTCCGGTTCTTTGCGTCTTACCTTGTGGGCCGCCGTACCTCATACTCTTGGGGCGGTGTGCTCTCTGATCCTTTCGAGGCCGATGTGGGTGTGGGCCAGGGCTCTGCCCTGTCCCCCGTCCTCTCTGCCCTTTGCCTGGCTCCCCTGGTCTACCTGTTTTACCGGAGGGCCAGAGCCGCGGGCCTGTCCGTCGACATGCTTTCGTATGTCGATGACGGTACCCTGATTGTTCAGTCCAAGCTGTGGGCTGACAACGTTGCTGCGCTGCAGCGGGCATACGCTATTGTACATGCCCTCTTTGTTGCTTTTGCGCTCGTTCTTGAACACGACAAGTCCGAGTTCTTCAACTTCTCCCGCAAGCCGGGGGATGATAATCCTGCCATTGACCTGGGCTTTGCCCCGTTCACTGGCGGTACTCCTCTGCGCCCTAAGCCGTTTTGGCGGTACCTGGGCTTTTATTTCGACCGTGCTCTGAATTTTAAGGAGCATGTCCGTTACTACACTACCAAGTCGTTCTCTACGGTTCGCGCCATGAGGATGCTGGGTAACTCTACCAGGGGCCTTCTTCCTGAACAGAAGAGGCTCCTCTACCGTTCGTGTGTGCTGCCCATAGCTACCTATGGGTTTCGCCTCTGGTATCATGCTGGCCGCCCTAACAAGGGCGTCCTGGCTCTCTTCACACAGATGCAGCGTCGCGCTGCCCTGTGGGTTACTGGTGCTTTTCGCACCTCCCCGACTGGAGCGGTGGAGGCCCTCGCGGGCCTCCTGCCCATTCGTCTTCACCTCCAGAAGCTTGCCAAGCGCACGATATACCGCGTGGCGACTCTGGGTTCCTCCCACCCCCTCAGGTCGCTCTTGGGGAGGGAGTATAGCGGCGATGCGATTCCGCATCCCCGCTCTGTCGCTCTCATGGCCGAGGGTCACAAGCCCAAGGTCAAGAGTGCAGTCATGGAGATCCAGCAGGTTCTCCCTTCTCTCACCGAGGTGTTTGACGCGTTTGACGACGCGGCAAGGCCTGGTCTTCGGCTTCGTGATCGGTTTAATGACCGGATCACGGTGCACTCTATTCCTTCCCGGGCTGATGATGAAGCTCGGAAGGCTTTCCTCTCCGACCTTGGCAGGTCCGTGCGACGTGCTGAGGAGGATGGTCTTACGCTCCGCGTGGCGGCTGGTTCACACTGGCTTCCCGTGGCCGCGAGGCAGGCAGTTGCGGCTGCATCTGTCTTCTATGGGCTCTCCTGTGTCCGTGAGACCAGGAGGGCTGCCGGGAGGGTGACGGCCCCTGATGCTGCTCTCCTTTCGGTTCGGCTGGGCCTTTCCATGGCGGTTGGCTATGGAGGGGCCTCTACTATTGTCTTATATACGCACTCTGCGGGCTCTGTCTCACGTGCGTTGGATCCCTCGGTGCATGCTGGCCAGGCTCACTCCCTGGCGGTGTGCCGTCTTCTCGATGAGTGGTTCTCTGCAGACCCCGCTCGTCGTCTAGTTTTCTGGGTTGTGCCCTTGGAGCACAAGTTCCCCATGTTATCCGAGGCCGTTCGACAGGCCAAGGACCTTGTTGTTGCTGCGGGGCCTAGGCCCCAAACTTCCATCGACTCCCTGAGGGCCAAGGCCACGCGGGAGGTTTGTGACCAATGGGTGAACATGTTTCGTTCGCCCAGGTATCGGGGTTCCAGCTTTCTGGACCTCATAGGGGGCAATGACAAGCCCCTCAGGCCCACGTACCACAAGTCTGGGGCGTGGATTCCTGGCTTTGGTGGCTCGCCCGGCGAATTTGCCCGGGCGTGTCGTACGTTCACTGGCCACGCCCCTATTGGGGAGTACCGTGCCAGGTTTCATCCTACCGAGCCGCAAGGCTGCAGTTGTGGGGCCCGTCTTCAGACGAGGCACCACATCTTCGTGTCCTGTCTGGACTACCACCGGTTGCGCGGTTTCCCGACTTGTACGGGCCACGTAACCATGTTCTTCAACATGAATCCCTCAGCTTTCATGTTTGAAACCCAAGCTCCCCCTCGGGGGGGCGTCGGGTGACTGCCTGGTGGCTGTTGGGTTAGCCCCCGACTGCCTGGCGGTGGCCCAGTTGGTCATTCTCCCTCACTTCGGTGGGCGTAGGGATTTAGGGCGAATTGACGCCTCAGCCCTCTAGGGGGCACAACCCTCTGCAAGCTGGCGGGCGACCGTAGGGGCCTGCTGCGAATTGACGCATACTGCCCCCCTGGCGGGGGGCAGGGGACCCTTGGCACCCAGCATTTCTGGGACGCGCTCGCGTTTGTGCGTGCCCATATCTCCCGTTCTCTCTCGGTTGATCGAGAGCGGTCTTTCAGGTTGCGGCGCCTTCAATGCCAATTCTTC
Organism: Lepiota venenata; assembly: GCA_004296355.1. Classification (NCBI taxonomy): domain Eukaryota; kingdom Fungi; phylum Basidiomycota; class Agaricomycetes; order Agaricales; family Agaricaceae; genus Lepiota; species Lepiota venenata. The sequence continues at coordinate 1,277,259 of RCFS01000009.1, read as the reverse complement.
ATTATGTTTGTATTGTCAGATACGGACTTCTTATTAGTTATGTTTTAACTAGTAGGCGTGGACTGCGTTCGGGCACCACGTTAAATATATTTGATTCAAAAAAAAAAAAAAAAAAAAAGACGCCACCAGTCCCCTCCTGCAGCCTCCAGTCGCTCCTCGCGTTGCTCCATCTTCCCTGGGTGTGCCACCTCTCTCAGATTCAGGGGGTGAGTGCTACACTCCATCTCCATCTCTGGCTCCCTCTGAGCCAGCTGCTGTCCCTCGAGTCGAGCCTGTGCCTCCTCGAGAGGTGACACCACTTCCTGAGCCAGCTCCTTCACTCCCTGTCGCGCTCCCTGCTGCCCCAGCTTCTCCTGCTCCTGCCCCAGCTCCAGCTCGCGTTCCTGCACCTCCTGCTTCACCTGGTCTTCCCCCTGCACCTGCATTCGAGCCTAGACGAGGCATGAGAGTCAGGCGACCTCCTGGTGAGTGGTGGAAGGTCAGAGAGCCTACTCCTGTCGTTCCAGACAGTGATGAAGAGGAGGAAGCTGACTTGGCTGCTGATGATGGCTTTCTTGAGGTCGAGTTTGCTGGCAACACTGAGGATCCCGGATTTCGCACTCTCAAGGCTGCATTTAGTGGCCCAGATGGCCCTAGGTGGCAGACAGCCTGCAATGACCAGATGTCATCTTTTTTTTTTTTTTTTTTGAATCGAATATATTTAACGTGGTGCCCGAACGCAGTCCATGCCTACTAGTTAAAACATAACTAATAAGAAGTCCGTATCTGACAATACAAACATAATGAAGAATTGGCATTGAAGGCGCCGCAACCTGAAAGACCGCTCTCGATCAACCGAGAGGGAACGGGAGATATGGGCACGCACAAACGCGAGTGCGTCCCAGAAATGCTGGGTGCCAAGGGTCCCCTGCCCCCCGCCAGGGGGGCAGTATGCGTCGATTCGCAGCAGGCCCCTACGGTCGCCCGCCGGCTTGCAGAGGGTTGTGCCCCCTAGAGGGCTGAGGCGTCAATTCGCCCTAAATCCCTACGCCCACCGAAGTGAGGGAGAATGACCAACTGGGCCACCGCCAGGCAGTCGGGGGCTAACCCAACGGCCACCAGGCAGTCACCCGACGCCCCCCCGAGGGGGAGCTTGGGTTTCAAACATGAAAGCTGAGGGATTCATGTTGAAGAACATGGTTACGTGGCCCGTACAAGTCGGGAAACCTCGCAACCGGTGGTAGTCCGGACAGGACACGAAGATGTGGTGCCTCGTCTGAAGACGGGCCCCACAACTGCAGCCTTGCGGCTCGGTAGGATGAAACCTGGCACGGTACTCCCCAATAGGGGCGTGGCCAGTGAACGTACGACACGCCCGGGCAAATTCGCCGGGCGAGCCACCAAAGCCAGGAATCCACGTACCAGACTTGTGGTACGTGGGCCTGAGGGGCTTGTCATTGCCCCCTATGAGGTCCAGGAAGCTGGAGCCCCGATACCTGGGTGAACGAAACATGTTCACCCATTGGTCGCAAACCTCCCGCGTGGCCTTGGCCCTCAGGGAGTCGATGGAAGTTTGGGGCCTAGGCCCCGCAGCAACAACAAGGTCCTTGGCCTGCCGAACGGCCTCAGATAACATGGGGAACTTGTGCTTCAAGGGCACAACCCAGAAAACTAGACGACGAGCGGGGTCTGCAGAGAACCACTCGTCAAGAAGGCGGCACACTGCCAGGGAGTGAGCCTGGCCAGCATGCACCGAGGGATCCAACGCACGCAAGACCGAGCCCGCAGAGTGCGTATATAGGACAATAGTAGAGGCCCCTCCATAGCCAACCGCCATGGAAAGGCCCAGCCGAACCGAAAGGAGAGCAGCATCAGGGGCCGTCACCCTCCCGGCAGCCCTCCTGGCCTCACGGACGCAAGAGAGCCCATAGAAGACAGACGCAGCCGCAACTGCCTGCCTCGCCGCCACGGGAAGCCAGTGTGAGCCAGCTGCCACGCGGAGCGTAAGATCATCCTCCTCAGCATGTCGCACGGACCTGCCAAGGTCGGACAGAAAAGCCTTCCGAGCCTCATCATCAGCCCGAGAAGGAATGGAGTGCACCGTGATCCGGTCGTCAAACCGATCACGAAGCCGAAGACCAGGCCTTGCCGTGTCATCAAACGCGTCAAACGCCTCGGTAAGGGACGGGAGAACCTGCTGGATCTCCATGACGGCGCTCTTGACCTTGGGCTTGTGACCCTCGGCCATAAGAGCAACAGAACGGGGATGCGGGGTCGCATCGCCGCTGTACTCCCTCCCCAAGAGCGACCTAAGGGGGTGGGAGGAGCCCAGAGTAGCCACGCGATATATCGTACGCTTGGCGAGCTTCTGGAGATAAAGACGAATAGGCAGGAGGCCCGCGAGGGCCTCTACCGCTCCAGTCGGAGAGGTGCGGAAAGCACCAGTAACCCACAGGGCAGCACGGCGCTGCATCTGTGTGAAAAGAGCCAGAACACCCTTGTTAGGGCGGCCAGCATGATACCAGAGGCGAAACCCATAAGTAGCTATGGGCAACACACACGAGCGGTAGAGGAGCCTCTTCTGTTCCGGAAGAAGGCCCCTGGTAGAGTTACCTAGCATCCTCATGGCGCGAACCGTAGAGAACGACTTGGTAGTGTAGTAACGAACATGCTCCTTAAAATTCAGAGCACGGTCGAAATAAAAGCCCAGGTACCGCCAAAACGGCTTAGGGCGCAGAGGAGTATCGCCAGTGAACGGGGCAAAGCCCAGGTCAATGGCAGGATTATCATCCCCCGGCTTGCGGGAGAAGTTGAAGAACTCGGACTTGTCATGTTCAAGAACGAGCGCAAAAGCAACGAAGAGGGCATGTACAATAGTGTATGCCTGCTGCAGCGCAGCAACGTTGTCAGCCCACAACTTGGACTGAACAATCAGGGTACCGTCATCGACATACGAAAGCATGTCGACGGACAGGCCCGCGGCTCTGGCCCTCCGGTAAAACAGGTAAACCAGGGGGGCCAGGCAAAGGGCAGAGAGGACGGGGGACAGGGCAGAGCCCTGGCCCACACCCACATCGGCCTCGAAAGGATCAGAGAGCACACCGCCCCAGGAGTATGAGGTACGGCGGCCCACAAGGTAAGACGCAAAGAACCGGACCAGCTCAGGGGCCAGCCCGGACTTGCGCATGATAGCCAGAAGCATATCATGGTTGAGAGAAGGAAAGAACTGCGCGATGTCAAATGCCACCACGCTAGTCTTGAGACCCTTTGCCCACCCGGCACGAACCAGATGGGTAAGGACCAAACCAGCATCCTCCGTAGAGCGTTGGGAAATCCCCCCGAGCTGGTTTGGGTGAAAAACGTTCCATCTGACACAGTCAAACTGGAGACGGCGCGAGATCATCTTCTCGACAAGTTTCCCCATGGTGTTCAGCAGCACGATAGGCCGGAACATCTTGGGGGTAGAGTAGGAGGGCTTCCCCGGCTTCGGTATGATAACCGAGGTAGACTCCTTGAAGTGACTGGGCCAGCAGCCCACGCGAACGCAGGCATTGGCCACAGAGAGGAGGAACTCGCGCACACGATAGTGGCCGAGTAAACTCTTAAGGTGGGACCACGTAATGTGATCCGGGCCTGGAGAAGAGCGCCCGGAGCAGGCGGCTAGCGCCTCCATCATCTCGGGTGCCTGGAAAGGATACCACTCCCTGACGTCATGACCAGATGTCATCTCTGCTAGGCAACCACACCTGGGATATCGTCGAATTGCCTCCTGGGAAGACAGCTATTGACTGTGGGTGGGTATTTCGAGTCAAGCTCAATCCTAATGGCTCTGTGGAACGCTACAAGTCCAGGTTGGTTGCTAAAGGCTACTCTCAGCGTCCTGGCTTCGATTTCAACGAAGTCTTTGCCCCCACTTACAGGCCTGCCTCTCTGAGGCTCATTCTTGCTCTGGCAGCCAAGGAGGGCTACCAGCTTCGTTCTGTTGATATCTCCTCCGCTTTCCTCTATGGTGACTTGGATGAGGAGATCTACATGAGGCAGCCTGAGGGATATCACGAGGGAGGTCCTAACATGGTCTGTAGGCTGAAGAAGTTGCTCTATGGCCTCAAGCAGGCAGCCAGGCAGTGGAATAAGAAGCTCCACTCCGTTTTCGATGCTCTAGGCTACACCAGGCTCAAGTCAGACAGCTCTGTGTACATCTACCAGAAGGGTGAAGTCCGAGTTCTTGCTCCTATTTTCATCAATGATATCACCCTCATCTCGAAGAGCACCTTAGCCATGGACAGGACAGTCTCAGAGCTTGAGAAGCACTTCCAGCTTCGAGATCTAGGCCCCACCACATTCCTTCTCAACATCCAGATCACTCAGGACCTTCCCAATCGCACCATATCCCTCTCCCAAGCTCACTATGTCGACTCTATGCTCAAACGGTTCAATATGGACGATTGTAACCCTGTAAAGACACCTATGGCTCCTGGACTGGACTTGTGCAACCTCGAGGTCACTCCTGAGGAGCAGGAACAGATGAGATCTATTCCCTACCTCAGTGCAGTGGGCTCCCTGCAGTATCTGGCCCCCATGACTCGTCCAGATATTGCTTATGCGGTCTCCTACCTTGGCAGGTTCAATCACAAGCCTGGGCTTCAGCACTGGGCTGCTGTGAAGCATCTATTTCGCTATCTGAAGGGTACAGCTGACTACCAGCTCGTCTACAGAGGCTCTGACGACTAGGAGCTGTTTGTGACTTACTCTGATGCTTCCCATGGCGATTGCAAGGAGACAGGTCGAGCTACAGGTGGATATGTGACTCTGGTGGGTGGTGGAGCTGTAGGATGGTCCTTGAAGCGTCAGAGCTTTGTTACACTGTCCACTACTGAGGCTGAGTATGTGGCAGCTGTTGAGGCTGGCAAGAAGATCCACTGGATGAGGAATATTCTGTCTGAGATAGGCCACATTATTCCCTTCTCCTCGACTCTACATGTGGATAACAAGTCTGGGATCCAAGTGGCCAAGAATCCGGAGCACCATGGGAGGATGAAGCACCTGGACCTTCGATTTTACATCGCTTCTTGTTCTGGTACTCCCATCAGTGCCGGCACAGCCACATCCTCCTACCTCACCAAAACTCGTTTTCTTGTGCAAGCTCCTGTTGGATCTCTGATCCAGAAGTACCATACTATGCCCTCAACAAGGGCCTCCGACCAACTCCGAGGGGGGAGGGCGGATCGTGGCGGATCTTCCGCTGCGGGCCAACCTTCCCCTGGTGACCCGCTGGACACTCTCCAGTCTCCTGCGCCCCGGCATCCCCAGGGCCCCCGGTCTCAAGTGGACGACCTGATGGCGAGCGCTCACGAGCCTCTCCCAGCCGCCCCTGGCCTCTCCTTTCTCGACGATGGGTCCGCCGTCGTCGAATCACTCTCGGAAGATAGGACCCCAACCAGGCCCGTTCGACCCGACTCCAGGGCCTCCAAACGCCCCCGATCCGCTGCAGGATCCGACGATGACGACGACATGTCTGATGCCTCGGGTTCTCACCCAGCCGACGCCTCGGGCGGCGGTCTGTTTGCCCCACCACCGGTGTCCCCTCTTCGTTTGGAGGCCCCTCCTTCGGACGGGCCGGGACCGGCTCTAGCTGCGATAGGGCAGTCGCTCAGGGTGGCCAATGGTTGGCTACGCGAGAGGGGCCGAGGTCTCGACCTCGGTGACCCTGAGACTACCGAGCTCTTCAGGGCTGTGAGCAACACCCTGGAGACGATGTCTCGTGTGGGTTTGCTGGATGTTCCAGTGAACCGCACGTCCACGGCCACCCTTCGGGGGCTCACGGCCAGGACCATTGTCCGGGACGTCTCTGACGTTCCTCCCTCCATCCGCCAGGGGATGGGTGGTGCCTCCTCCGGGAGCGTTGCCCCTCCTCCGGGCGACTCCATGGATCTGGCGCCCGACACGGCCCCAGACTCCACTTCTGCTGGGTCGGCTCCCAAACCCCCTCCTGCTCGTCAGGATAAGGGTAAGGGGAAGGCCCCGGCCCCTCCTCCCCCCCCGGGGGGAGCCCAGGGTGCTGCTTCCGCCCAAAGGCCCGGTCCCTCCCAGGCCGGTACGTCTTCGGGCACCGCCTCTGCGAAGGGGCGCACCTATGCGGTGGCGGCCAAGTTCCCACTTGGTCCGCCCCCTAGGGTTAACGAGGCTACCAAGCCGAACGGGCGGAAACGTTCATTCGCGCAGGTCGCCAAGGGGTCGCCTCCCCCCTCGAAGGACGCCTCCGCCCAGGTTGCTGCTATTGCGGCCATGGTAAAGGCGTTCCCTCATCTCACCCCGGAGCAGATTGCCCACACCATTGGTAAGGGCGGTCCTGCTTCCCCCACACCCTCGTCCTCCTCCCAGCGCAAGCCCAAGCGCCCGAGGATGACTACTGCTGGCCCCTCTCGGCGCCAGGTCCTCATCATCTTTCATGGCGACAAGCCCGCCCTGAGAGATCTTTCTAACATGAATGGGGCCGTTAATCGCGCCCTTGAAGTGGCTAAATCCCCCCTCATCGTCACGCAGGTTTCACCTGCGTACGACGGGTACTCTCTGGCGACAAACGATGTTGCCAAGGACGCCGACGTGACCCTCATCTCCGGGTGGGCGTCACGCTATTTTCCCCAGGGGTCTAAACCCCAGGCCACTGTCCCTTCGTCCAAATCCTTCATGAGGGTTTGTGATGTCCCTCGGCTCGGTCCCAATGGACAGGTCATTGACCGCCAGGCGATCGAGAACATTATGCGGCAGTCCTCCCACCGGGGCTTCCAATTCCTTGTTGGCCCACCTCGGGTCAAGCGTAATTCCGCCCACTCCGACTCTTGCACGGTGTGGTTTGAGATTTGGGACTCCGGCACGGGGTCCGTTGCACGTCAGATGGTCGACCGTTCGTTGGCCGTCGGTACTCGGGCTTGCCCTATCAGGGCCGCCAAGCCTCGACAGGGCGTGTCTCTCTGCCAGCATTGCTGGAAGTGGGGCCACACCTCTCAGGTATGCAAGGCCCGGTTCGCCGTGTGCCCTCTCTGTGGCGAGCCTCATTCTGAGGCCAACCATCGCGCTATGGCTGGGTGCTGTAAGGCCCACAAGGGCAAGAACCCTTCTCCCGCCACCCCCGAGGGCGAGCCCTGCCCTCACCCCCCTCACTGCCGCAACTGCGGTGGCGACCATGCTCCCTATGATAGGGACCACTGCCCTTGGTGGGCCAAACGGTTTGACGCCGAATGGTTCCGCAAGCAGTATTCTGAGGTAAGGTCCAGGCAGACCTCGCCTCGTACCTCTGCTAACTCACGACCTCCTCATGCCTAGGACAACTAGTGTACAGGAGATCCGGGTGTTTTCCCAAAATGTCAACCGTAGCTACGCGTTAGTTGATGTACATCTGGAGACCCTCAAATGTAACTTTGACGTGCTCTTTTTCCAAGAACCGCCCTGGAGGACGGTTCGTTCTGCTCCCTCAACGCGCTCCAAGGAGGGCGATGATGTAATCGGCGCTCCGATCCATCCGGAATGGACGTGCATGGTCCCACCTAAGGTCGGTGACCTCAACCCGCGGGTTATGGCCTATGTCCATAATCGGCTTAAGCCTCTCCGGCCCGCGTTTAGACGCGATCTGGTAGATAATCGCGATCTGCTGCTTCTGTCCCTGTTCTTCGGGGGGGAGCCGATCCATCTTCTGAACGTCTATTCAGACGACAGGCACACTGCCATCAGGCTTCTTTCTGGAGGCTTGGCGGATGAGCTTCCCCCTCTGTTCTATATGGGGGGTGACTTTAACTGTCACTCACGCGTGTGGGACCCTGATCGGGTCCCTCACCCGGGTGTGGCGCAGTCCCTTCTGGAGTCTGCGTCGGATCTCGGGCTGGATCTGGTGCTTCCTATAGTGCCGGGCCCTACCCACTTCCCACACGATCGTAATCTGAACCCCTCGGTGATAGATTTGGTCTTCCTTCCTGTGGCCAGGGGCGATGAGCTCAAGCCCGTCATTGATCTCGATCATCGGGGCGCATCGGATCACGCCCCCCTGACCGTTGTTCTTCCCACCTCCAGGTTCCTTGCGGGGGCCTGGAAGCGGGTCATTAAACGGGACTCGGATGAGGAAGCTGCTGTTAGGAGTGCTCTGGCAGTCCTATGGACTTGTGTTGTGGTTTGTGGACTTGTAGATAGCACAGGATGCTTAGATCAACATGTCATGTGATCAGGTAGTGTAGTTGCACCTGTGGACGAGTTTGGGACTTCTAGTCTCTCACAGCTGTCCACAGGTGAGTAGTTTAGCTACTTAGAGTTCTAGTCTCTCACAGCTGTCCACAGCTCAGTTCTCTGCTCAATCGATTCGTTCTTTCACTGTTAGGACTCCTCAGCAGTCCCCCGACGTTCCTGCTTCAACAGGTTATGGGCCCCGGGCTATAACAGCCACGAATCGCGTTTTCTTCGAACACACTCTCTGGCAACTCCACACACTCTCTCTTAACTCTCTCATTCCTCCTCTCTGCTCTCCCCCATCGCTTCCCCAGCCTCCTGCATCGTTCCCCTGCTTGCCACGTCATCTACAATGTCCAGCAACAGTCCGAAATTCGAAAAACTCAATGCTGGCAACTATCCTACCTGGGCTGGAGAGATGGAAGCTTGGTTTAGGGCATCTGGCCTGTGGAGAATTGTCTCTGGGCAACAGCTAAGTCCCTCCTGCTCCTCTCCCCCCACTGAGGCAGAGTCCACTCGAAAGGAGGCCTGGGAGGCCAAGTTGGACAAGGCAGCTGGCTGGCTGTTTCTCATGGTGGAGCCTGAGCAGAGGATTCACTTTAACTCGATCCAGGATGATCCTGTGAAGATGTGGACTGCCCTGGAGCAAGTACACCTCCAGAAGCGAGCTGGGACGCGTTTTAACGCGTATGACGACCTCTTTAGCATCAGGAAGGCCGAGGATGAGTCCCTGCAGGCTCTGATGAACAGGGTGGACGAAAATATGCGCAAAATCGCGAATTTGCGCCCCAAGGGCTTCACACTGCAGCAGTTGGATGAGGAACTCGCCTCCATGTCCCTCATTAGGGCTCTTCCCACTGAGGAGTATTCCTCCTTCACCTCTTCCCTTCTGCTCATGGACAAGCTTGACAAGGCTTCTGTGCACCAGGCTTTTATCACAGAGGACAACCAGCGCCGCAGACGAGCTACGGACCTTCTCCCCTCCTCCCAGGCACTTGCAGCAACCTCCCGGACCGCTCCTTCATCCGTGAAATGCGATTTTTGTCACAAGTCCGGACACATCATGGCCAAGTGCTATGCTTTCGAGGATGCACAGAAGGAGGCACAGCAAGCTACTCGCGATAGGGCTTCGAATGGCGGCTCCAGGCGTCGTAGGCAACGTGCCAACAAGGCCCAGGACTCCCCTGCACCTTCCCCTGCCGCCTCAGGCCCCGAAAACGCGCTCCAGACCTCCGAGTTTGCTGGGAATGCCAGTGTAGTCTCTCCCTCGCCTCTACAGCCTTCCCCTGACATTGACTGGCTTGTAGACTCTGGGGCCACTTCTCATATGACCCCCCATCGCCACTGGATGCATTCCTATGCTCCCCTTCGCATTCCCATTCGCTTAGCCGACGATTCGGTCATTTTCTCAGCTGGAGTGGGCTCTGTGGTGTTCCAGCCACTTGTGGAGGGCAAGGAGTCGAGGCCTGTCGAGTTTTCGCGAGTTCTGCATGTCCCCCAGCTTCAGAGTAACCTCCTATCATGTCTATACCTTACTCGAGCCAAGGGGCTTAATATTCATGTGTCTGCTTCGCATATGAGCTTCCTGAGGGCTGAGGACATCTTATTCTGTGCTAGGATTCGCTCCAACAACACTGCTGTGCTCGAAGGCACCACTCTACCTTCCCAGAACGCTCTCAGCACCATCTGTACCCTCCCCCTTGACTACTCCTTGTGGCATCGTCGCTTTATTCACCACAATCATGCTGATGTGAGGAAGATGGTGTCTCAGCAACTGGTCACTGGGCTTGTTCTTGACTCTCGAGAGGCTCCTGATCCGATTTGTGAGCCTTGTCTGGCTGGCAAGATGCACTCCAACCCTTTCCCCTCGTCTCCCAACCACTCCAGGTCCCCTCTCGAGCTTGTACACTCCGATTTGCATGGCCCCCTGCCTGTGGCCACCCATCAAGGCTATAGGTACTGGATCACCTTCATTGACGACTCAACTCGATTTCGGGGGGTGTACCTGCTCAAGAAGAAGTCTGAGGCATTTGATGCCTTCAGATCTTTCAAGGCTTGGGCTGAGACTCAGCTAGGAGTCAAACTGCGAGCTCTGCAGGATGACAAGGGAGGTGAATACATGTCTAATCGCTTCCTAGAGTTCACTACAGCTGCTGGGATCGAGAGGAGGCACTCTACTCGCAATAGGCCTCAGCAGAATGGCCTTGCTGAGCGTGCTAACAGGACTATGGGTGAGAGAATCACTGCTATGCTCTCGGAGTCTGGTCTTCCTCATTCTTTCTGGGGTGAGTGTCTTGCATCCATGGTGCATGTCTGGAATCGCCTCCCCACTTCCCCTATCCCCACCACTCCCTATGAAGCCTTCTATGGTCGAAAACCTGATGTTTCCCATCTTCGAGTCTGGGGGTGCACTGCCTATGTGCATATTCAGGCTGATAAGCGATCCTCTCTTGGTTCTCACATGGAGAAGTGTGTCTTCATTGGCTATCCTACTGGCTACAAGGCTTGGAAGTTCTATAACCCGGTCACTAAGCAGGTGAGGATCTCGGAGAGAGCTGATTTCGACGAGAGGCACTTCCCTGGCCTGTCTATCTCGAAGCTGAACGCTCCAGCTCTCTCCTCCGAGTCCCCTGTGCCTTCTACCTTCCCCAGTCGCTCTGAGCCCACTCCGGATGCCACCAGTCCCCTCCTGCAGCCTCCAGTCGCTCCTCATGTCCCTCCATCTTCCCTGGGTGTGCCACCTCTCTCAGATTCAGGGGGTGAGTGCTACACTCCATCTCCATCTCTGGCTCCCTCTGAGCCAGCTGCTGTCCCTCGAGTTGAGCCTGTGCCTCCTCGAGAGGTGACACCACTTCCTGAGCCAGCTCCTGCACTCCCTATCGCACTTCCTGCTGCCCCAGCTTCTCCTGCTCCTGCCCCAGCTCCAGCTCGCGTTCCTGCACCTCCTGCTTCACCTGGCCTTCCCCCTGCACCTGCATTCGAGCCTAGACGAGGCATGAGGGTCAGGCGACCTCCTGGTGAGTGGTGGAAGGTCAGAGAGCCTACTCCTGTCGTTCCAGACAGTGATGAAGAGGAGGAAGCTGACCTGGCTGCTGATGATGGCTTTCTTGATGTCGAGTTTGCTGGCAACACTGAGGATCCTGGATTTCGTACTCTCAAGGCTGCATTTAGTGGCCCAGATGGCCCTAGGTGGCAGACAGCCTGCAATGACCAGATGTCCTCTCTGCTAGGCAACCACACTTGGGATATTGTCGAACTGCCTCCTGGCAAGACAGCTATTGACTGTGGGTGGGTATTTCGAGTCAAGCTCAATCCTGATGGCTCTGTGGAGCGCTACAAGTCCAGATTGGTTGCTAAAGGCTACTCCCAGCGTCCTGGCTTCGATTTCAACGAAGTCTTTGCCCCTACCTACAGGCCTGCCTCTCTGAGGCTCATTCTTGCTCTGGCAGCCAAGGAGGGCTACCAGCTTCGTTCTGTTGATATCTCCTCCGCTTTCCTCTATGGTGACTTGGATGAGGAGATCTACATGAGGCAGCCTGAGGGATATCACGAGGGAGGTCCTAACATGGTCTGTAGGCTGAGGAAGTCGCTCTATGGCCTCAAGCAGGCAGCCAGACAGTGGAACAAGAAGCTTCACTCCGTTTTCGATGCTCTAGGCTACACCAGACTCAAGTCAGACAGCTCTGTGTACATCTACCAGAAGGGTGAAGTCCGAGTTCTTGCTCCTATTTTCATCGATGATATCACCCTCATCTCAAAGAGCACCTCAGCCATGGACAGGACAGTCTCAGAGCTTGAGAAGCACTTCCAGCTTCGAGATCTAGGCCCCACCACTTTCCTTCTCAACATCCAGATCACCCAGGACCTTCCCAATCGCACCATATCCCTCTCCCAAGCTCACTATGTCGACTCTATGCTCAAACGGTTCAATATGGACGATTGTAACCCTGTGAAGACACCTATGGCTCCTGGACTGGACTTGTGCAACCTCGAGGTCACTCCTGAGGAGCAGGAACAGATGAGATCTATTCCCTACCTCAGTGCAGTGGGTTCCCTGCAGTATCTAGCCACCATGACTCGTCCAGATATCGCTTATGCGGTCTCCTACCTTGGCAGGTTCAATCACAAGCCTGGGCTTCAGCACTGGGCTGCTGTGAAGCATCTATTTCGCTATCTGAAGGGTACAGCTGACTACCAGCTCGTCTACAGAGGCTCTGACGACCAGGAGCTGTTTGTGACTTACTCTGATGCTTCCCATGGCGATTGCAAGGAGACAGGTCGAGCTACAGGTGGATATGTGACTCTGGTGGGTGGTGGAGCTGTAGGATGGTCCTCGAAGCGTCAGAGCTTTGTTACACTGTCTACCACTGAGGCTGAGTATGTGGCAGCTGTTGAGGCTGGCAAGGAGATCCACTGGATGAGGAACATTCTGTCTGAGATTGGCCACATTATTCCCTTCCCCTCGACTCTACATGTGGATAACAAGTCTGGGATCCAAGTGGCCAAGAATCCGGAGCACCATGGGAGGATGAAGCACCTGGACCTTCGATTTTACTGGCTTCGAGATGCTGTGGAGGCAGGATCCATCAATCCAGTGTATGTGCCAACCACTGAGCAGGTAGCTGACATTTTGACCAAGGCAGTTGGGGTGCCTACTGTGGAGTTCACAGTGCCACTGCTGGGTCTGAGTCGAGCTGGATGATGTGTGAGGACATGTCAGATCAGGGGGGTGTGTTAGGAGTGCTCTGGCAGTCCTATGGACTTGTGTTGTGGTTTGTGGACTTGTAGATAGCACAGGATGCTTAGATCAACATGTCATGTGATCAGGTAGTGTAGTTGCACCTGTGGACGAGTTTGGGACTTCTAGTCTCTCACAGCTGTCCACAGGTGAGTAGTTTAGCTACTTAGAGTTCTAGTCTCTCACAGCTGTCCACAGCTCAGTTCTCTGCTCAATCGATTCGTTCTTTCACTGTTAGGACTCCTCAGCAGTCCCCCGACGTTCCTGCTTCAACAGCTGCTTTCCTCGGCGAGATCGCAGAAGGGGTGGGGGCCTTGGTCTCCGCCCTGGACACCCCGGAGGTGGTTGAGAGGGCGGTTACGACCGTCTCCGAGATCATTTCCCGGGCGTGGGCCTCCCATTCAAAGGAGGCCTTCATCGTCGGTCGCTCTAAGCCCTGGTGGGGTCCGGAGTGCTCCGAGCTTATCGCCGCCCACCGTGCTGCTCCCTCCCCGGGGTCGTGGCGGGCTTTTAGGGCTGCGTGTAAATGCGCCAAGCGTGTCTTCTTCGATGCTCGCATCGCGGAGATAGCTACTGCTAACAAGCGTCCCTGGGACCTCATGGCCTGGGTTCAGCAGCGTAAGCTTCCTGCGGTGGAGGCTCTGTCCTATCAGGGCAGGCCCTGCCACGACCTCCCGGATTTGTTCCGGGCTCTTCACGGCACTTACAACGCGGCTTCTGGCCGGGTTTGTGATCCGTCAGTGCTAGACGAACTCCCCGACCATGACGTCAGGGAGTGGTACCCTTTCCAGGCACCCGAGATGATGGAGGCGTTAGCCGCCTGCTCCGGGCGCTCTTCTCCAGGTCCGGATCACATTACGTGGTCCCACCTTAAGAGTTTACTCAACCACTATCGTGTGCGCGAGTTTCTCCTCTCTGTGGCCAATGCCTGCGTTCGCGTGGGGTGTTGGCCCAGTCATTTCAAGGAGTCTACCTCGGTTATCATACCGAAGCCGGGGAAGCCCTCTTACTCTACCCCTAAGATGTTCCGGCCTATCGTGCTGCTGAACACCATGGGGAAACTTGTCGAGAAGATGATCTCGCGCCGTCTCCAGTTTGACTGTGTCAAGTGGAACGTGTTTCACCCAAACCAGCTCGGGGGGATCTCCCAACGCTCTACGGAGGATGCTGGCTTGGTCCTCACCCACCTGGTTCGCGCTGGGTGGGCTAAGGGTCTCAAGACCAGCGTGGTGGCTTTTGACATCGCGCAGTTCTTTCCTTCACTCAACCATGATATGCTTCTGGCTATCATGCGCAAGTCCGGATTGGCCCCTGAGCTGGTCCGGTTCTTTGCGTCTTATCTTGTGGGCCGCCATACCTCGTACTCTTGGGGTGGCGTGCTCTCTGACCCCTTCGAGGCTGATGTGGGCGTTGGCCAGGGCTCTGCCCTGTCTCCCGTCCTCTCCGCCCTCTGCCTGGCTCCGCTGGTTTACTTGTTTTACCGGAGGGCCAGGTCTGCCGGTCTGTCAGTTGACATGCTTTCGTATGTTGATGACGGCACCCTTATTGTCCAGTCCAAGCTCTGGGCTGATAACGTTGCTGCTTTGCAGCGGGCGTATGCTATTGTGCACGCCCTTTTCGTCGCCTTCGCGCTCGTTCTTGAACACGACAAGTCCGAGTTTTTCAACTTCTCTCGCAAGCCGGGGGATGATAATCCTGCCATTGATCTGGGCTTTGCCCCGTTCACTGGCGATACCCCTTTACGCCCTAAGCCGTTTTGGCGGTACTTGGGATTTTACTTCGACCGTGCTCTGAATTTTAAGGAGCATGTTCGTTACTACACTACCAAGTCGTTCTCTACGGTTCGCGCCATGAGGATGCTGGGTAACTCTACTAGGGGCCTTCTCCCTGAACAGAAGCGGCTCCTATACCGCTCGTGTGTGCTGCCCATAGCTACTTATGGGTTTCGTCTCTGGTATCATGCTGGCCGCCCTAACAAGGGTGTTCTGGCTCTTTTCACACAGATGCAGCGTCGTGCTGCCCTGTGGGTTACTGGTGCTTTTCGCACCTCTCCGACTGGAGCGGTAGAGGCCCTCGCGGGCCTTCTGCCTATTCGTCTTCATCTCCAGAAGCTCGCCAAGCGTACGATATATCGCGTGGCTACTCTGGGCTCCTCCCATCCCCTTAGGTCGCTCTTAGGGAGGGAGTACAGCGGCGATGCGACCCCGCACCCCTGTTCTGTCGCTCTTATGGCCGAGGGTCACAAGCCCAAGGTCAAGAGCGCCGTCATGGAGATCCAGCAGGTTCTCCCGTCCCTTACCGAGGCGTTTGACGCGTTTGACGACGCGGCGAGGCCTGGTCTTCGGCTTCGTGATCGGTTTGACGACCGGATCACGGTGCACTCCATTCCTTCTCGGGCTGATGATGAGGCCCGGAAGGCTTTTCTGTCCGACCTTGGCAGGTCCGTGCGGCGTGCTGAGGAGGACGATCTTACGCTCCGCGTGGCGGCTGGTTCACACTGGCTCCCCGTGGCCGCGAGGCAGGCAGTTGCGACTGCGTCTGTCTTCTATGGGCTCTCTTGCGTCCGTGAGACCAGGAGGGCTGCCGGGAGGGTGGCGGCCCCTGATGCTGCTCTCCTTTCGGTCCGGCTGGGCCTTTCCATGGCGGTTGGCTATGGAGGGGCCTCTACTATTGTCCTATATACGCACTCTGCGGGCTCTGTCTCGCGTGCGTTGGATCCCTCGGTGCATGCTGGCCAGGCTCACTCCCTGGCGGTGTGCCGTCTTCTCGACGAGTGGTTCTCTGCAGACCCCGCTCGTCGTCTAGTTTTCTGGGTTGTGCCCTTGAAGCACAAGTTCCCCATGTTATCCGAGGCCGTTCGGCAGGCCAAGGACCTTGTTGTTGCTGCGGGGCCTAGGCCCCAAACTTCCATCGACTCCCTGAGGGCCAAGGCCACGCGGGAGGTTTGTGACCAATGGGTGAACACGTTTCGTTCGCCCAGGTATCGGGGCTCCAGCTTCCTGGACCTCATAGGGGGCAATGACAAGCCCCTCAGGCCCACGTACCACAAGTCTGGTGCGTGGATTCCTGGCTTTGGTGGCTCGCCCGGCGAATTTGCCCGGGCGTGTCGTACCGTCACTGGCCATGCCCCTATTGGGGAGTACCGTGCCAGGTTTCATCCTACCGAGCCGCAAGGCTGCAGTTGTGGGGCCCGTCTTCAGACGAGGCACCACATCTTCGTGTCCTGTCCGGACTACCACCGGTTGCGAGGTTTCCCGACTTGTACGGGCCATGTAACCATGTTCTTCAACATGAATCCCTCAGCTTTCATGTTTGAAACCCAAGCCCCCCCTCGGGGGGGCGTCGGGTGACTGCCTGGTGGCCATTGGGTTAGCCCCCGACTGCCTGGCAGTGGCCCAGTTGGTCAATCCCCCTCGTTGCCTTCGGGTGGCGGGCGTAGGGACTTAGGGTGAAGTGACACCTCAGCCCCCTAGGGGGCACAACCCTCTGCAAGCTGGCGGGCGACTGTAGGGGCCTGCTGCGAATTGACGCATACTGCCCCCCTGGCGGGGGGCAGGGGACCCTTGGCACCCAGCGTTTCTGGGACGCGCTCGCGTTTGTGCGTGCCCATATCTCCCGTTCCCTCTCGGTTGATCGAGAGCGGTCTTTCAGGTTGCGGCGCCTTCAATGCCAATTTTTCATTATGTCTGTATTGTCGGATACGGACTTCTTATTAGTTATGTTTTAACTAGTAGGCGTGGACTGCGTTCGGGCACCACGTTAAATATATTTGATTCAAAAAAAAAAAAAAAAAGACCTTCGATTTTACTGGCTTCGAGATGCTGTGGAGGCAGGATCCATCAATCCAGTGTATGTGCCAACCACTGAGCAGGTAGCTGACATTTTGACCAAGGCAGTTGGGGTGCCTACCGTGGAGTTCACAGTGCCACTGCTGGGTCTGAGTCGAGCTGGGTGATGTGTGAGGACATGTCAGATCAGGGGGGTGTGTTAGGAGTGCTCTGGCAGTCCTATGGACTTGTGTTGTGGTTTGTGGACTTGTAGATAGCACAGGACGCTTAGATCAACATGTCATGTGATCAGGTAGTGTAGTTGCACCTGTGGACGAGTTTGGGACTTCTAGTCTCTCACAGCTGTCCACAGGTGAGTAGTTTAGCTACTTAGAGTTCCAGTCTCTCACAGCTGTCCACAGCTTGTTCCCTCGTTTCTAGCTCAGTTCTCCACCTAATCGATTCGTTTCTTCGCTGTTAGGACTCCTCAGCAGTCCCCCGACGTTCCTGCTTCAACAGACCGTAGGGGCCTGCTGCGAATTGACACATACTGCCCCCCTGGCGGGGGGCAGGGGACCCTTGGCACCCAGCATTTCTGGGCTGTGCTCGCGTTTGTGCGTGCCCGTATCCCCCATTCCCTCTCAGTCAATCGAGAGCGGTCTTTCAGGTTGCAGCGCCTTCAATGCCAAGTTTTCTTATGTTTGTATGTCAAATACGGACTTCTTATTAGTTATGTCTTTAACTAGTAGGCGTGGACTGCATTCGGGCACCACGTTAAATATATTTGATTCAAAAAAAAAAAAAAAAAAAAAAACCTGCGCAAATGAACGCTTCCGTGCATTCGGCTTGGTGGCCTCATTGACCTTAGGGGGTGGGCCAAGTGAAAACTTGGCCGCCACCGCATAGGTACGCCCCTTTGCAGAGGCATTGCCCGAGGAGGTGCTGGCCTGTGAAGGACCGGGCCTCGGGGCAGGAGCGGCACCCTGGGCTCCCCCCAAGGGAGGAGGAGGGGCCGGGGCCTTCCCTTTGCCCTTATCCCGACAAGCAGGAGGGGGGTTAGGAGCCGACCCAGCAGCAGCGGAGTCTGGGGCCGTATCTGGCGCCAGATCCATGGAGTCGCCTGGCAGAGGGGCGGCACCCCCAGAGGAGGCGTCACCCATCCCCTGACGGATGGAGGGGGGGACATCAGAGATGCCCCGGATGATAGTCCTGGCCATAAGCCCCCGAAGGGTGGCCGTAGACATGCAGTTCACTGGAACATCCAGCAAACCTACACGAGACATTGTCTCCAGGGTGTTGCTCACAGCCCTGAAGAGCTCGGTGGTCTCAGGGTCACCGAGGTCAAGACCCCGGCCCCTCTTGCATAGCCAACCATTGGCCACTCTGAGCGACTGCCCTATCGCAGCTAAAGCCGGCCCCGGCCCATCCGAGGGAGGGGCCTCCAAACAAAGGGGGGAAACTGGCGGCAGGGCAAACAGACCGCCGCCAGAGGCGTCGGCTGGGTGAGAGAACCCGAGGCGTCGGACATGTCGTCGTCATCATCGGATCCTGCAGCGGATCGGGGGCGTTTGGAAGCCCTGGAGTCAGGTCAAATGGGCCTGGTGGGGGTCCTATCTTCCGGGAGAGATTCGACGGCCATAACTGGTCGACGAGGTAAGCGTTCCTCCTTCTGTTCATTTTCCCTATATCGTAGGACTTGTCGCTACATTTCTCCTCCAACATGTCATGTCACACTTGTGACGTGATATGGTCTGTGCGTTGGTCTGTGCGCAGTATCTATAGATAGCGTAGTCTACAGAACTGTATATAAGCAGCGGACTTGGGATATCATTTCCCTTGTCCGCATATCTCAATACATTGGCGCTTCCCTCGTTCACCAGGATCCCTTAGCATCCGAGTGGGACCCCCTACACCGAAAATCTAGCAGTAGCCTGCTATGCCTCCTTCTGTGCATCCTCGAAAGCATAGCACTTGGCCATGATGTGTCCAGACTTGTGACAAAAATCGCATTTGATGGATGAAGGAGCGGTCCGGGAGGTTGCTGCAAGTGCCTGGGAGGAGGGGAGGAGGTCCGTAGCTCGTCTGCGACGCTGGTTGTCCTCTGTGATGAAGGCCTGGTGTACAGAAGCCTTGTCAAGCTTGTCCATGAGCAGAAGGGAAGAGGTGAAGGAGGAATACTCCTCAGTGGGAAGGGCCCTAATGAGAGACATGGAGGCGAGTTCCTCATCTAGCTGCTGCAGTGTGAAGCCCTTGGGGCGCAAATTCGCGATTTTGCACATATTTTCATCCACCCTGTTCATGAGAGCCTGCAGGGACTCATCCTCGGCCTTCCTGATGCTGAAGAGGTCGTCATACGCGTTAAAACACGTCCCAGCTTGCTTCTGGAGGTGTACTTGCTCCAGGGCAGTCCACATCTTCACAGGATCATCCTGGATCGAGTTGAAATGGATCCTCTGCTCAGGCTCCACCATAAGGAACAGCCAGCCAGCTGCCTTGTCCAACTTGGCCTCCCAGGCCTCCTTTCGAGTGGACTCTGCCTCAGTGGGAGGAGAGGAGCAGGAGGGACTCAGCTGTTGCCCAGAGACAATTCTCCACAGGCCAGATGCCCTAAACCAAGCTTCCATCTCTCCAGCCCAGGTAGGATAGTTGCCAGCATTGAGTTTCTCGAATTTCGAACTGTTGCTGGACATTGTAGACGACGTGGCAAGCAGGGGAATGATGTAGGAGACTGGGGAAGCGATGGGGGAAAGCAGAGAGGAGTAATGAGAGAGTTAAGAGAGTGTGTGAGGAGTTGCCAAAGAGTGTGTTCGAAGAAAACGCGATTTGTGGCTGTTATAGCCCGGGGCCCATAACCTGTTGAAGCAGGAACGTCGGGGGACTGCTGAGGAGTCCTAACAGCGAAAGAACGAATCGATTAGGCAGAGAACTGAGCTAGAAACAAAGGAACAAGCTGTGGACAGCTGTGAGAGACTAGGACTCTAAGTAGCTAAACTACTCACCTGTGGACAGCTGTGAGAGACTAGAAGTCCCAAACTCGTCCACAGGTGCAACTACACTACCTGATCACATGACCTACTGATCTAAGCGTCCTGTGCTATCTACAAGTTCACAAACCACAACACAAGTCCACTGGACTGCCAGAGCACAACTGAGTGCACACAACTCTGCAAGTTCACAGTGTACTCCTAACACAGGTGTCGTAGGCAACGTGCCAACAAGGCCCAGAACTCCCCTGCACCTTCCCCTGCCGCCTTAGGCTCCGAGAACACGCTCCAGACCTCCGAGTTTGCTGGGAATGCCAGTGTAGTCTCTCCCTCGCCTCTACAGCCTTCTCCTGACATTGACTAGCTTGTAGACTCTGGGGCCACTTCTCATATGACCCCCCATTGCCACTGGATGCATTCCTATGCTTCCCTTCGCATTCCCATTTGCTTGGCCGACAATTCAGTCATTTTTTCAGCTGGAGTGGGCTCTGTGGTGTTCCAGCCACTTGTGGAGGGCAAGGAGACAAGGCCAGTCGAGTTTTCGCGAGTTCTGCATGTCCCCCAGCTTCAGAGTAACCTCCTGTCATGTCTATACCTTACTCGAGCCAAGCGGCTTAATATCCATGTCTCTGCATTGCATATGAGCTTTCTGAGGGCTGAGGATGTTCTCTTCTGTGCTAGGATTCGCTCTAACAATACTGCTGTGCTCGAGGGCACCACTCTACCTTCCCAGAACGCTCTGAGCACCATCTGCACCCTCCCCCTTGACTATTCACTCTGGCATCATTGCTTTATTCACCACAATCATGCTGATGTGAGGAAGATGGTGTCTCAGCAACTGGTTACTGGGCTTGTCCTTGACTCTTGAGAGGCTCCTGATCCTTGTTCTTGAACATGACAAGTCCGAGTTCTTCAACTTCTCCCGCAAACCGGGGGATGATATGTAACCCTGCCATTGACCTGGGCTTTGCCCTGTTCACTGGTGATACTCCTCTATGCCCTAAGCCGTTTTGGCGGTATCTGGGCTTTTACTTCAACCGTGCTCTGAATTTCAAGGAGCATGTTTGGTACTACCAAGTCATTCTCCACGGTTCGCGCCATGAGGATGCTTGGTAACTTCACCAGGGGCCTTCTTCCCGAGCAGAAGAGGCTTCTTTATCGTTCGTGTGTGTTGCCCATAGCTACTTATGGGTTTCACCTCTGGTACCATGCTGGCTGCCCTAACAAGGGTGTCTTGGCTCTTTTCACACAGATGCAGCATCGAGCTGCCCTGTGGGTCACTGGTGCTTTTTGCACCTCGCCGACTGGAGCAGTAGAAGCCCTTGCGGGCCTTCTACCTATCCGTCTTCATCTCCAGAAGCTTGCCAAGCGCACAATATATCGCGTGGCAACCCTGGGTTCCTCCCACCCCCTTAGGTTGCTCTTGGGGAGGGAGTATGGCGGCGATGCAGCCCCGCATCCCCGTTCCGTCGCTCTCATGGCCGAGGGTCACAAGCCCAAGGTGAAGAGCGCCATCATGGAGATCCAACAGGTTCTCCCCTCCCTTACTGAGGTGTTTGATGCATTTGACAATGCAGCAAGGCCCAGCCTCTGTCTTTGTGATCGGTTTAATGACCGGATCATGGTTCACTCTATTCCTCCCCAGGCTGATGATGAGGCCCGGAAGGCTTTTCTCTCCAACCTCGGCAGGTCTGTTCAACGTGCTTGTTGAAGCAGGAACGTCGGGGGACTGCTGAGGAGTCCTAACAGCGAAGAAATGAATCGATTAGGTGGAAAACTGAGCTAGGAACGAGGGAACAAGCTGTGGACAGCTGTGAGAGACTGGAACTCTAAGTAGCTAAACTACTCACCTGTGGACAGCTGTGAGAGACTAGAAGTCCCAAACTCGTCCACAGGTGCAACTACACTACCTGATCACATGACATGTTGATCTAAGCGTCCTGTGCTATCTACAAGTCCACAAACCACAACATAAGTCCACAGGACTACCAGAGCACTCCTAACAGTGCTGAGGAGGATGACCTTACGCTCCGCGTGGCTGCTGGTTCACACTGGCTTCCCGTGGCTGCGTCTGTCTTCTATGGGCTCTCCTGTGTCCGTGAGACCAGGAGGGCTGCCGGGAGGGTGACGGCTTCCGATGCTGCTCTCCTTTTGGTTCAGCTTGGCCTTTCCATGGCAGTTGGCTATGGAGGGGCCTCTACTATTGTCCTCTATATGCACTTGGTGGGCTCTGTCTTGCGTGCGTTGGATCCCTCGGTTCATGCTGGCCAGGCTCACTCCCTGGCAGTGTGCCATCTTCTCGATGAGTGGTTCTCTGCGGACCCTGCTCGTCGTCTAGTGTTCTGGGTTGTGCCCTTGAAGCACAAGTTCCCTATGTTATCCGAGGCCGTTTGGCAGGCCAAGGATCTTGTTGTTGCTGCGGGGCCTAGGCCCCTAACTGTTAGAAACAGAGCAGTGGTTGACTTATAAGGAAGTCCTAGCAGCTGTGGGCACTCGTAAAAGACTGTATTAAAGAGAACTAATATGTTACTCACCTGTGGGCACTCGTAAAAGACTAAGCATTACAAGTGTACCCACAGGCAAAGTTCACTACATATCACGTGACTACTTCCCACAGTCCACATTAGGAATATGACTAAGTACATCTACTTACTGACTGTCTGGAGCACATTCAACACTAACTTCCATCGACTCCCTGAGGGCCAAGGCCACGCAGGAGGTTTGTGACCAATGGGTGAACATGTTTTGTTTACCCAGGTATCGGGGTTCCAGTTTCCTGGACCTCATAGGGGGCAATGACAAGCCCCTCAGGCCCACATACCACAAGTCCAGTGCGTGGATCCCTGGCTTTGGAGGTTCACCCGGGAAATTTGCCCAGGCGTGTCGTACCTTTACTGGCCACGCCCCTATTGGGGAGTACCGTGCCAGGTTTCATCCTACCGAGCCACAAGGCTGCAGTTGTGGGGCCTGCCTTCAGACGAGGCACCACATCTTCGTGTCCTGTCCGGACTACCACCAGTTACAAGGTTTCCCGACTTGTACGGGCCACATAACCATGTTCTTTAACATGAATCCCTCAGCTTTCATGTTTGAACCCCAAGCCCCCCCTTGGGGGGGCATCAGGTAACTGCCTGGTGGCCGTTGGGTTAGCCCCCAACTGCCTGGCAGTGGCCCAGTTGGTCAATCCCCCTCGTTGCCTGCGGGTGGTGGGCGTAGGGACTTAGGGTGAAGTGACACCTCAGCCCCCTAGGGGGCACAACCCTCTGCAAGCTGTCGGGCGACCGTAGGGGCCTGCTGCGAATTGATGCATACTGCCCCCCTGGCGGGGGGCAGGGGACCCTTGGCACCCAGCATTTTTGGGCTGTGCTTGCGTTTGCACATGCTTGTATCTCCCATTCCCTCTCGGTTGATCAAGAGCGGTCTTTCAGGTCGCGGCGCCTTTAATGCCAAAGTTTCTTATGTTTGTATTGTTGAATACAGACTTCTTATTAGTTATGTCTTTGACTAGTAGGCGTGGACTGTGTTCGGGCACCACGTAAAATACATTTGATTTTAAAAAAAAACAAAAAAAAAACAGGCCATAGTCCAGAGCGGGGTCCCGCTGGGCTTGGGTTTTGGGTAGAGGAGGGGGCTGGAGGGATCCAGGAAGATGGGAGTAATCCTCCTGGGCGGGGGGAGAGGGTGTTGACCCATAAGAGTGTTGGAATATGACAGTGGGAATGTGCAGAGAGACACAAAAGAGAGAGAGAGAGAGGAGGATGATAGGAGATGTAGAGGAAGGAGTGATAGAAGAAAGAACTCAAACACTGACACAAACACTGATGGGAGGAAAGGTTGTAGGATTGGGGTGGAGGAACACTCCTATATATACATACAGGAGATGGTCTGTGCACTACCTACCCTAATAGGAGAACAATGGAGCTACCATAAGTGGGACAAGGACACTACCATAAGGGGAACAAAGGAGTGGAGATAGTGAGGAGATTAGGAGATAGAGAGGAGATAAAGAATGATAAGATAAGGGTGTGTGATAAGATAAGATAAGAACAGGTGTAGCTAAGCAAACTCCAACACAGAGACTGATTCGAAAACCGGTAGTAGTGGTAAGAAGTCAAGAAGAGATGCACACACATGGTAGTGGTTGAGCAAACTCTTAAGGTGGGACCACGTAATGTGGTCCGGGCCTGGAGAAGAGTGCCTGGAGCAGGTGGCTAACACCTCCATCATCTCAGGCACCTGAAAGGGGTACCACTCCCTGACATCATGGTCGGGGAGTTCATCCAGCACAGATGGATCACAAGCATGGCCTGAAGCTGTGTTGTAAGTGCCATGAAGGGCCTGGAACAAATCCAGAAGGTCATAGCAGGGCCTGCCCTGATAGGACAGAGCCTCCACTGCAGGAAGCTTATGTTGCTGAACCCAGGCCATAAGGTCTCAGGGACACTTGTTAGCAGTAGCAATCTCCACGATGCGGGCATCGAAGAAGACGTATTTGGCGCATTTGCATGCAGCCCTAAAAGCCTGCCACGACTCCGGGGAGGGAGCAGCACAATGGGCAGCAATAAGCTTGGAGCACTCCGGATCCCACCAGGGCTTGGAGCGACCAATGATGAAGGCCTCCTTTGAATGGGAGGCCCACACCCAGGAAATGATTTCGGAGATGGTTGAAACCGCCCTCTCAACCACCTCCGGGGTGTCCAGGGCAGAGACCAAGGCCTCTACCCCTTCTGCGACCTTGCCAAGGAAGGCAGCTTCCTTATCTGAGTCCCATTTAATGATTCACTTCCAGGCCCCCACAAGGAACCTAGAGGTGGGAAGAACAATGGTCAGAGGGGCATGATCTGACATGCCCTGATGATTGAGATCAATGACGGGCTTGAGCTCATCACCCCTGGCCACAGGAAGGAAGATCAAATCTATAACCGAGGGGTTCAGATTACGATCGTGTGGGAAGTGGGTAGGGCCCAGCACTGTAGGAAGCACCAGATCCAGCCCAAGATCCAACACAGATTTCAGAAGGGACTGCGCCACACCCGGGTGGGGGATCCGATCAGAATCCCACACACACGAGTGACAGTTAAAGTCACCCCCCATGTAGAACAGAGGGGGAAGTTCATCTGCCAAGCCTCCTGAGAGAAGCCTGATGGCAGTGTGCCTGTTGTCAGAATAGACGTTCAGAAGATAGATCAGCTCCCCCCCAAAAAACAGGGAGAGAAGCAACAAATTGCGATTATCTACCAGATCACACCTAAATGTGGGCCAGAGAGGCTTAAGCCAGTTATGGACATAAGCCATAACCCGTGGATTTAGGTCACCAACCTTAGGCGGGACCATACATGTTCACTCCGGATGGAGTGGAGCACCGACTACATCATTGCTCTCCTTGGAGCACATTGAGGGAGCAGAATGAATCGTCCTCCAGGGCAGTTCTTGGAAAAAGAGAACATCAAAGTCTGATTTGAGAGTCTCCAGGTGTATAGTACCCTACTATAAGTTTATTTACATTACTTTGGGTTCAATTAACAAATTTATTTTTTTGCACTTGCTACATCAACCAAGCTATGCCAAAAGTATCTGGGACTGTAAATAACACTCCTAAGCTTTGTTTTAATATTTACTAAAATGCTAAATAAAGTGCTCTAACTCATGAAATAGCCTCTTTCATTAAAAATACCTATTTAACCACTTTTCACTTTTTCAAAAACTATGATATCTGTGAACCTTTCAATGATGTAACCTACTTTAATAGACCTCTTAAATGAGATGAGAAGTTAATTCACTATTCTAAGATTTTTTTACATGGCAGTGGACACCAAACTCTCCTTAAAGTCACTAAATCTGTTAATTATTCCTCAGGCAGTTTGGTTTACTCTACTACTATTCCAAAGACTGTCAAAGATAGAATAGATATGAAAGAATGTATTACAATAAAAAAACCATTTTTAAAGCTCAGATAGAATAAAATATAGCCAAAATAGACACAGGATTGTTTAGGCTGAGGAGGAAAAGAACTGCAACTGAATTATTTGGACAGACAAAGTATCTGGGGAGACTGGAAAGCATTCTAGGGTGGTTGGTGTATAAATAAAATTAGAGAAAAGGCATGGTCCCAAGTGTTTTACTCTTGTATTCAGGTCTGAAATGCATAATTTGACATTTTGGGGGTATATAACACATAAAAGGCTTGGTTCACTCATTAAAATGCTCAAAAATGCTCAAATAGAAGCTGATTATGTTACATTAGTTTGTAAGAGTGCTCTTGGAAATGTTTATGAGCAGCTAAGTGAAGAGAGAGGGTAGATAACAATCATGGAAGGTAATACTCTAATCTACTATTACAATACTACAAAAGAATAGCACATAAGTTAGAAAGTAATCACTCTTTCCTGCTCTGCACAATTTTCAAACATATATCCAAGTGAATATATCTGAGAGTCAGTAAAAAAGAGGATCAATAAGAGACCCAATCTCCCAAAAATATAGGTGAGTTGTAAGCTAGACTTTAGGACTAGTAGGCAAAGATTGATTTATACCTAGTAAACACTTTGGTTGATAGCATGTTTAATTATATAGGGGTACTTCTGAAGGTTAAGAAAAGGTCTCCCAAGTATTAGATTACAGGAATATAGAGCTGTGTTTGTATAAAAGCCAATTTTTTTGAAGTGGTGTTTTTGTTTGTTTGGATGTCAATAAACTTACAGTAGGGTACTGTACATCAACAAGCGCATAACTACAGTTGACATTCTGTGAAAAAACCTGGATCTCCTGTACACTAGTTGTCCTAGGCATAAGGAGGTTATGAGTTAGCAGAGGTGCGAGACGAGGTCTGCTTGGACCTTACCTCAGAATACTGCTTGTGGAACCACTCGGCATCATACTGCTTGGCCCACCAAGAGCAGTCCCTATTGTAGGGAGCATGTTCGCCACTACAGTTGCGGCAGTGAGGGAGGTGGGGGCATGGCTCGCCCTCGGGAGTGGCAGGAGAAGGGTTTTTGCCCTTGTGGGCTTTGCAGCACCCAGCCATAGCGCGGTGGTTAGCCTCAGAGTGAGGCTTGCCACAGAGAGGGCATACGGCAAACTGGGCCTTACAGACTTGAGAGGTGTGACCCCACTTCCAGTAGCACTGGCAGAGGGAAATACCCTGATGAGGCTTGGCAGCCCTGATAGGGCAAGCCCAAGTATTGACGGCCAACAAACAGTCGACCATCTGACGAGCAACAGAACCCGTGCCAGAGTCCCATATTTCAAACCACACCGTGCAGGAGTCGGAGTGGGCAGAGTTGCATTTGACCCGGGGAGGGCCAACTAGGAACTGGAAGCCTTTGTGAGAGGACTGCTGCATAATGTTCTCAATTGCCTGGCAGTTGATGACCTGCCCGTTGGGACCGAGTTGAGAGACATCACAAACCCTCATGAAGGACTTGGTGTTAGGAGTGCACTGAGGACTTGCAGAATTGTGTGCACTCAGTTGTGCTCTGGCAGTCCTGTGGACTTGTGTTGTGGTTTGTAGACTTGTAGACAGCATAGGACACTTAGATCAACATGTTATGTAATCAGGAAGTGTAGTTGCATCTGTGGACAAGTTTGGGACTTCTAGTCTCTCACAGCTGTCCACAGGTGAGTAGTTTAGCTACTTAGAGTCCTAGTCTCTCACAGCTGTCCACAGCTTGTTCCCTTCATTTTTACCTCAATTCTATGTGTAATCCATTTGTTCCTTTGCTGCTAGGACTCCTCAGCAGTCCCCCAACATTCCTGCTTCAACAGGTTATGGGCCCCGGGCTATAGCAGCCACAAATCGCGTTTTTCTTCAAACACACTCCTTAGTAACTTCACTCAGTCTTGCTCATCTCTCTCATCTCTCATCTCTACTCTTCCCCTTCACTTCCCCAGCCTTCTGCATCGTTCCCTAGCCTCCTACGTCGTCTACCATGTCCAGCAACAGTTCAAAATTTGAGAAACTCAATGCTGGCAACTATCCTACTTGGACTGGAGAGATGGAAGCTTGGTTTAGGGCATCTAGCCTGTGGAGAATTGTCTCTGGGCAACAGCTGAGTCCCTCCTGCTCCTCTCCCCCCACTGAGGCAGAGTCCACTCGAAAGGAGGCCTGGGAAGCCAAGTTAGACAAGGTAGCTGGCTGGTTATTCCTTATGGTGGAGCCTGAGCAGAGGATCTATTTCAACTCAATCCAGGATGATCCTGTGAAGATGTGGACTGTCCTGGAGCAAGTACACCTCCAGAAACATGCTGGGACACGTTTTAACGCATATGACAATCTCTTTAGCATCAGAAAGGCCAAGGACAAGTCCCTACAGGCTTTGATGAACAGGGTGGACGAAAACATGTGCAAAATTGCGAATTTGCACCCCAAGGGCTTCACTCTGCAGCAGCTGAATGAGGAACTTGCTTCCATGTTCCTTATTAGGGCCCTTCCCACTGAGGAGTATTCCTCCTTCACCTCTTTCCTTCTGCTTATGGACAAACTTGACAAGGCCTCTGTGTACCAGACTTTCATCACAGAGGACAACCAGCGCCGCAGACGAGCCACGGACCTTCCCCCCTCTTCCCAGGCACTTGCAGCAACCTCCTGGACTGTTCCTTCATCCGTCAAATGCGATTTTTGTCACAAGTCTAGACACATCATGGCCAAGTGCTATGCTTTCAAGGATGCACAGAAGGAGGCACAGCAAGCTACTCGCAATAGGGCTTTGAATGGCGGCTCCAGACATCGTAGACAATGTGCCAACAAGGCCCAGGACTCCCCTGCACCTTTCCCTGCTGCCTTAGGCTCTGAGAATACGCTCCAGACCTCCGAGTTTGCTGGGAATACTAGTGTAGTCTCTCCCTTGCCTCTACAGCCTTCTCCTGACATTGACTAGCTTGTAGACTCTGGGGCCACTTCTCATATGACCCCCCATTGCCACTGGATACATTCCTATGCTTCCCTTCGCATTCCCATTTGCTTGGCCGACAATTCAGTCATTTTCTCAGCTGGAGTGGGCTCTGTGGTGTTCCAGCCACTTGTGGAGGGCAAGGAGATGAGGCCTGTCGAGGTTTCGCGAGTTTTGCATGTCCCCTAGCTACAGAGTAATCTTCTATCCTGTCTCTATCTTACTCGAGCCAAGGGGCTTAATATCAATGTCTCTGCTTTGCATATGAGCTTTCTGAGGGCTGGGGACACTCTATTCTGTGCTAGGATTCACTCCAACAACACTGCTGTGCTCGAGGGCAGCACTCGACCTTCCTAGAATGCTCTCAGCACCATCTGTACCCTCCCCCTTGACTATTCCCTCTGGCATCATCACTTTATTCACTACAATCATGCTGATGTGAGGAAGATGGTGTCTCAGCAACTGGTCACTGGGCTTGTCCTTGACTCTCGAGAGGCTCCTGATCCGATTTGTGAGCTCTGTCTAGCTGGCAAGATATACTCCAACCCTTTCCCCTCATCTCCCAACCACTCTAGGTCTCCCCTTGAGCTTGTACACTCCAATCTGCATGGCCCCCTGCCTGTGGCCACCCACCAGGGCTATAGGTACTGGATCACCTTCATTGACAACTCAACTCGATTTCGGGGGGTGTACTTGCTCAAGAAGAAGTCTGAGGCATTTGATGCCTTCAGATCTTTCAAGGCTTGGGCTGAGACTCAGCTAGAAGTCAAACTGCGAGCTCTACAGGATAACAAGGGAGATAAATACATATCTAATTGCTTTCTGGAGTTCACTACAGCTGCTGGGATTGAGAAAAGACACTCTGCTTGCAATAGACCTCAACAGAATGGCCTTGCTGAGCATGCTAACAGGACTATGGGTGAGAGGATCACCGCTATGCTCTCTGAGTCTGGTCTTCCTCATTCTTTCTGGGGTGAGTGTCTTGCATCCATGGTGCATGTCTGGAATTGCCTCCCCACTTCTCCCCTCCCTATCACTCCCTATGAGGCCTTCTATGATCGAAAACCTGATGTTTCCCATCTTCAAGTCTGGGGGTACACTGCCTATGTGCATATTCAGGCTGATAAGCAATCCTCTCTTGGTTCTCACATGGAGAAATATGTCTTCATTGGCTATCCTACTGGCTACAAGGCTTGGAAGTTCTACAACCCGGTCACTAAGCAGGTGAGGATCTCGGAGAGAGCTGATTTCAACAAGAGATACTTCTCTGGTCTGTCTATCTCGAAGCTGAACGCTTTAGCTCCCTCTCCTGAGTCCCCTGTGCCTTCTACATTCCCCAGTCACTCTGAGGCCACTCCGGATGCCACCAATCCCCTCCCGCAGCCTCCAGTCGCTCCTCGTGTTCCTCCATCTTCTCTGGGTGTGCCACCTCTCTCAGATTCAGGGGATGAATGCTACACTCCATCTCCACCTCTGGCTCTCTCTAAGCCAGCTGCTGTTCCTCAAGTTGAGCCTGTGCCTCCTCGAGAGGTGACACCACTTCCTGAGCCAGCTCCTGCACTCCCTGTCGTACTCCCTGCTGCCCCAGCTCCAGTTCACATTTCTGCACCTCCTGCTTCACCTAGCCTTTCCCCTACACCTGCATTCAAGCCTAGATAAGGCATGAGAGTCAGACGACCTCCTGGTGAGTGGTGGAAGGTCAGAGTGTTGAAGTTTGCCCAGCTACACCTTGTCTTATCTTATCTTATCACACTCCCTTATCTTATCATTCTTTATCTTCTCTCTATCTCCTAATCTCCTCACTATCTCCACTCCTTTGTTCCCCTTATGGTAGTGTCCTTGTCCCACTTATGGTAGCTCTATTGTTCTTCTATTAGGGTAGGTAGTGCACAGACCATCTCCTGTATGTATATATAGGAGTGTCTCTCTATCCCAATCCTACAACCTTTCCTCCCATCAGTGTTTGTGTCAGTATTTGAGTTCTTTCTTCTATCACTCCTTCCTCTACATCTCCTATCATCCTCCTCTCTCTCTCTCTTTTGTGTCTCTCTGCACATTCCCACTGTCATATTCCAACACAGAGAGCCTACTCCTGTCATTCCAGACAGTAATGAAGAGGAGGAAGCTGACTTGGCTACTGATGATGGCTTTCTTGAGGTCAAGTTTGCTGGCAATACTGAGAATCCTGGATTTCACACTCTCAAGGCTGCATTTAGTGGCCCAGATGGCCCTAGGTGGCAGACAGCCTGCAATGACCAGATGTCCTCTCTGCTAGACAACCACACCTGGGATATCATCGAATTGCCTCCTGGTAAGACTGCTATTGACTGTGGGTGGGTATTTTGAGTCAAGCTCAATCCTGATGGCTCTGTGGAGTGCTACAAGTCCAGGTTGGTTGCTAAAGGCTACTCTCAGTGTCCTGGCTTTGATTTCAATGAGGTCTTTGCCCCTATCTACAGGCCTGCCTCTCTGAGGCTCATTCTTGCTCTGGCAGCCAAGGAGGGCTACCAGCTTTGTTTTGTTGATATCTCCTCTGCTTTCCTCTTTTTTTTTTTTTTTTTTAAATCAAATATATTTAACGTGGTGCCCGAACACAGTCCACGCCTACTAGTTAAAGACATAACTAATAAAAAGTCCGTATGTGACAATACAAACATAGAAAAGTTGGCATTAAAGACGCCGCAACCTGAAAGACTGCTCTCGATCAACCGAGAGGGAATGGGAGATGTGGGCCAGGCGCAAACAAGAGCACCACCCAGAAATGCTGGATGCCAAGGGTCCCCTGCCCCCCTGGCAGGGGGCAGTATGCGTCAATTTGCAGCAGGCCCCTACGGTCGCCCGACAGCTTGCAGAGGGTTGTGCCCCCTAGGGGGCTGAGGTGTCAATTCACCCTAAATCCCTACGCCCACCAAGGTGAGGGAGAATGACCAACTGGGCCACTGCCAGGCAGTCGGGGGCTAACCCAACGGCCACCAGGCAGTTACCCGATACCCCCCCAAGGGGAAGCTTGGGATTCAAACATGAAAGCTGAGGGATTCATGTTGAAGAACATGGTTATGTGGCCCATACAAGTCGAGAAACCTCACAACCAGTGGTAGTCCGGACAGGACACAAAGATGTGGTGCCTCGTTTGAAGACGGACCCCACAACTGCAGCCTTGCAGCTCGGTAGGATGAAACCTGGCACGGTACTCCCCAATAGGGGCATGGCCAGTGAAGGTGTGGCACGCCCGGGCAAATTCGCCAGGCGAGCCTCCAAAGCCAGGAATCCACACACCCGACTTGTGGTACATGGGCCTGAGGGGCTTGTCATTGCCCCCTATGAGGTCCAGGAAACTGGAGCCCCGATACCTGGGTGAATGAAACATATTCACCCATTGGTCGCAAACCTCCCAGGTGGCCTTGGCCCTCAGGGAGTCGATGGAAGTTTGGGGCCTAGGCCCCGCAACAACAACAAGATCCTTGGCCTGCTGAACAGCCTTGGATAACATAGGGAACTTGTGCTTCAAGGGCACAACCCAGAAAACTAGGCAACAAGCAGGGTCTGCAGAGAACCACTCGTCAAGAAGACGGCATACCGCCAGGGAGTGAGCCTGGCCAGCATGGACCGAGGGATCCAATGCACGCAAGACAGAACCTGCCGAGTGCGTGTAGAGGACAATAGTGGAGGCCCCTCCATAGCCAACTGCCATGGAAAGGCCCAGCCGAACCGAAAGGAGAGCAGCATCAGGGGCCGTCACCCTCCCAGTAGCTCTCCTGGTCTCACAGACGCAAGAGAGCCCAAAGAAGACAGACGTAGCCGCAACTGCCTGCCTCGCGGCCACGGGAAGCCAGTGTGAACCAGCTGCCACGCGGAGCATAAGATCATCCTCCCCAGCACGTCGCACGGACCTGCCAAGGTCGGATAGAAAAGCCTTCCGAGCCTCATCATTGGCCCGGGGAGGAATAGAATGAATCGTGATCCGGTCTTCAAACCGATCACGAAGACAGAGACCGGGCCTCGCTGCATCATCAAACGCATCAAACGCCTCGGTAAGGGAGAGGAGAACCTGCTGGATCTCCATGACAGCACTCTTGACCTTGGGCTTGTGACCCTTGGCCATAAGAGCAACAGAGCGGGGATGTGGGATTGCATCGCCACTGTACTCCCTCCCCATGAGCGACCTAAGGGGGTGGGAAGAGCCCAGAGTTGCCACTCAGTATATCGTGTGCTTGGCAAGCTTCTGGAGGTGAAGACAGATGGACAGAAGACCCACAAGGGCCTCCACTGCTCCCGTCGGAGAGATGCAAAAGGCACCAGTGACCCACAGAGCAGCCCGACGCTGCATCTGCGTGAAAAGGGCCAAGACACCCTTATTAGGGTGGCTGGCATGATACCAGAGGCGAAACCCATAGATAGCTATGGGTAACACACACGAACGATACAGAAGCCTCTTCTGCTCAGGAAGAAGGCCCCTGGTAGAGTTACCCAGCATCCTCATGGCGCCTCTGCTTTCCTCTATGGTGACTTGGATGAGGAGATCTACATAAGGCAGTCTGAGGGATATCACGAGGAAGGTCCTAACATGGTCTGTAGGCTGAAGAAGTTGCTCTATGGCCTCAAGCAGGCAGCCAGGCAGTGGAACAAGAAGCTTCACTCTGTTTTTGATGCTCTAGACTACACTAGGCTCAAGTCAGACAGCTCTGTGTACATCTACCAGAAGAGTAAAGTCCGAGTTCTTGCCCCCATTTTCATTGATGATATCACTCTCATTTTGAAGAGCACCTTAGCCATGGACAGGACAGTCTCAGAGCTTGAGAAGTACTTCCAGCTTCAAGATTTAGGC
Source organism: Lepiota venenata (assembly GCA_004296355.1). Classification (NCBI taxonomy): domain Eukaryota; kingdom Fungi; phylum Basidiomycota; class Agaricomycetes; order Agaricales; family Agaricaceae; genus Lepiota; species Lepiota venenata. The sequence continues at coordinate 1,243,864 of RCFS01000009.1, read as the reverse complement.
CCCACCACTTTCCTTCTCAACATCCAGATTACTCAGGACCTTCCCAATTGCACCATATCCCTCTCCCAAGCCCACTATATTGACTCTATGCTCAAATGGTTCAATATGAATGATTGTAACCCTGTGAAGACACCTATGGCTCCAGAACTGGACTTGTGCAATCTCGAGGTTACTCCTGAGGAGCAGAAACAGATGAGATCTATTCCCTATCTCAGTACAGTGGGCTCCCTGCAGTATCTGGCCACCATGACTCGTCCAGATATTGCTTATGTAGTCTCCTACCTTGGCAGGTTCAATCACAAGCCTGGGCTTTAGCACTGGGCTGCTGTAAAACATCTATTTCACTATCTGAAGGGTACAGCTGACTACCAGCTTGTCTACAGAGACTCCAATGACCAGGAGCTGTTTGTAACTTACTCTGATGCTTCCCATGGTGATTGCAAGGAGACAAGTCAAGCTATAGGTGGATATGTGACTCTGGTGGGTAGTGGAGCTGTAGGATGGTCCTCTAAGCGTCAGAGCTTTGTTACATTGTCCACTACTGAGACTGAGTATGTGGCAGCTGTTGAGGCTGGCAAGGAGATCCACTGGATGAGAAACATTCTGTCTGAGATTGGCCACATTATTCCTTTCCCCTCAACTCTACATGTGGATAACAAGTCTGGGATCCAAGTGGCCAAGAATCTGGAGCACCATGGGAGGATGAAGCACCTAGACCTTTGATTTTACTGGCTTCGAGATGCTGTGGAGGCAGGATCCATCAATCCAGTGTATGTGCCAACCACTGAGCAGGTAGCTGACATTTTGACCAAGACAGTTGGGGTGCCTACTGTGGAGTTCACAGTACCACTGCTGGGTCTGAGTTGAGCTGGGTGATGTGTGAGAACATGTTAGATCAGGGGGGTGTGTTAGGAGTGCTTTAGCAGTCCTGTGGACTTGTGTTATGGTTTGTGGACTTGTAGATAGCACAGGACACTTAGATCAACATGTCATGTGATCAGGTAGTGTAGTTGCACCTGTGGATGAGTTTGGGACTTCTAGTCTCTCACAGCTGTCCACAGCTTGTTCATTCGTTTCCAGCTCAATTCTATGCGTATTTCCTTTGTTCCTTCGCTGCTAGGACTCCTCAGCAGTCCCCTGACGTTCCTGCTTCAATACTTGGATGAAGGGACAGTAGCCTGGGGCCTGGACCCCTGGGGGAAGTAGTGCAATGCCCACCCAGAGATGAGGGTCACATCAACATCCTTGGCAATGTTGTTTGTCACCAGCAAGTACCCATTGTATGCAGGTGAGACCTGCATGATGACAAGGGGAGACTTAGCCACTTCAAGGGCATGATTAACGGCCCCATTCATGTTGGAGAGATCCCTCAGGGTGGGCTTGTCGCCATGAAAGATGATAAGAACCTGGCACTGGGAGGGGCCAGCAGTAGTCATCCTCAGGTGCTTGGGCTTGTGCTGTGAGGAGGAGGAGGGAGTAGGGGAAGTGGGACCACCCCTACCAATGGTATGGGCAATCTGCTCCAGGGTAAGATGAGGGAATGCCTTTACCATGGCTGCAATAGCTGCAATCTGGGCGAAGACATCCCTTGAGAGGGGAAGCGACCCCTTGGCAACCTGCACGAACAACCATTTCTTCAGTATGCTTGACTTGGAGGCCATGTTAATCTTAGGGGGTGGGCCAAGAGAGAACTTGGCTGCCACCGCATAAGTGTGCCCCTTTGCAGAGGCATTGTCCAAGGAAGTACCAGCCTGTGAGAGACCAGGTCTCGAGACAGAAGCAGCATCCTGAGACCCTCTGGGAGGAGGGGGAGGGGCCGGGGCCTTCCCTTTACTCTTGTTCTGATGAACAGGGGGCTTGGGGGTCAGCCCAGCAGCAGAGGAGCCTGGAGCTGTATCAGACTTCAAGTCTATGGAGTCACCAGGAGGAGGGGCAACATCCCCAGCCAGGGCACCACCCAGCCCCTGGTGAATGGAGGGGGGGATGTCAGAGATGTCCCAGACAATTGTCCTGGCTACAAGACCCCAAAGGGTAGCCATAGAGGTGCTGGTTACTGGGGTGTTCAGCAATCCAATACGAGACATAGTCTCCAGGGTGTTGCTCACAGCCCTGAAGAGGTTTGTAGTCGCAGGATCACCAAGGTCGAGACCCCGGCCCCTCTTGTGCAGCCAGTCACTGGCCACTCTGAGCAACAGCCCTATTGCAGCTAACACCGGTCCTGGCCCATCCGAGAGAGGGGCCTCCAAACAAAGAGGAGAAATCAATGGCGGGGCAAACAGACCGCCACCAGAGGCGTCGGCTGGGTGAGAACCCGACACATCCAACATATTATTGTCATCGTTGGATCCTGCAGCGGACCAGGGGCGTTTGGAAGCCCTGGAATTGGGTTAAACGGGCCTGGTAGGGGTTCTATCATCCAGGAATGATTCAACGGCGGTAGGCCCATCATCGAGGAAGGAAAGTTCAGGGGTGGCTGGGAGAGCACCATGGGCACTCGCCATAAGGTTGTCCACTTGGGACTGGGGGCCAGGGGGATGCCTGAGTGTAGGGGACTGAAGAGTATCCAGCAGGTCACCTGGGGAAAGCAGGGCCGCAGTGGAAGATCCGCCATGATTTGACCTCCCCTCTCGGAGTTGGTCAGAGGCCCTTGTTGAGGGCATAGTATGTAATCCTGGATCAGAGATCCAACAGGAGCTTGCACAAGAAAATGAGTTTTGGTGAGGAGGAGGGTTGTGGCTGTGCCAGCACTGATAGGAGTACCAGAACAAGAAGCAATGTAAATGCAGCCTTGAGAGTGTGAAATCCAGAATCTTCCTCAGTGTTGCCAGCAAACTCAACCTCAAGAAAGCCATCATCAGCAGCCAAGTCAGCTTCCTCCTCTTCATCACTGTCTGGAATGACAGGAGTAGGCTCTCTGACCTTCCACCACCCACCAGGAGGTCACCTGACCCTCATGTCTCATCTAGGCTCAAATGCAGGTGCAGGGGGTGTTGAATATGCTCCAGACAGTTAGTAAGTAGATATACTTAGTCATATTCCTAATATGGACTGTGGGAAGTAGTCACGTGATGTGTAGTGAACTTTGCCTGTGGGTACACTTGTAATGCTTAGTCTTTTACGAGTGCCCACAGCTGCTAGGACTTCCCTATAAGTCAACCACTGCTCTGTTTCTAACAGGTTATGGGCCCCGGGCTCTAGCAGTTTGCTTGTCGACACTTGAACACTTGACCGATTCGCGTCAAATTCTGGAATCCGATACGTCTCGACGCTCCCTACACGCCCTCCAAATTTCGTACGATTCCGACGTGATTTGCCCCGGAAAAACACGTTTTACTCCAGCTCTCTCTCCTTTCCCTCTACACTCTTTACACTCGATCGCTTCTGGACAGCCTGGATCGCGCCCGTTTGTCTCGAAACTTCACAAACACATTCTTTACATGTTGGTGCTCCCTCTGCTCCTGTTTCACGCGCATCCAATCCACTGTTCCTCTCCTATCCGCCATTCTTTCCATTCCAACTTCTTTGCCCATAGCACATCGGAATCGTGTCCGTTTGCCGTGAAACCTTGCACGACCAATCATTCACATTGCACCTACGGCGCCTCCAAGTTTCGCACGAATCCGCCTACGCGTTCCCTGCCAATTGTGCGTTCTTTCCCCACATCCTCCTACTATGCTCTCTATCACTCCCATCTTTGCCAAACTCTCTCCCCTCACCTTCGCCACTTGGTCTCAGGAGATGGTAGCTTGGTTAAAGGTCTGTGAGCTGTGGAAGCTCGTCTCTGGGGTCTCTGTCAGGCCCCCTGGTAACTCTGGTGATTCTCTGGCTTGGAACTCTCTGGCAGTCTCTGCTGCTGCTCTGCTGTATTCTATGCTGGACTCTGAGGTTCTGGCTCTGCTCTCTGGTGTCTCTGGTATCTCTGGTGATCCTGTGGCTATCTGGGCTACATTGTGCGCGTTTTTTGGCGATTTAAGCGCCCAATCGCGTGCACCTTTACCTACTCTGTCCCCTTCCCTTTTCCCCTGTGATCTCGAATTCGCTGGCTGTTCCTCTGATGTCTGTGGCTCATCCTCTCCCTCTCCTTCACCATTACCCTCTGCATGTGCCACTCCCCCTCTCCAGCTTGATGCCAGCTTTGATTGGCTCGCTGACAGTGGTGCTACCTCCCATATGACTCCACACAGACATTGGTTCTTGTCCTACACCTCTCATTGTGTTCCTATCCAACTTGCTGATGGCTCTGTCATTTTTTCGGCTGGTGTTGGGACTGTCAGGTTTCAGCCCGAGGTTAGAGATAAGCAGGAAATACAACTATTGGACTTATCCAAAGTTGTGACTCCTGTAGTACAGAATGGGGAGAAGCTGCAACTTCTGGAATTATCCAGAGTACTTGATGTCCCTGATCTTTGCACCAACCTCTTTTCTTGCCTCTACCTCACTCATCACAAAGGGGTTACAATTCTCATGCATGGAACTGGCATGAACTTCTTTCAGGGCAACAATCTTATTTTCATGGCCACTCTCCCTCGCAACCAGAACTCTGCTTATCTCGATGGAACCACTATTCCACCTGAGACTGCCCACACTATCTCTACTCTCCCTGTTGATCTCTCACTCTGGCATCGTCACTTTGCTCACCACAATTATGCTAATGTCTATAAGATGATCCAGGAGAACTTGGTGACTGGCCTTAAGCTAGACTCTGATGCAATACCCAACCCCATCTGTGAACCTTGTATTGCAGGCAAGATGTATGCCAATCTCTTTCCTCCTTCGCTCAATCACAACCGTGCTCCCCTTGAGCTTATTCACTCTGATCTTCATAGTCCCCTCCCTGTCTCCTCTCATGCTGGTTATCGCTACTGGATTGTGTTCATTGACAATACCACTTGCTTTCGTGCTGTCTACCTCCTGAAATCTAAATCAGGAGCCTTCGATACATTTTGGGCCTACAAGTCCTGGGCTGAAACCCAACTTGGCACCAAGATTCAAGCACTCCAGGATGACAAGGGAGGTGAGTATATGTTGAACAACTTCCTGAAGTTCACCACGGATTGTGGGATTGAGTGATGTCACTCCACTCAAAATTGGTCCCAGCAAAATGGTCTTGCTGAGCGTGCCAATTGTACTATGGGTGAGTGTATCACTACTATGCTGGCTGAGTCTGGTCTTCCTCCTTCATTCTGGGGTCACTGTCTATCCTCTATGGTCCATGTCTGGAATTGCCTTCCCACTGCATCTCTCCCTCACACCACTCCCTATAAAGCATTCTATGGGTGTAAACCTGATATCTCTCATCTCCATGTGTGGGGATGTACTACCTATGTCTATATCCAGCATGATAAGCGTAACTCTTTACAATCTCATGCTGAGAAGTGTGCTTTCATTGGCTATCCACTGGACTACAAGGGCTGGGTGTTTTACAACCCCACTACTCGCAAGACCATGATCTCTGAGTGAGCCGACTTTGATGAGCACTACTCTCCTTGCTTCCCACCCTCTTGTGGTACTGTTCCCTCCTTTGTGTCCACTCCCTCTTCTCCCCTCCCCTCTTCTCTATCTTTATCCTTGGGTGTATCACCTCTGGAGAATGAAGGGGGTGAGAGTGATGCTTCCCCATCCACACTTGTGGATATTGCGCCTATTCCTCCTCCAGAGGTCCCTCCACTTGATCCTGCACCTCCCATTGATCCAGTTACACCTCCTGCTCCCATTCCCATCCCTCTTTCACCATCTCCTCCTCCTGCACCCAGACGCTCTGTTTGTGTATGGAGACCTCCTGACAAATGGTGGAAGATCAGAGATCCTCGTTCTCCTGTACCAGACAGTGATGATGAGGATGATGATGATGACAATGATAATGATAATGACTTGGTTGAGTTTGCTGGTAATACTGTGGAGGTTTTGGGGACAGGCCAGTCTTTGATGCCTTTGAGTTTCCCGGGGTCCATTTTGATATTGTCAGGCGTGATAATCATGCCCAGGTATTTGAGTCGTTGTTTGTTGAATTCGCATTTTTCTCCTTTAAGGAAAAGATCGTTTTCTTCTAGTATTTTCAATACTTGTTCAGTGATTTGGTCAGTTTCTTCTTGAGTTTTACTGAAAATGAGTATATCATCCATGTAGATGATGATACCTCCTTTGTCGAGCTGTTCAGCAAATATCATGTCCATCATATGTTGGAATGTAGCAGAGGAGTTGCACAATCCAAAGAACATTACTGTGGGTTCGAATAAACCCTGCGGCGTTTTGAACGCTGCTTTCCATTGGTTGCCTTCTTTGATTCGGATGTTGTTATATCCGAGTCGGACGTCGAGTTTGGTGAAATATTTAGCTCCTTTGAGCTTGTCCATGATGGCAGATATCATGGGTATCGGATATGCATTCTTTACCGTGTGTTCATTGATATAATGGTAATCTTGGCAAGGTCGGAGATCTCCTCCTTTCTTTGCAACAAAGAAGAATGGTGAAGCCATTGGTGATTTTGAGGGTCAGATGTACCCTTTTTGTAGATTTTCATCTATAAATTCTTTTAGTGCTTTATTTTTGGCAGGTGCTAGGTGGTATGGTTTCATCAACTTTGGCTCAAAAGTTGGTTTTGTTTCGATTGCATGATTGAAGGATCTTGATGGTGGAAAGCGTTTGGATGCTTTTTTGTTGAATAGTTTTGCCCATCGAGCAAAGCGTCGAGGGATTTTATTTTCTTCCTGTTTTTTAGGAAGTTTTCCACAGAGTTTTGCGGTTAATTTTGCAGTGGTATTGTGGAGTTGAGTGGTGAAGGTTGCTTTTGCATTTATTTCCAATGGTGTAAACAGCATTGGATTCATTTCGTTCTCCATGGAGAATTCATCAAGGTTGATGTTGTCGATGTCGTAGTATTCGGTTGGTGCTTCATCGGTATTTGTGATATGTCCGGCCATATAATCCATTGATATGGAATTGGCTTCAATTGGTTGGTGGAGAGTTTTAAGGAGTTGTGGAAATACCAAATGTTCAATTTGTGGTTTCCAAGAAAATGTCTTGGTTTTCCAATTGATATTGGGATTGTGTTGTTCCAGCCATGGGAATCCCATTATAAAGTCTTTTGCTCCAGTGTTGGTAACAAAAGCTTCTAGTTTGCAGTCATGACTATCAATGATAGCATTTATTGTGACATAATCTTGGATCATGCCATGTTGGTTGTTCGACCCATCCACATTGGTCAAGGCAATGGGATTATCCAGGGATCAGTGTTGATATCCGAGTCGTTCTACAACCTTTTTGGATATGAAATTTCCTTGAGCTCCTGAATCAATCAGGGCAGTGATGGCCACAGGTCTTGATGATCGTTCACTCCAGATCTTGATGGGTAGGAAAAGAGATCTTTTATTCGAGGACGTAGTTAATTGTACAGAATTGATTGTAAGAGGAAGAGAATTTGTCCATTTTGGGAGTGTGCAGGGGCACATTGTTTAACATCACTCTGTTTTAAAAATCCTGGAAGGGACACATTTGGGGGTCCTCGGCCAGTGCTGAATGTAGTTCTTCTTGGAGTTCCAGCTCCAAAGTGTCCACGAGTTGCTGCATTTGTGCAGCAACATCAGCAACTGCAAGTGAATATTTGCAAGAGGTGGAGGTAGAGGGTTTGAGTCTATTCAGGTTTCGAATTGGTCAAACTGGTTGGGTTCGGGCACCAGGGAATTGGCGGGTTGGAGCGGGTATAAGGCATTCTGCAATGAAGTGTTTCTCAGATCTGCATCTGAAACATTGGCAGTTCTGGTGTTGTTTCATTTGTTGTCCAGTAAGGACAGCATCAATTTCGAGAGATCTATCACAGTTGTCTTCACAAGGGATGTTGATCTCGTTGATTTTGTGAGGAATCATTGGATAAGGGTCCTCATATTCTTCTGTTTGGAGATTATCTATCTCCATGGCATATGGGTCCTTAGGTGTGAACCTAGGGGCTGATTTTGAATAATAGTTCGTGTAAGGAACTGTGTTATTTTGTTTTTGCTTTGATTGGAAGCAATTGTTATTGTTGAAGGAACGGGGAATCCTGTAAAGAGCATTAACTCAGTGGAAATTATCATTGAGTCGATTGGCCATGGTATACCATCTTTCAATGGTTTGCGGTGGGTTTTCAGATGTGTCAATTTTGATTGCAATTCAATGGTTGATGGCTTTTCAGTATAGATCGATGAGGGTTCGATCTTTGTGTATGTCCACAAGTCGGACAAGCTCTTTGAATGTGGAGTTAAACTCTGTCATTGGTTTGCCTCCTTGTTTGATGGTTTGGAGACGGGTGTAGGCATAGGCAGATTCATCTGCTGGTCGGAAGCCTTGTCTGAGACGAGCCTTCATGGCTCTCCATGATTCTGTATAGAATCCTTGTTGAGGGGGTTGTTGAGCCTGTCCAGAGGCCATTTGTTCAGCAATATATTGAGCAGCCTATGCTTGGGCTTCTCCTTTCTGCATAGTTGTGAGTGCAAAAATGCACTTGTCATAATTTCGGGGGTATATGGCGTCATTGCCGACAAGGTAGACGTCAACTGCATATAACCAGTCGTCGAAATTTTTCCAATCTCCGTCATAGACAGGAGGTTTGATAAAACTGATTTCTCGGGGTTGTGGTGTGTGTGCTGCTGGAGCTGCTGGTTGAGCAGCGGGTGGGGCAGCGGCTTGTGAACCCATAATTTGTTGTGGGTTGACAGTAGGGGCGTGTGTGGGAGAAGTTTGAATTGGTGATGCTGGAGGTAGCGTTACTGGTTGAGGGGTTTGAGGGGTGAGGGGATGAGGAGAAGGTTGGATAGAAAGAGACGGTCTTCTTGGGTCTTGAGGCCGAGATGGTCCTGGTCCGCTAATTCGAGTCGGACAAGGTGGAACATTGGTCCTTTTGTAAGGGTTTTGAAAAGGGGAGTTTGTTGATCTGGTAAGAAGAGTAGGGGGACGGGTCCAACTGGGATGGTATGGACATGTTTCTTCTTCTGATTGGGCATCGAGGGCTTTGTCGATGTCTTGTTGGCATCGTTCTTCAGCATTTGGGTGAGGAGAAGGCAGATTTTCGGATAATTCTTCCTCAGACGGGTGATTGGAGGGTAGTTGTTCATCTGAGATATATTCTTCTTCTTCTGATGAAGAAGGGGGATGTAGTTGGGGTGGAATTTTGATATTCGATAAGGTGTACAATTAATTTGTAAACCGCATAGCCAAGGGTGATGATGAGGATGTAGGTGAGGAGTTTTCTGAACTCCAGATTGTTATATTAAGTTGTTGTCACAAAATATAAATGTATTTCGAGATAGAGGAAAGGTTGATGGGGGGAGTGGTTGATGATGTACCACGCGATGATTTTCCCTATTGCGTAGCCAGCGGTGCAAATGATGATATTGAGGAGAAGTCCTTTTAACTCCAGAGTGGCGGCAGGGAAGGGGGACACGTTGCAATTGGCAACACATGTAGCAAGCGACTACAACACATGCCTAAAGAGGCACAAGGAAAACAGAGATAGCTTAGTGTTTTGTTACCCAGGTTAGGGGTCCGTTCTTGAGTCGTAAGGTTGGGATCACAAGGATGTCTATACAGACTTGGTCCAAGTGTCTTACTACTTGACTTAGAGGCAGGCTGAATATATCTCTGAGACCCTTTCTGTTAGGAGTGCTCTGGCAGTCCTATGGACTTGTGTTGTGGTTTGTGGACTTGTAGTTAGCACAGGACGCTTAGATCAACATGTTATGTGATCAGGTAGTGTAGTTGCACCTGTGGATGAGTTTGGGACTTCTAGTCTCTCACAGCTGTCCACAGGTGAGTAGTTTAGCTACTTAGAGTCCCAGTCTCTCACAGCTGTCCACAGCTTGTTCCCTTGTTCCTAGCTCAGTTCCTCACGTAATCGATTTGTTCTTTTGCTGTTAGGACTCCTCAGCAGTCCCCCGACGTTCCTGCTTCAACAGGTTATGGGCCCCGGGCTATAGCAGCCACGAATCACGTTTTCTTCAAACACACTCCTTGGAAACTCCACACACTCTCTCTCATCTCTCTCATCTCTCTTCCCTACTCTTCCCCTTCGCTTCCCCAGCCTCCTGAATCATTCCCCAGCCTCCTACGTTGTCTACCATGTCCAGTAACAGTCCGAAATTCGAGAAACTCAATGCTGGCAACTATCCTACCTGGACTGGAGAGATGGAAGCTTGGTTTAGGGCATCTGGCCTGTGGAGAATTGTCTCTGGGCAACAGCTAAGTCCCTCCTGCTCCTCTCCCCCCACTGAGGCAGAGTCCACTCGAAAGGAGGCCTGGGAGGCCAAGTTGGACAAGGCAGCTGGCTGGCTGTTCCTTATGGTGGAGCCTGAGCAGAGGATCCATTTCAACTCGATCCAGGATGATCCTGTGAAGATGTGGACTGCCCTGGAGCAAGTACACCTCCAGAAGCATGCTGGGACACGTTTTAACACATATGACAACCTCTTTAGCATCAGGAAGGCCGAGGATGAGTCCCTGCAGGCTCTGATGAACAGGGTGGACAAAAATATGCGCAAAATCGCGAATTTGTGCCCCAAGGGCTTCACACTGCAGCAGTTAGATGAGGAACTCGCCTCTATGTCCCTCATTAGGGCCCTGCCCACTGAGGAATACTCCTCTTTCACTTCCTCTCTCTTGCTGATGGACAAACTTGACAAGGCCTCTGTGCACCAGGCTTTTATCACAGAGGACAACTAGCGCTGCAGACGAGCTACGGACCTCCTCCCCTCCTCCCAGGCACTTGCAGCAACCTCCCGGACCGCTCCTTCATCCGTGAAATGCAATTTCTGTCACAAGTCCGGACACATCATGGCCAAGTGCTATGCTTTCGAGGATGCACAGAAGGAGGCACAGCAGGCTACTCGCAATAGGGCCTCGAATGGCAGCTCCAGACGTCATAGGCAACATGCCAACAAGGCCCAGGACTCCCCTGCACCTTCTCCTGCCGCTTCAAGCTCTGAAAACGCGCTCCAGACCTCCGAGTTTGCTGGGAATACTAGTGTAGTCTCTCCCTTGCCTCTACAGCCTTCTCCTGACATTGACTGGCTTGTAGACTCTGGGGCCACTTCTCATATGACCCCACATTGCCACTGGATGCATTCCTATGCTCCCCTTTGCATTCCCATTTGCCTGGCAGATGATTCAGTTATTTTCTCAGCTGGAGTGGGCTCTGTGGTGTTCCAGCCACTTGTGGAGGGCAAGGAGACAAGGCCAGTCGAGTTTTTGTGAGTTCTGCATGTCCCCCTTTCAGAGTAATCTCCTCTCTTGTCTGTATCTTACTCGAGCCAAGGGGCTTAATATTCATGTCTCTGCTTTGCATATGAGCTTCCTGAGGGCTGAGGATGTTCTCTTCTGTGCTAGAATTCGCTCCAACAACACTGCTGTGCTCAAGGGCACCACCCTACCATCCCAGAATGCTCTCAGCACCATCTGTACCCTCCCCCTTGACTATTCACTCTGGCATCGTCACTTTATCCACCATAATCATGCTGATGTGAGGAAGATGGTGTCTCAGCAACTGGTTACTGGGCTTGTCCTTGACTCTCAAGAGGCTCCTGATCTGATTTGTGAGCCCTGTCTGGCTGGCAAGATGCACTCCAACCCATTCCCCTCATCTCCCAACCACTCCAGGTCTCCCCTTGAGCTTGTACACTCTGATCTGCATGGCCCCCTGCCTGTGGCCACCCACCAGGGCTATAGGTACTGGATCACCTTCATTGACAACTCAACTCGATTTTGGGGGGTGTACTTGCTCAAGAAGAAGTCTGAGGCATTTGATGTCTTCAGATCTTTCAAGGCTTGGGCTGAGACTCAGCTAGGAGTCAAACTGTGAGCTCTGCAGGATGATAAGGGAGGTGAATACATGTCTAATCGCTTCCTGGAGTTCACTACAGCTGCTGGCATCAAGAGAAGGCACTCTGCTCACAATAGGCCTCAGCAGAATGGCCTTGCTAAGCATGCTAATAGGACTATGGGTGAGAGAATCACTGCTATGCTCTCGGAGTCTGGTCTCCCCCATTCTTTCTGGGTGAGTGTCTTGCTTCTATGGTCCATGTCTGGAATTGCCTCCCCACTTCTCCCCTCCCCACCACTCCCTATGAGGCTTTTTATGGTCAAAAACCTGATGTTTCCCATCTTCGAGTCTGGGGGTGCACTGCTTATGTGCATATTCAGGCTGACAAGAGGTCTTCTCTTGGGTCTCATATGGAGAAGTGTGTCTTCATTGGCTATCCTACTGGCTACAAGGCTTGGAAGTTCTATAACCCGGTCACTAAGCAGGTGAGGATCTCAGAGAGAGCTGATTTCGATGAGAGGCACTTCCCTGGCCTGTCTATCTCGAAGCTGAACGCTTCAGCTCCCTCCTCTGAGTCCCCTGTGCCTTCTACCTTCCCCAGTCACTCTGAGCCCACTCCGGATACCACCAGTCCCCTCCTGCAGCCTCCAGTTGCTCCTTGTGTTCCTCCATCTTCCCTGGGTATGCCACCTCTCTCAGATTCAGGGGGTGAGTGCTACACTCCATGTCCATCTCTGGCACCCTCTGAGCCAGCTGCTGTCCCTCGAGTTGAGCCTGTGCCTCCTCGAGAGGTGACACCACTTCCTGAGCCAGCTCCTGCACTCCCTGTCACACTAAACGCCCGAGGATGACTACTGCTGGCCCCTCTCGGTGCCAGGTTCTCATCATCTTTCATGGTGACAAGCCTGCCCTGAGGGATCTCTCCAACATGAATGGGGCCGTCAATTGTGCCCTTGAAGTGGCCAAGTCCCCCCTCGTTGTCATGCAGGTTTCACCTGTGTATGACAGGTACTTGCTGGTAATGAATGACGTTGCCAAGGACGCCGATGTGACCCTCATCTCTGGATGGGCGTCACAATACTTTCCCCAGGGGTCTAGGCCCCAGGCCACTGTCCCCTTGTCCAAGTCCTTTATGAGGGTTTGTGACGTCCCTTGTCTTGGTCCCAACGGCCAGGTCATTGACCACTAGGCAATCGAGAATATTATGCAGTAGTCCTCTCACCAGGGCTTCCAAAAGCCCTTCTACTCTACCCCCAAGATGTTCCGGCCTATTGTGCTGCTGAACACCATGGGGAAACTTGTCGAGAAGATGATCTTGCACTGTCTCCAGTTTGACTGTGTCAAATGGAACGTTTTTCATCCAAACCAGCTCGGGGGGATCTCCCAACACTCTATGGAGGATGCTGGCTTGGTCCTTACCCATCTGGTTCGTGCTGGATGGGCAAGGGGTCTCAAGACTAGCGTGGTGGCTTTTGACATTGCGCAGTTCTTTTTTTTTTTTTTGTTAAATCAAATATATTTAACGTGGTGCCCGAATGCAGTCCACACTTACTAGTTAAAACAAAACTAATAAGAAGTCCATACTAGACGAGTACAAACATAAAAATTTATGGCATTAAAGGCGCCGCAACCTGAAAGACCGCTCTCGATCAACCGAGAGGGAACGGGAGATACAGGCACGCACAAACGCGAGCGCGGCCCAGAAATGCTGGGTGCCAAGGGTCCCCTGCCCCCCGCCAGGGGGGCAGTATGCGTCAATTCGCAGCAGGCCCCTACAGTCGCCCGACAGCTTGCAGAGGGTTGTGCCCCCTAGGGGGCTGAGGTGTCACTTCACCCTAAGTCCCTACACCCGCCACCCACAGGCAACGAGGGGGATTGACCAACTGGGCCACTGCCAGGCAGTCGGGGGCTAACCCAACGGCCACCAGGCAGTTACCCAACGCCCCCCCAAGGGGGGGCTTGGGGTTCAAACATGAAAGCTGAGGGATTCATGTTGAAGAACATGGTTACATGGCCTGTACAAGTCAGGAAACCTTGTAACCGGTGGTAGTCCGGACAGGACACAAAGATATGGTGCCTCGTCTGAAGACGGGCCCCACAACTGCAGCCTTGTGGCTCGGTAGGATGAAACCTGGCATGGTACTCCCCAATAGGGGCGTGGCCAGTGAAGGTACGACACACCCAGGCAAATTCCCCAGGCGAGCCTCCAAAGCCAGGGATCCACGTACCAGACTTGTGGTACATGGGCCTGAGGGGCTTGTCATTGCCCCCTATGAGGTCCAGGAAACTGGAACCCCAATATCCGGGTGAACGAAACATGTTCACCCATTGGTCACAAACCTCCCGCATGGCCTTGGCTCTCAGGGAGTCGATGGAAGTTTGGGGCCTAGGCCCTGCAGCAACAAGATCCTTGGCCTGCTGAACGGCCTTGGATAACATAGGGAACTTGTGCTTCAAAGGCACAACCCAGAACACTAGGCGACGAGCAGGGTCCACAGAGAACCACTCATCAAGAAGGCGGCACACCGCCAGGGAGTGAGCCTGGCCAGCATGGACCGAAGGGTCCAACACACACGAGACAGAGCCCGCCGAATGTGTATACAGGACAATAGTAGAGGCCCCTCCATAGCCAACTGCCATGGAGAGGCCCAGATGGACCGAAAGGAGAGCAGCATCAGGGGCTATCACCCTCCCAGCAGCCCTCCTGGCCTCACAGACACAGGAGAGCCCATAGAAGACAGACACAGCTGCAACTGCCTGTCTCGCGGCCACAGAAAGCCAGTGTGAACCAGCTGCCACGCAGAGCGTAAGGTCATCCTCCTCAGCACATCGCACAGATCTGCCAAGGTCAGAGAGAAAAGCCTTCCGAGCCTCATCATCAGCCCGGGAAGGAATAGAATACATCGTGATCCGGTCACTAAACCAATCACAGAGTCGAAGACCAGGCCTTGCTGCATCATCAAACGCATCAAACACCTCGGTGAGGGAGGGGAGAACCTGCTGGATCTCCATGACGACGCTCTTGACCTTGGGCTTGTGACCCTCGGCCATAAGAGCGACAGAGCGGGGATGTGGGGCAGCATCGCCACTGTACTCCCTCCCCATGAGTGACCTGAGGGGGTGGGAGGAGCCCAGAGTAGCCACGCGGTATATCGTACACTTGGCAAGCTTCTGGAGATGAAGACAGATCAGTAGAAGGCCCGCGAGGGCCTCCACTGCTCTGGTTGGAGAGGTGCGAAAAGCACCAGTAACCCACAAAGCAGCTGCTAGATTTTCGGTGTAGGGGGGTCCCACTTGGATGCTAAGGGATCCTAGTGAACAAGGGAAGCACTGATGTATTCAGATACACGGACAAGGGAAATGATATCCCAAGTCCGCTGCTTATATACAGTTCTGTAGACAACGCTATCTATAGATACTGTGCACAGACCAACGCACAGACCATGTCACGTCACAAGTGTGACATGACATGTTGGAGGAGAAATGTAGCGACAAGTCATATGATATAGGAGAAATGAACAGAAGGAGGAACGCTTACCTCGTCGACCAGTTATGGCGTAACCGAGATGGCCAAGACCATCCAGTTGTACACTCGACTGGGACACCCAATTCCAACAGCAGCGCGATGCTGCATCTGCGTGAAAAGGGCCAGAACACCCTTGTTAGGGCGGCCGGCATGATACCAGAGGCGAAACCCATAGGTAGCTATGGGCAACACACACAAATGGTAAAGGAGCCTCTTCTGCTCAGGAAAAAGGCCTCTAGTAGAATTACCAAGCATCCTCATGGCGCGAACCATAGAGAACGACTTGGTAGTATAATACCGAACATGCTCCTTGAAATTCAGAGCATGGTCGAAGTAGAAGCCCAGGTACCACCAAAACGGCTTAGGGCACAGAGGAGTATTGCCAGTGAACGGGGCAAAGCCCAGGTCAATGGCAGGGTTATCATCCCCCGGCTTGTGGGAGAAGTTGAAAAACTCGGACTTGTTGTGCTCAAGAACGAGTGCAAAAGCAACAAAAAGGGTGTGTACAATCGCGTACGCCTGCTGTAAAGCAGCAACGTTGTCAGCCCAGAGCTTGGACTGAAAGATCAGGGTACCATCATCAACATACGAAAGCATGTCAACAGACAGACCTGCAGCCCTGGCCCTCCGGTAAAACAAGTAAACCAGTGGAGCCAAACAAAGGGCAGAGAGGATAGGGGACAGGGCAGAGCCCTGGCCCACCCCCACATCGGCCTCAAAAGGATCGGAGAGCATGCCATCCCAGGAATACGAGGTGCAGCAGCCCACAAGGTAGGACACAAAGAACTGGACCAGCTCAGGGGCCAGCCCGGACTTGCGCATGATAGCCAGTAGCATATCATGGTTGAGGGAAGGAAAGAACTGCGCGATGTCAAAAGCCACCACGCTAGTCTTGAGACCCTTTGCCCACCCGGCACGAACCAGATGGGTAAGGACCAAGCCAGCATCCTCCGTAGAGCGTTGGGAGATTCCCCCGAGCTGGTTTGGATGAAAAATGCTCCACTTGACACAGTCAAACTGGAGACAGCACAAGATCATCTTCTTGACAAGTTTCCCCATGGTGTTCAGCAGCACAATAGGCCAGAACATCTTGGGGGTAGAGTAGGAGGGCTTCCCTGGCTTTGGTATGATGACCAAGGTAGACTCCTTGAAGTGACTGGGCCAGCAGCCCATGTGAACGCATGCGTTGGCCACAGAGAGGAGAAACTTGTGCACACGGTGGTGGTTGAGCAAACTCTTAAGGTGGGACCATGTAATGTGGTCCAGGCCTGGAGAAGAGCACCCGGAGCAGGCGGCTAATGCCTCCATCATCTCAGGTGCCTGAAAGGGGTACCACTCCCTGACATCATGGTCGGGGAGCTCGTCCAGCACAGACGGATCACAAGCACGGCCAGAAGCTGTGTTGTAGGTGCTGTGAAGGGCCCGGAATAAATCCGGGAGGTCATGGCAGGGCCTGCCCTGATAGGACAGAGCCTCCACTGCAGGGAGCTTATGCTGCTGAACCCAGGCCATAAGGTCCCAGGGACGCTTGTTAGCTGTGGCAATCTCTGCAATGTGAGCATCGAAGAAGACGCATTTGGCGTGTTTGCACGCAGCCCTGAAAGCCCGCCACAACTCCGGGGAGGGAGCAGCACGGTGGGCGGCAATGAGCCCAGAACACTCTGGGCCCCACCAGGGCTTAGAATGACTGACAATGAAGGCCTCCTTTGAGTGGGAGGCCCACGCCCGGGAAATGATCTCGGAGACGGTCAAAACCGCCCTCTCAACCATCTCCGGGGTGTCCAGGGCAGAGACCAAGGCCCCTACCCCTTCTGCAACCTCGCCAAGGAAAGCAGCCTCCTCATCCGAGTCCCATTTAATAATCCACTTCCAGGCCCCCACAAGGAACCTAGAGGTGGGAAGAACAACGGTCAGGGGGGTGTGATCTGACATGCCCCGATGATCGAAATCAATAGTGGGCCTGAGCTCATTGCCCCTGGCCACAGGAAGGAAGATCAAATCTATAATCGAAGGGTTCAGATTACGATCGTGCAGGAAGTGGGTAGGGCCTGGCACTATGGGAAGCACCAGATCCAGCCCAAGATCTGACACAGCTTCCAGAAGGGACTGCGCCACACCCGGGTGCGGGACCCGATCAGGATCCCACACGCGCAAGTGACAGTTAAAGTCACCCCCCATATAGAACAGAGGGGGAAGTTCATCCGCCAAGCCTCCTGAGAGAAGCCTGATGGCAGTGTGCCTGTCGTCAGAATAGACGTTCAGAAGATGGATTGGCTCCCCCCCGAAAAACAGGGATAGAAGCAACAGATTGCGATTATCTACCAGATCGCATCTGAATGTGGGCTGGAGAGGCTTAAGCCGGTTATGGACATAGGCCATAACCCGCGGATTCAGGTCGCCAACCTTGGGTGGGACCATACATGTCCACTCCGGATGGAGCGGAGCACCAATTACTTCATCGCCCTCCTTGGAGTGCATTGAGGGAGCAGAACGAACTGTCCTCCAGGGCGGTTCTTGGAAAAAGAGAACATCAAAATCTGATTTGAGAGTCTCCAGGTGTACATCAACGAGTGCATAACTACAATTGACATTCTGTGATAAAACCCGGATCTCCTGTACACTAGTTGTCCTAGGCATGAGGAGGTCGTGAGTTGGCGAAGGAGCGAGGCGAGGTCTGCTTGGACCTTACCTCAGAATACTGCTTGCAGAACCACTCGGCATCATACCGCTTGGCCCACCAAGGGCAGTCCCTGTTGTAGGGAGTGTGTTTGCCACTACAGTTGCAGCAGCAAGGAGGGTAAGGGCATGGCTCACCCTCGGGGGTGGCGGGAGAAGAGTTCTTGCCCTTGTGGGCCTTACAGCACCCAGCCATAGTGCAATGGTTAGCCTCAGAGTGAGGCTTGCCACAGAGGGGGCACACGGCAAACTGGGCCTTACAGACTTGAGAGGTGTAACCCCACTTCCAGCAGCGCTGGCAAAGAGAAACACCCTGACAAGGCTTGGCAGCCCTAATAGGGCATGCCCGAGTACCAACGTGCTAGATTTTCACTGTAGGGGGTAACCTGCTTGGATGCTGAGGGATCCTAGTGAACGGAGGAAGCGGCAATGTATTGAGATATGCGGACAAAGGGGAAACAACCCCTGGTCCGCTGCTTATATACAATCCTGTACACTACGCTATCTATAGATGAAGTGCACAGACGAGTGCACAGACCATGTCATGTCACAAGTGTGACGTGACACAGTGAGAGAGAAAGGTAGCTACACATTGTACGACATAGGGGAAATGAACAGGAGATGGAACGCTTACCTTGTTGAACAGTTATGGCGTAACCGAGATAGCCGAGACCATTCGGTTGCACACTTGACTGGGACACCCAATTCCAACACAACGGCCAACGAACAGTCAACCATCTGACGAGCAACAGAACCCATGCCAGAGTCCCAGATTTCAAACCACACCATGCAAGAATCGGAGTGGGCGGAGTTGCGTTTGACCCAGGGCGGGCCAATGAGGAATTGGAAGCCCCGGTGAGAGGACTGCTGCATAATATTCTCAATCGCCTGGCGGTCAATAACCTGCCTGTTGGGACTGAGACGAGGGATATCACAAACCCTCATAAAGGACTTGGATGATGGGACAGTAGCCTGGGGCCTAGACCCCTGGGGAAAGTAGCGCAATGCCCATCCAGAGATGAGGGTCATGTTGGCGTCCTTGGCAATGTTGTTTGTCACCAGAGAATATCCATCGTATGCAGGTTTCACCTGCATAACGACGAGGGGGGACTTGGCCACTTCAAGGGCGTGATTGACAGCCCCAGTCATGTTGGAGAGATCTCTCAGGGCGGGCTTGTTGCCATGAAAGATGATAAGGACCTGGCGCTGAGAGGGGCTAGCAGTAGTCATCCTCAGGTACTTGGGCTTGGGCTGCAAGGAGGAGGAGGGAGAAGGAGAAGCGGGACCGCCCTTACCAATGGTGTGGGCAATCTGCTCTGGGGTGAGATAAGGGAACACCTTCACCATAGCCGCAATAGCAGCAACCTGGGCAGAGGCATCCCTCGAGGGGGGAGGTGACCCCTTGGCAACCTGCGCAAACAAATGCTTCCACGCATTCGGCTTGGTGGCCTCATTGACCTTAGGGGGCAGGCCAAGTGGAAACTTGGCCGCCACTGCATAGGTGTGCCCCTTTGCAGAGGCGTTGCCCAAGGAGGTGCCAGCCTGTGAAGGACCGGGTCTCAAGGCAGCAGCAGCACCCTGGGCTCCCCCTGGGGGAGGAAGAGAGGCTGGGGCCTTCCCTTTGCCCTTATCCTGACAAGCAGGAGGGGGTTTGGGGGCCGACCCAGCAACAGAGGAGTCTGGGGCCGTATCCGGTGCCAGATCCATAGAATCGCCCGGCAGAGGGGCAGCACCCCTGGAGGGAGCGTCACCCATCCCCTGACGGATGGAGGGGGGGACATCAGAGATGCCCCAGACAATGGTCCTGGCCGTAAGACCCCGAAGGGTGGCCATAGATGTGGGGGCCACTGGAGTATCCAGCAGACCCACATGGGACAATGTCTCCAGGGTGTTTCTCACAGCCCTGAAGAGCTCGGTGGTCTCAGGGTCACCAAGGTTGAGACCCCGGCCCCTCTTGTGTAGTCAACCATTGGCCACTCTGAGCGACTGCCCTATCGCAGCTAGAGCCGGTCCCGGCCCATCCAAAGGAGGGGCCTCCAAACAAAGAGGGGAAATTGGCGGCGGGGCAAACAGACCGCCACCAGAGGTGTTGGCTGGGTGAGAACTCGACACGTCGGACATGTCATCGTCGTCATCGGATCCTGCAGTGGATCGGGGGCATTTGGAAGCCCTGAAGTCAGGTCGAACGGGCCTGGTGGGGGTCCTATCTTCCGAGAGTGATTTGACGGTGGCGGACCCATCGTCGAGAAAGGAGAAGCCAGGGGTGGCCGGGAGGGGCTCGTGAGCACCTGCCATCAAGTTGTCCACTTGAGACTGAGGGCCAGGGGGATGCCTGGGCGCAGGGGACTGGAGAGTGTCCAGCGGATCACCAGGGGAAGGTTGGCCTGCAGCGGAAGATCCGCCACAATCCGCCCTCCCCTCTCAGAGTTGGTCAGAGGCCCTTGTTGAGGGCATAGTAGAGTACTTCTGGATCGAAGATCCAACAGATGCTTGCAGCAAAAAACGAGTTTTGGTGAGGAGGAGTGTTGTGGCTGTGCCGGCACTGATGGGAGTACCAGAACAAGAAGCGATGGCACAGAAGCCTTGTCAAGCTTGTCCATGAGCAGAAGGGAAGAGGTGAAGGAGGAATACTCCTCAGTGGGAAGGGCCCTAATGAGGGACATGGAGGCGAGTTCCTCATCCAGCTGCTGCAGAGTGAAGCCGTCGAGTGTGCAATCGAATGGTCTCGGCCATCTCGGTTACGCCATAACTGGCTAACGAGGTAAGCGTTCCATCTCCTGTTCATTTCCCCTATGTCGTACAATGTGTAGCTACCTTTCTCTCTCATTATGTCACGTCACACTTGTGACGTGACATGGTCTGTGCACTGGTCTGTGCACTTCGTCTATAGATAGCGTAGTGTACAGGATTGTATATAAGCAGCGGACTGGGGGTTGTTTCCCCTTTGTCCGCGTATCTCAATACATCGCCGCTTCCTCCGTTCACAAGGATCCCTCAGCATCCGAGCAGGCCACACTACGGTGAAAATCTAGCATTTTGTGCATGTTTTTGTCCACCCTGTTCATCAGAGCCTGCAGAGACTCATCCTCGGCCTTCCTGATGCTAAAGAGGTCGTCATACGCGTTAAAATGCGTCCCAGCATGCTTCTGGAGGTGTACTTGCTCCAGGGCAGTCCACATCTTCACAGGATCATCCTGGATCAAGTTGAAGTGGATTCTCTGCTCAGGCTCTACCATAAGGAATAGCCAGCCAGCTGCCTTGTCCAACTTGGCCTCCCAGGCCTCCTTTCGAGTGGACTCTGCCTCAGTGGGGGGAGAGGAGCAGGAGGGACTTAGCTGTTGCCCAGAGACAATTCTCCACAGGCCAGATGCCCTAAACCAAGCTTCCATCTCTCCAGCCCAGATAGGATAGTTGCCAGCATTGAGTTTCTCGAATTTCGGAGAGTTGCTGGACATTGTAGACGACGTGGCAAGCAGGGGAACAATGTAGGAGGCTGGGGAAGTGAAGGGAGAGAGCAGAGAGAAGGAATCAGAGAGATGAGAGAGTGTGTGTGGAGTTGCCAAAGAGTGTGTTTGAAGAAAACGCGATTCGTGGCTGTTATAGCCCGGGGCCCATAACCTGTTGAAGCAGGAACGTCGGGGGACTGCTGAGGAGTCCTAACAGCGAAGAAACAAATCAATTAGGTAGAGAACTGAGCTAGAAACGAAGGGACAAGCTGTGGACAGCTGTGAGAGACTAGGACTCTAAGTAGCTAAACTACTCACCTGTGGACAGCTGTGAGAGACTAGAAGTCCCAAACTCGTCCACAGGTGCAACTACACTACCTGATCACATGACATGTTGATCTAAGCGTCCTGTGCTATCTACAAGTCCACAAACCACAACACAAGTCCACAGGACTGCTAGAGCACTCCTAACAGAAAGTAGTGCAACGCCCACCCAGAGATGAGGGTCACGTTGGCATCCTTGGCAACATCATTTGTCGCCAGAGAGTACCCGTTGTACACAGGTCTCACCTGTGTACAACGAGGGGGAATTTAGCCACTTCAAGGGCACAGTTGACGGCCCCATTCATGTTGGAAAGATCCCTCAGGGTGGGCTTGTCGCCATGAAAGATGATAAGGACCTGGTGCCGAGAGAGGCCAGCAGTAGTCATCCTAGAGCAGGCCCTGCCACAATCTCCCGGATTTGTTCTGGGCCCTTCATGGCACTTACAACACGGCTTCTGGCCGTGCTTGTGATCCGTCTGTGCTAGACAAGCTTCCTGACCACGATATCAGGGAGTGGTATCCCTTTCAGGCACCCGAGATGATGGAGGCGTTAGCCGCCTGCTCTGGGCACTCTTCTCCAGGCCTGGACCACATTACGTGGTCCCACCTTAAGAGTTTGCTCAACCACTATCATATGCGCAAGTTTCTCCTCTCTGTGGCCAACGCATGCGTTTGCATGGGTTGCTGGCCCAGTCACTTCAAGGAGTCTACCTCAGTCATCATACCAAAGCCGGGGAAGCCCTCCTACTCTACCCCCAAGATGTTCTGGCCTATTGTGCTGCTGAACACCATGGGGAAACTTGTCGAGAAGATGATCTTGCGCTGTCTCCAGTTTGACTGTGTCAAATGGAATGTTTTCCATCCAAACCAGCTTGGGGGGATTTCCCAATGCTCTACGGAGAATGCTGGCTTGGTCCTTACCCATCTGGTTCGTGCCGGGTGGGCAAAGGGTCTCAAGACTAGCATGGTGGCTTTTGACATCGCGCAGTTCTTTCCTTCCTTAAACCATGATATGCTTCTGGCTATCATGCGCAAGTCCGGGCTGGCCCCTGAGCTGGTCCAGTTCTTTGCGTCTTACCTTGTGGGCCGCCGTACCTCATATTCCTGGGGCGGTGTGCTCTCCAACCCTTTCGAGGCTGATGTGGGGGTGGGCCAGGGCTCTGCCCTGTCCCCTGTCCTCTCTGCCCTTTGTCTGGCTCCACTGGTTTACTTGTTTTACCGGAGGGCCAGGGCCGCAGGTCTGTCTGTTGACATGCTTTCATATGTTGATGATGGTACCCTGATCATTCAGTCCAAGCTCTGGGCTGACAACGTTACCACTTTACAGCAGGCATACGCAATTGTGCATGCCCTTTTGGTGGCTTTTGTGCTCATTCTTGAACACGACAAGTCCAAGTTCTTCAAGTTCTTTTTTTTTTTTTTTATAATCAAATATATTTTATGTGGTGCCCGAACGCAGTCCACGCTCACTAGTTAAAGACATAACTAATAAGAAGTCCGTATCCAACAATACAAACATAAAAAGATTTGGCATTAAAGGCGCCGCGACCTGAAAGACCGCTCTCATGTTGAAGCAGGAACGTCGGGGGACTGCTGAGGAGTCTTAGCAGCAAAGGAACGAAGGGAATACGCGTAGAATTGAGCTAGAAACGAATGAACAAGCTGTGGACAGCTGTGAGAGACTAGAACACTAAGTAGCTAAACTACTCACCTGTGGACAGCTGTGAGAGACTAGAAGTCCCAAACTCGTCCACAGGTGCAACTACACTACCTGATCACATGACATGTTGATCTAAGCATCCTGTGCTATCTACAAGTCCACAAACCACAACACAAGTCCACAGGACTGCCAGAGCACTCCTAACATCTCAATCAACCAAGAGGGAATGGGAGATATGAGCATGCGCAAACACGAGCACGGCCCAGAAATGCTGGGTGCCAAGGGTCTCCTGCCCCCCGCGTTCTTCAACTTCTCCTGCAAGCCGGGGGATGATAACCCTGCCATTGACCTGAGCTTTGCCCCGTTCACTGGCAATACTCCTCTGCACCCTAAGCCGTTTTGGCAGTACCTGGGCCTTTACTTCGACTGTGCTCTGAATTTCAAGGAGCATGTTTGGTACTACACTACCAAGTCATTCTCTACAGTTCGCGCCATGAGGATGCTTGGTAACTCTACTAGGGGCCTTCTTCCTGAACAGAAGAGGCTTCTCTACCG
Source organism: Lepiota venenata (assembly GCA_004296355.1). Classification (NCBI taxonomy): domain Eukaryota; kingdom Fungi; phylum Basidiomycota; class Agaricomycetes; order Agaricales; family Agaricaceae; genus Lepiota; species Lepiota venenata. The sequence goes on along the minus strand of RCFS01000009.1, from coordinate 1,219,892 downwards.
TTCGTGTGTGTTGCCCATAGCTACCTATGGGTTCCGCCTCTGGTATCATGCTGGCCACCCTAACAAAGGTGTTCTGGCTCTTTTCACGCAGATGCAGCATTGCACTGCTCTGTGGGTTACTGGTGCTTTTTGCACCTCTCCGACTAGGGCGGTAGAGGCCCTCGTGGGCCTCTTGCCTATTTGTCTTCATCTCCAGAAGCTTGCCAAGCATACAATATATCGTGTGGCGACTCTGGGCTCCTCCCACCCCCTTAGGTCGCTCTTGGGGAGGGAGTACAGCGGCGATGCGATTCTACATCCCTGCTCCGTCGCTCTCATGGCCAAGGGTCACAAGCCCAAGGTCAGGAGTGCCATCATGGAGATCCAGCAGGTTCTCCCCTCCCTCACCGAGGTGTTTGATGCATTTGATGGTGCAGCAAGGCCCAGTCTTCGTCTTCGTGATCGGTTTGACAACCGGATCACGGTTAACTCCATTCCTCCCCAGGCTGATGATGAGGCCCGGAAGGCTTTCCTCTCTGACCTCGGCAGGTCTGTTCAACGTGCTGAGGAGGATGACCTTACGCTCCGCGTGGCGGCTGGTTCACACTGGCTTTCTGTGGCCGCGAGACAGACAGTTGCAGCTGTGTCTGTCTTCTATGGGCTCTCCTGTGTCCGTGAGGCCAGGAGGGCTGCTGGGAGGGTGACAGCCCCCAATGCTGCTCTCCTCTCGGTTTTGAAGCAGGAACGTCAGGGGACTGCTGAGGAGTCCTAACAGCGAAAGAACGAATCGATTAGGCAGAGAACTGAGCTAGAAACAAATGGACAAGCTGTGGACAGCTGTGAGAGACTAGAACTCTAAGTAGTTAAACTACTCACCTGTGGACAGCTGTGAGAGACTAGAAGTCCCAAACTCGTCCACAGGTGCAACTACACTACCTGATCACATGACCTACTGATCTAAGCGTCCTGTGCTGTCTACAAGTCCACAAACCACAACACAAGTCCACAGGACTGCCAGAGCACTCCTAACACACCCCCCTGATCTGACATGTCCTCACACATCACCCAGCTCGACTCAGACCCAGCAGTGGCACTGTGAACTCCACAGTAGGCACCCCAACTGCCTTGGTCAAAATGTCAGCTACCTGCTCAGTGGTTGGCACATACACTGGATTAATGGATCCTGCCTCCACAGCATCTTGAAGCCAGTAAAATCGAAGGTCCAGGTGCTTCATCCTCCCATGGTGCTCTGGATTCTTGGCCACTTGGATCCCAGACTTGTTATCCACATGTAGAGTCGAGGGGAAAGGAATAATGTGACCTATCTCGGACAGAATGTTCCTCATCCAGTGGATCTCCTTGCCAGCCTCAACAGCTGCCACATACTCAGCCTCAGTAGTGGACAGTGTAACAAAGCTCTGATGCTTCGAGGACCATCCTACAGCTCCACCACCCACCAGAGTCACATATCCACCTGTAGCTCGACCTGTCTCCTTGCAATCGCCATGAGAAGTATCAGAGTAAGTCACAAACAGCTCCTGGTTGTCAGAGCCTCTGTAGACAAGCTGGTAGTCAGCTATACCCTTCAGATAGCGAAATAGATGCTTCACAGCAGCCCAGTGCTGAAGCTGTTAGGAGTGCTGTGTGCACTCAGTTGTGCTCTGGCAGTCCTGTGGACTTGTGTTGTGGTTTGTGGACTTGTAGATAGCACAGGACGCTTAGATCAGTAGATCATGTGATCAGGTAGTGTAGTTGCACCTGTGGACGAGTTTGGGACTTCTAGTCTCTCACAGCTGTCTGTTAGAAACAGAGCAGTGGTTGACTTATAGGGAAGTCCTAGCAGCTGTGGACACTCGTAAAAGACTTTATTAAAGATAACTAATATGTTACTTACCTGTGGACACTCGTAAAAGACTAAGCATTACAAGTGTACCCACAGGCAAAGTTCACTACACATCACGTGACTACTTCCCACAGTCCACATTAGGAATATGACTAAGTACATCTACTTACTGACTGTCTGGAGCACATTCAACACTGTCCACAGGTGAGTAGTTTAGCTACTTAGAGTCCCAGTCTCTCACAGCTGTCCACAGCTTGTCCATTCGTTTCTAGCTCAGTTCTCTGCTCAATCGATTCGTTCTTTCGCTGTTAGGACTCCTCAGCAGTCCCCCGACGTTCCTGCTTCAACAGGTTATGGGCCCCGGGCTATAACAGCCACGAATCGCGTTTTCTTCGAACACACTCTCTGGCAACTCCACACACTCTCTCTTAACTCTCTCATTTCTCCTCTCTGCTCTCCCCCATCGCTTCCCCAGCCTCCTGCATCGTTCCCCTGCTTGCCACGTCATCTACAATGTCCAGCAACAGTCCGAAATTCGAAAAACTCAATGCTGGCAACTATCCTACCTGGGCTGGAGAGATGGAAGCTTGGTTTAGGGCATCTGGCCTATGGAGAATTGTCTCTGGGCAACAGCTAAGTCCCTCCTGCTCCTCTCCCCCCACTGAGGCAGAGTCCACTCGAAAGGAGGCCTGGGAGGCCAAGTTAGACAAGGCAGCTGGCTGGCTGTTCCTTATGGTGGAGCCTGAGCAGAGGATCCACTTCAACTCGATCCAGGATGATCCTGTGAAGATGTGGACTGCCCTGGAGCAAGTACACCTCCAGAAGCGAGCTGGGACGCGTTTTAACGCGTATGACGACCTGTTCAGCATCAGGAAGGCCGAGGATGAGTCCCTGCAGGCTCTCATGAACAGGGTGGACGAAAATATGCGCAAAATCGCGAATTTGCGCCCCAAGGGATTCACACTGCAGCAGTTGGATGAGGAACTCGCCTCTATGTCCCTCATTAGGGCCCTTCCCACTGAGGAGTATTCCTCCTTCACCTCTTCCCTTCTGCTCATGGACAAGCTTGACAAGGCTTCTGTGCACCAGGCTTTTATCACAGAGGACAACCAGCGCCGCAGACGAGCTACGGACCTTCTCCCCTCCTCCCAGGTACTTGCAGCAACCTCTCGGACCGCTCCTTCCTCCGTAAAATGCGATTTTTGTCACAAGTCCGGACACATCATGGCCAAGTGCTATGCCTTCGAGGATGCACAGAAGGAGGCACAGCAAGCTACTCGCGATAGGGCTTCGAATGGCGGCTCCAGGCGTCGTAGGCAACGTGCCAACAAGGCCCAGGACTCCCCTGCACCTTCCCCTGCCGCCTCAGGCCCCGAAAACGCGCTCCAGACCTCCGAGTTTGCTGGGAATGCCAGTGTAGTCTCTCCCTCGCCTCTACAGCCTTCTCCTGACATTGACTGGCTTGTAGACTCTGGGGCCACTTCTCATATGACCCCTCATCGCCACTGGATGCATTCCTATGCTCCCCTTCGCATTCCCATTCGCTTGGCCGACGATTCGGTCATTTTCTCAGCTGGAGTGGGCTCTGTGGTGTTCCAGCCACTTGTGGAGGGCAAGGAGTCGAGGCCTGTCGAGTTTTCGCGAGTTCTGCATGTCCCCCAGCTTCAGAGTAATCTCCTATCATGTCTATACCTTACTCGAGCCAAGGGGCTTAATATTCATGTGTCTGCTTCGCATATGAGCTTCCTGAGGGCTGAGGATATCTTATTCTGTGCTAGGATTTGCTCCAACAACACTGCTGTGCTCGAAGGCACCACTCTACCTTCCCAGAACGCTCTCAGCACCATCTGTACCCTCCCCCTTGACTACTCCTTGTGGCATCGTCGCTTTATTCACCACAATCATGCTGATGTGAGGAAGATGGTGTCTCAGCAACTGGTCACTGGGCTTGTTCTTGACTCTCGAGAGGCTCCTGATCCGATTTGTGAGCCTTGTCTGGCTGGCAAGATGCACTCCAACCCTTTCCCCTTGTCTCCCAACCACTCCAGGTCCCCTCTCGAGCTTGTACACTCCGATTTGCATGGCCCCCTGCCTGTGGCCACCCACCAGGGCTATAGGTACTGGATTACCTTCATTGACGACTCAACTCGATTTCGGGGGGTGTACCTGCTCAAGAAGAAGTCTTTTTTTTTTTTTTTTTTTTTTTTTTTAAGTCAAATATATTTAACGTGGTGCCCGAACGCAGTCCACGCCTACTAGTTAAAACATAACTAATAAGAAGTCCGTACTTGACAATACAAACATAGGAGAATAGTGGCATTGAAGGCGCCGCAACCTGAAAGACTGCTCTCGATCAACCGAGAGGGAACGGGAGATATGGGCACGCGCAAACGCGAGCGCGGCCCAGAAATGCTGGGTGCCAAGGGTCCCCTGCCCCCCGCCAGGGGGGCAGTATGCGTCAATTCGCAGCAGGCCCCTACGGTCGCCCGACAGCTTGCAGAGGGTTGTGCCCCCTAGGGGGCTGAGGTGTCGCTTCACCCTAAGTCCCTACGCCCGCCACCCGAAGGCAACGAGGGGGATTGACCAACTGGGCCACTGCCAGGCAGTCGGGGGCTAACCCAACGGCCACCAGGCAGTTACCCGACGCCCCCCCGAGGGGGAGCTTGGGGTTCAAACATGAAAGCTGAGGGATTCATGTTGAAAAACATGGTTACGTGGCCCGTACAAGTCGGGAAACCTCGCAACCGGTGGTAGTCCGGACAGGACACAAAGATGTGGTGCCTCGTCTGAAGACGGGCCCCACAACTGCAGCCTCGCGGCTCGGTAGGGTGAAACCTGGCACGGTACTCCCCAATAGGGGCGTGGCCAGTGAACGTACGACACGCCCGGGCAAATTCGCCGGGCGAGCCACCAAAGCCAGGAATCCATGCACCAGACTTGTGGTACGTGGGCCTGAGGGGCTTGTCATTGCCCCCTATGAGGTCCAGGAAGCTGGAACCCCGATACCTGGGTGAACGAAACATGTTCACCCATTGGTCACAAACCTCCCGTGTGGCCTTGGCCCTCAGGGAGTCGATGGAAGTTTGGGGCCTAGGCCCCGCAGCAACAATGAGATCCTTGGCCTGCCGAACGGCCTCGGATAACATAGGGAACTTGTGCTTTAAGGGCACAACCCAGAAAACTAAGCGACGAGCGGGGTCCGCAGAGAACCACTCATCAAGAAGGCGACACACCGCCAGGGAGTGAGCCTGGCCAGCGTGAACCGAAGGGTCCAACGCACGCGAGACGGAGCCCGCAGAGTGCGTGTACAGGACAATAGTAGAGGCCCCTCCATAGCCAACTGCCATGGAAAGGCCCAGTCGAACCGAAAGGAGAGCAGCATCAGGGGCCGTCACCCTCCCGGCAGCCCTCCTGGTCTCACGGACGCAAGAGAGCCCATAGAAGACAGACGCAGCCGCAACTGCCTGCCTCGCAGCCACGGGAAGCCAGTGTGAACCAGCTGCCACGCGGAGCGTAAGATCATCCTCCTCAGCACGTCGCACGGACCTGCCAAGGTCGGAGAGAAAAGCCCTCCGAGCTTCATCATCAGCCCGGGAAGGAACAGAGTGCACCGTGATCCGGCCATTAAACCGATCACGAAGCCGAAGACCAGGCCTTGCCGCATCGTCAAACGCGTCAAACACTTCGGTGAGAGAAGGGAGAACCTGCTGGATCTCCATGACTGCACTCTTGACCTTGGGCTTGTGACCCTCCGCCATGAGAGCGACAGAGCGGGGATGCGGAATCGCATCGCCGCTATACTCCCTCCCCAAGAGCGACCTGAGGGGGTGGGAGGAACCCAGAGTCGCCACGCGGTATATCGTACGCTTGGCAAGCTTCTGGAGGTGAAGACGAATGGGCAGGAGGCCCGCTAGGGCCTCCACCGCTCCAGTCGGGGAGGTGCGGAAAGCACCGGTAACCCACAGGGCAGCACGACGCTGCATCTGTGTGAAGAGAGCCAGGACGCCCTTGTTAGGGCGGCCAGCATGATACCAGAGGCGAAACCCATAGGTAGCTATGGGCAGCACACACGCACGGTAGAGGAGCCTCTTCTGTTCAGGAAGAAGGCCCCTGGTAGAGTTACCTAGCATCCTCATGGCGCGAACCGTAGAGAATGACTTGGTAGTGTAGTAACGAACATGCTCCTTGAAATTCAGAGCACGGTCGAAATAAAAGCCCAGGTACCGCCAAAACGGCTTAGGGCGCAGAGGAGTATCGCCAGTGAACGGGGCAAAGCCCAGGTCAATGGCAGGATTATCATCCCCCGGCTTGCGGGAGAAGTTGAAAAACTCGGACTTGTCATGTTCAAGAACGAGCGCGAAAGCAACAAAGAGGGCATGTACAATAGCGTATGCCCGCTGCAGTGCAGCAACGTTGTCAGCCCACAGTTTGGACTGAACAATCAGGGTACCGTCATCGACATACGAAAGCATGTCGACGGACAGGCCCGCGGCTCTGGCCCTCTGGTAAAACAGGTAAACCAGGGGAGCCAGGCAAAGTGCAGAGAGGACGGGGGACAGGGCGGAGCCCTGGCCCACACCCACATCGGCCTCGAAAGGATCAGAGAGCACACCGCCCCAAGAGTATGAGGTACGGCGGCCCACAAGGTAAGACGCAAAGAACCGGACCAGCTCAGGGGCCAGCCCGGACTTGCGCATGATAGCCAGAAGCATATCATGGTTGAGAGAGGGAAAGAACTGCGCGATGTCAAAAGCCACCATGCTAGTCTTGAGACCCTTCGCCCACCCGGCGCGAACCAGATGGGTGAGGACCAAGCCAGCATCCTCCGTAGAGCGTTGGGAGATCCCCCCGAGCTGGTTTGGATGAAAAACGTTCCATTTGACGCAGTCAAACTGGAGACGGCGCGAGATCATCTTCTCGACAAGTTTCCCCATGGTGTTCAACAGCACAATAGGCCGGAACATCTTGGGGGTAGCGTACGAGGGCTTCCCCGGCTTCGGTATGATAACCGAGGTAGACTCCTTGAAATGACTGGGCCAACAGCCCACGCGAACGCAGGCATTGGCCACAGAGAGGAGAAACTCGCGCACACGATAGTGGTTGAGTAAACTCTTGAGGTGGGACCACGTAATGTGATCCGGACCTGGAGAAGAGCGCCCGGAGCAGGCGGCTAACGCCTCCATCATCTCGGGTGCCTGGAAAGGGTACCACTCCCTGACGTCATGGTCAGGGAGCTCGTCTAACACTGACGGATCACAAACCCGGCCAGAGGCCGCGTTGTAGGTGCCGTGAAGGGCCCGGAACAAGTCCGGGAGATCGTGGCAGGGCCTGCCCTGATAGGACAGGGCCTCCACCGCAGGGAGCTTACGTTGCTGAACCCAGGCCATGAGGTCCCAGGGACGCTTGTTAGCGGTAGCTATCTCCGCAATGCGAGCATCGAAGAAGACGCGCTTGGCGCGTTTACACGCAGCCCTAAAGGCCCGCCACGACTCCGGCGAAGGAGCAGCGCGGTGAGCAGCAATGAGTTCGGAGCACTCCTGCCCCCACCAGGGCTTGGAGCAACCGACGATGAAGGCCTCCTTAGAATGGGAGGCCACTCAAGAAGAAGTCTGAGGCATTTGATGCCTTCAGATCTTTCAAGGCTTGGGCTGAGACTCAGCTAGGAGTCAAACTGCAAGCTCTGCAGGATGATAAGGGAGGTGAATACATGTCTAATCGCTTTCTGGAGTTCACTACAGCTGCTGGGATCAAGAGGAGGCACTCTACTCGCAATAGGCCTCAGCAGAATGGCCTTGCTGAGCGGGCTAACAGGACTATGGGTGAGAGAATCACTGCTATGCTCTCGGAGTCTGGTCTTCCTCATTCTTTCTGGGGTGAGTGTCTTGCATCCATGGTGCATGTCTGGAATCGCCTCCCCACTTCCCCTATCCCCACCACTCCCTATGAAGCCTTCTATGGTCGAAAACCTGATGTTTCCCATCTTCGAGTCTGGGGGTGCACTGCCTATGTGCATATTCAGGCTGATAAGCGATCCTCTCTTGGTTCTCACATGGAGAAGTGTGTCTTCATTGGCTATCCTACTGGCTACAAGGCTTGGAAGTTCTACAACCCAGTCACTAAGCAGGTGAGGATCTCGGAGAGAGCTGATTTCGACGAGAGGCACTTCCCTGGCCTGTCTCTCTCGAAGCTGAACGCTTCAGCTCCCTCCTCTGAGTCCCCTGTGCCTTCCACCTTCCCCAGTCGCTCTGAGCCCACTCCGGACGCCACCAGTCCCCTCCTGCAGCCTCCAGTCGCTCCTCATGTCCCTCCATCTTCCATGGGTGTGCCACCTCTCTCAGATTCGGGGGGTGAGTGCTACACTCCATCTCCATCCCTGGCTCCCTCTGAGCCAGCTGCTTGTTGAAGCAGGAACGTCGGGGGACTGCTGAGGAGTCCTAACAGCGAAGAAACGAATCGATTAGGTGGAGAACTGAGCTAGAAACGAGGGACCAAGCTGTGGACAGCTGTGAGAGACTAGAACTCTAAGTAGCTAAACTACTCACCTGTGGACAGCTGTGAGAGACTAGAAGTCCCAAACTCGTCCACAGGTGCAACTACACTACCTGATCACATGACATGTTGATCTAAGCGTCCTGTGCTATCTACAAGTCCACAAACCACAACACAAGTCCACAGGACTGCCAGAGCACTCCTAACACTGCTGTCCCTCGAGTTGAGCCTGTGCCTCCTCGAGAGGTGACACCACTTCCTGAGCCAGCTCCTGCACTCCCTGTTGCACTTCCTGCTGCCCCAGCTTCTCCTGCTCCTGCCCCAGCTCCAGCTCGCGTTCCTGCACCTCCTGCTTCACCTGGCCTTCCCCCTGCACCTGCATTTGAGCCTAGACGAGGCATGAGGGTCAGGCGACATCCTGGTGAGTGGTGGAAGGTCAGAGAGCCTACTCCTGTCGTTCCAGACAGTGATGAAGAGGAGGAAGCTGACCTGGCTGCTGATGATGGCTTTCTTGATGTCGAGTTTGCTGGCAACACTGAAGATCCTGGTTTTCGCACTCTCAAGGCTGCATTTAGTGGCCCAGATGGCCCTAGGTGGCAGACAGCCTGCAATGACCAGATGTCTTCTCTGCTAGGCAACCACACCTGGGATATCGTCGAATTGCCTCCTGGCAAGACTGCTATTGACTGTGGGTGGGTATTTCGAGTCAAGCTCAATCCTGATGGCTCTGTGGAGCGCTACAAGTCCAGGTTGGTTGCTAAAGGCTACTCCCAGCGTGCTGGCTTCGATTTCAACGAAGTCTTTGCCCCCACTTACAGGCCTGCCTCTCTGAGGCTCATTCTTGCTCTGGCAGCCAAGGAGGGCTACCAGCTTCGTTCTGTTGATATCTCCTCCGCTTTCCTCTATGGTGACTTGGATGAGGAGATCTACATGAGGCAGCCTGAGGGATATCATGAGGGAGGTCCTAACATGGTCTGTAGGCTGAAGAAGTCGCTCTATGGCCTCAAGCAGGCAGCCAGACAGTGGAACAAGAAGCTTCACTCCGTTTTCGATGCTCTAGGCTACACCAGACTCAAGTCAGACAGCTCTGTGTACATCTACCAGAAGGGTAAAGTCCGAGTTCTTGCTCCTATTTTCATCGATGATATCACCCTCATTTCGAAGAGCACCTCAGCCATGGACAGGACAGTCTCAGAGCTTGAGAAGCACTTCCAGCTTCGAGATCTAGGCCCCACCACTTTCCTTCTCAACATCCAGATCACCCAGGACCTTCCCAATCACACCATATCCCTCTCCCAAGCCCACTATGTCGACTCTATGCTCAAACGGTTCAATATGGACGATTGTAACCCTGTGAAGACACCCATGGCTCCAGGACTGGACTTGTGCAACCTCGAGGTCACTCCTGAGGAGCAGGAACAAATGAGATCTATTCCCTACCTCAGTGCAGTGGGCTCCCTGCAGTATCTGGCCACCATGACTCGTCCAGATATCGCTTATGCGGTCTCCTACCTTGGCAGGTTCAATCACAAGCCTGGGCTTCAGCACTGGGCTGCTGTGAAGCATCTATTTCGCTATCTGAAGGGTACAGCTGACTACCAGCTCGTCTACAGAGGCTCTGATGACCAGGAGCTGTTTGTGACTTACTCTGATGCTTCCCATGGCGATTGCAAGGAGACAGGTCGAGCTACAGGTGGATATGTGACTCTGGTGGGTGGTGGAGCTGTAGGATGGTCCTCGAAGCGTCAGAGCTTTGTTACACTGTCTACTACTGAGGCTGAGTATGTGGCAGCTGTTGAGGCTGGCAAGGAGATCCACTGGATGAGGAACATTCTGTCTGAGATAGGCCACATTATTCCCTTCCCCTCGACTCTACATGTGGATAACAAGTCTGGGATCCAAGTGGCCAAGAATCCGGAGCACCATGGGAGGATGAAGCACCTGGACCTTCGATTTTACTGGCTTCGAGATGCTGTGGAGGCAGGATCCATCAATCCAGTGTATGTGCCAACCACTGAGCAGGTAGCTGACATTTTGACCAAGGCAGTTGGGGTGCCTACTGTGGAGTTCACAGTGCCACTGCTGGGTCTGAGTCGAGCTGGGTGATGTGTGAGGACATGTCAGATCAGGGGGGTGTGTTAGGAGTGCTGTGTGCACTCAGTTGTGCTCTGGCAGTCCTGTGGACTTGTGTTGTGGTTTGTGGACTTGTAGATAGCACAGGACGCTTAGATCAACATGTCATGTGATCAGGTAGTGTAGTTGCACCTGTGGACAAGTTTGGGACTTCTAGTCTCTCACAGCTGTCCACAGGTGAGTAGTTTAGCTACTTAGAGTTCTAGTCTCTCACAGCTGTCCACAGCTTGTCCATTCGTTTCTAGCTCAGTTCTCTGCCTAATCGATTCGTTCTTTCACTGTTAGGACTCCTCAGCAGTCCCCCGACGTTCCTGCTTCAACAGCGGGGCCTAGGCCCCAAACTTCCATTGACTCCCTGAGGCCCAAGGCCACGCGGGAGGTTTGCGACCAATGGGTGAACATGTTTCGTTCGCCCAGGTATTGGGGCTCCAGTTTCCTGGACCTCATAGGGGGCAATGACAAGCCCCTCAGGCCCACGTACCACAAGTCTGGTGCGTGGATCCCTGGCTTTGGTGGCTCGCCCGGCGAATTTGCCCGGGCGTGTCGTACGTTCACTGGCCACGCCCCTATCGGGGAGTACCGTGCCAGGTTTCACCCTACCGAGCCGCAAGGCTGCAGTTGTGGGGCCCGTCTCCAGACGAGGCACCACATCTTCGTGTCCTGTCCGGACTACCACCGGTTGCGAGGTTTCCCGACTTGTACGGGCCACGTAACCATGTTCTTCAACATGAATCCTTCAGCTTTCATGTTTGAACCCCAAGCTCCCCCTCGGGGGGGCGTCGGGTAACTGCCTGGTGGCCGTTGGGTTAGCCCCCGACTGCCTGGCGGTGACCCAGTTGGTCAATCCCCCTCGTTTTTTTTTTTTTTTTTTTTTTTTTTTAAAAATCAAATATATTTTACGTGGTGCCCGAACGCAGTCCACGCCTACTAGTTTAAAACAAACTAATAAGAAGTCCATACTAGACGAGTACAAACATAAAAATTCGTGGCATTAAAGGCGCCGCAACCTGAAAGACCGCTCTCGATCAACCGAGAGGGAACGGGAGATATGGGCGCGCACAAACGTGAGCACGGCCCAGAGATGCTGGGTGCCAAGGGTCCCCTGCCCCCCGCCAGGGGGGCAGTATGCGTTAATTCGCAGCAGGCCCCTACGGTCGCCCGACAGCTTGCAGAGGGTTGTGCCCCCTAAGGGGCTGAGGCGTCAATTCGCCCTAAATCCCTACGCTCACCGAGGTGAGGGAGAATGACCAACTGGGCCACTGCCAGGCAGTCAGGGGCTAACCCGACGGCCACCAGGCAGTTACCCAACGCCCCCCCGAGGGGGAGCTTGGGGCTCAAACATGAAAGCTGAGGGATTCATGTTGAAAAACATGGTTACGTGGCCCGTGCAAGTCGGGAAACCTCGCAACCGGTGGTAGTCCGGACAGGACATGAAGATGTGGTGCCTCGTCTGAAGACGGGCCCCACAACTGCAGCCTTGCGGCTCGGTAGGGTGAAACCTGGCACGGTATTCCCCAATGGGGGCATGACCAGTGAACGTACGACACGCCCGGGCAAATTCGCCAGGCGAGCCACCAAAGCCAGGGATCCACGCACCAGACTTGTGGTACGTGGGCCTGAGGGGCTTGTCATTGCCCCCTATGAGGTCCAGGAAACTGGAGCCCCGATACCTGGGTGAACGAAACATGTTCACCCATTGGTCGCAAACCTCCCGCGTGGCCTTGGCCCTCAGGGAGTCGATGGAAGTTAGGGGCCTAGGCCCCGCAGCAACAACAAGGTCCTTGGCCTGCCGAACGGCCTCGGACAACATGGGGAACTTGTGCTTCAAGGGCACAACCCAGAAAACTAGACGACGAGCGGGGTCTGCAGAGAGCCACTCGTCAAGAAGACGGCACACTGCCAGGGAGTGAGCCTGGCCAGCATGCACCGAGGGATCCAATGCACGCGAGACAGAGCCCGCAGAGTGCGTATATAGGACAATAGTAGAGGCCCCTCCATAGCCAACCGCCATGGAAAGGCCCAGCCGAACCGAAAGGAGAGCAGCATCAGGGGCCGTCACCCTCCCGGCAGCCCTCCTGGTCTCACGGACACAAGAGAGCCCATAGAAGACAGACGCAGCCGCAACTGCCTGCCTCGCAGCCACGGGAAGCCAGTGTGAGCCAGCTGCCACGCAGAGCGTAAGATCATCCTCCTCAGCACGTCGCACGGACCTGCCAAGGTCGGACAGAAAAGCCTTCCGAGCCTCATCATCAGCCCAAGAAGGAATGGAGTGCACCGTGATTCGGTCGTCAAACCGATCACGAAGCCGAAGACCAGGCCTTGCCGCGTCATCAAACGCGTCAAACGCCTCGGTAAGGGACGGGAGAACCTGCTGGATCTCCATGACGGCGCTCTTGACCTTGGGCTTGTGACCCTCGGCCATAAGAGCAACAGAACGGGGATGCGGGGTTGCATCGCCGCTGTACTCCCTCCCCAAGAGCGACCTAAGGGGGTGGGAGGAGCCCAGAGTAGCCACGCGATATATCGTACGCTTGGCGAGCTTCTGGAGATGAAGACGAATAGGCAGGAGGCCCGCGAGGGCCTCTACCGCTCCAGTCGGAGAGGTGCGGAAAGCACCAGTACCACAGGGCAGCACGGCGCTGCATCTGTGTGAAAAGAGCCAGAACACCCTTGTTAGGGCGGCCAGCATGATACCAGAGGCGAAACCCATAAGTAGCTATGGGCAACACACACGAGCGGTAGAGGAGCCTCTTTTGTTCAGGAAGAAGGCCCCTGGTAGAGTTACCCAGCATCCTCATGGCGCGAACCGTAGAGAACGACTTGGTAGTATAATACCGAACATGCTCCTTGAAATTCAGAGCACGGTCGAAATAGAAGCCCAGATACCGCCAAAACGGCTTAGGGCGCAGAGGAGTGTCGCCAGTGAACGGGGCAAAGCCCAAGTCAATGGCAGGATCAATCCCCCTCGTTGCCCTCGGGTGGCGGGCGTAGGGATTTAGGGTGAATTGACACCTCAGCCCCCTAGGGGGCACAACCCTCTGCAAGCTGTCGGGCGACTGTAGGGGCCTGCTGCGAAATGACGCATACTGCCCCCCTGGTGGGGGGCAGGGGACCCTTGGCACCCAGCATTTCTGGGCTGCGTTCTCGTTTACGTTCGCCTGTATCTCCCGTTCCCTCTCGGTTGATCGAGAGCGGTCTTTCAGGTTGCGGCGCCTTTAATGCCAAGAAAATATTTTTATGTTTGTACTCGTCTAGTATGGACTTCTTATTAGTTTGTTTTAAACTAGTAGGTGTGGACTGCGTTCGGGCACCACGTAAAATATATTTGATTTTTTTAAAAAAAAAAAAAAAAAAAAAAAAAGAGATTGCACAAGTCCAGTTCTGGAGCCATAGGTGTCTTCACAGGGTTACAATCGTCCATATTGAACCGTTTGAGCATAGAGTCAACATAGTGAGCTTGGGAGAGGGATATGGTGCAATTGGGAAGGTCCTGGGTGATCTGGATGTTGAGAAGGAAAGTGGTTGGGCCTAGATCTTGAAGCTGGAAGTGCTTCTCAAGCTCTGAGACTGTCCTGTCCATGGCTGAGGTACTCTTCGAAATGAGGGTAATGTCATCAATGAAAATGGGGGCAAGAACTCGGACTTCACCCTTCTGGTAGATGTACACAGAGCTGTCTGACTTGAGCCTGGTGGGGGTCACACCTCTCAGGTCTGTAAGGCCCGGTTCGCCGTGTGCCCTCTCTGTGGCGAGCCTCATTCTGAGGCTAACCACCGTGCAATGGCTGGGTGCTGTAAGGCCCATGGGGGCAAGAACCCATCTCCCGCCACCCCCGAGGGCGAGCCTTGCCCTCACCCCCCTCACTGCCGCAACTGCGGTGGCGACCACGCTCCCTATGATAGGGACCACTGCTCTTGGTGGGCCAAACGGTTTGACGCCGAATGGTTCCGCAAGCAGTATTCTGAGGTAAGGTCCAAGCAGACCTCGCCTCGCACCTCCGCTAACTCACGACCTCCTCATGCCTAGGACAACTAGTGTACAGGAGATCCGGGTGTTTTCCCAGAACGTCAATCGTAGTTATTCACTAGTTGATGTACACCTGGAGACTTTGAAATGTGACTTCGATGTACTCTTTTTTCAGGAGCCGCCCTGGAGGACGGTTCGCTCAGCTCCCTCAACGCGCTCTAAGGAGGGCGATGACGTAATCGGCGCCCCAATCCATCCGGAATGGACGTGCATGGTCCCACCTAAGGTTGGTGACCTCAACCCGCGGGTTATGGCCTACGTCCATAACCGGCTTAAGCCTCTCCGGCCCGCGTTTAGACGCGATCTGGTAGATAATCGCGATCTGCTGCTTCTGTCCCTGTTCTTCGGGGGGGAGCCGATCCATCTTCTGAACGTCTATTCTGACGACAGGCACACTGCCATCAGGCTTCTTTCCGGAGGCTTGGCGGATGAACTTCCCCCCCTGTTCTATATGGGGGGTGACTTTAACTGTCACTCGCGCATGTGGGATCCCGATCGGGTCCCCCACCCGGGTGTGGCGCAGTCCCTTCTGGAGGCTGCGTCGGATCTCGGGCTGGATCTGGTGCTCCCTGTGGTACCGGGCCCTACCCATTTTCCCCATGATCGTAATCTGAACCCTTCGGTTATAGATTTGGTCTTCCTTCCTGTGGCCAGGGGCGATGAGCTCAAGCCCGTCATTGATCTCGATCATCGGGGCGCGTCGGATCACGCCCCCCTGACCGTTGTTCTTCCCACCTCCAGGTTCCTTGCAGGGGCCTGGAAGCGGGTTATTAAACGGGACTCGGACGAGGAAGCAGCCTTCCTCGGCGAGGTCGCAGAAGGGGTGGGGGCCCTGGTCTCTGCCCTGGACACCCCGGAGGTGGTTGAGGGGGCGGTTGCGACCGTCTCCGAGATCATTTCCCGGGCGTGGGCCTCCCATTCAAAGGAGGCCTTCATCGTCGGTCGCTCTAAGCCCTGGTGGGGTCCGGAGTGCTCCGAGCTTATCGCCGCCCACCGTGCTGCTCCCTCTCCGGAGTCATGGCGGGCTTTTAGGGCTGCGTGCAAACGCGCCAAGCGTGTCTTCTTCGATGCTCGCATTGCGGAGATAGCTACTGCTAACAAGCGGCCCTGGGACCTCATGGCCTGGGTTCAGCAGCGTAAGCTTCCTGCGGTGGAGGCTCTGTCCTACCAGGGCAGGCCCTGCCATGACCTCCCGGATTTGTTCCGGGCTCTTCACGGCACTTACAACGCGGCCTCTGGCCGGGTTTGTGATCCGTCAGTGTTAGACGAGCTCCCTGACCATGACGTCAGGGAGTGGTACCCTTTCCAGGCACCCGAGATGATGGAGGCGTTAGCCGCCTGCTCCGGGCGCTCTTCTCCAGGTCCAGATCACATTACGTGGTCCCACCTCAAGAGTTTACTCAACCACTATCGTGTGCGCGAGTTTCTCCTCTCTGTGGCCAATGCCTGCGTTCGCGTGGGCTGTTGGCCCAGTCATTTCAAGGAGTCTACCTCGGTTATCATACTGAAGCCGGGGAAGCCCTCATACGCTACCCCCAAGATGTTCTGGCCTATTGTGCTGTTGAACACCATGGGGAAACTTGTCGAGAAGATGATCTCGCGCCGTCTCCAGTTTGACTGCGTCAAATGGAACGTTTTTCATCCAAACCAGCTCGGGGGGATCTCCCAACGCTCTACGGAGGATGCTGGCTTGGTCCTCACCCATCTGGTTCGCGCCGGGTGGGCGAAGGGTCTCAAGACTAGCGTGGTGGCTTTTGACATCGCGCAGTTCTTTCCTTCTCTTAACCATGATATGCTTTTGGCTATCATGCGCAAGTCCGGGCTGGCCCCTGAGCTGGTCCGGTTCTTTGCGTCTTACCTTGTGGGCCGCCGTACCTCATACTCTTGGGGCGGTGTGCTCTCTGATCCCTTCGAGGCCGATGTGGGTGTGGGCCAGGGCTCCGCCCTGTCCCCCGTCCTCTCTGCCCTTTGCCTGGCTCCCCTGGTTTACCTGTTTTACCGGAGGGCCAGAGCCGCGGGCCTGTCCGTCGACATGCTTTCGTATGTCGATGACGGTACCCTGATTGTTCAGTCCGAGCTGTGGGCTGACAACGTTGCTGCGCTGCAGCGGGCATACGCTATTGTACATGCCCTCTTTGTTGCTTTTGCGCTCGTTCTTGAACACGACAAGTCCGAGTTCTTCAACTTCTCCCGCAAGCCGGGGGATGATAATCCTGCCATTGACCTGGGCTTTGCCCCATTCACTGGCGGTACTCCTCTGCGCCCTAAGCCGTTTTGGCGGTATCTGGGCTTTTATTTCGACCGTGCTCTGAATTTTAAGGAGCATGTTCGTTACTATACTACCAAGTCATTCTCTACGGTTCGCGCCATGAGGATGCTAGGTAACTCTACCAGGGGCCTTCTTCCTGAACAGAAGAGGCTCCTCTACCGTTCGTGTGTGCTGCCCATAGCTACCTATGGGTTTCGCCTCTGGTATCATGCTGGCCGCCCTAACAAGGGCGTCCTGGCTCTCTTCACACAGATGCAGCGTCGCGCTGCCCTGTGGGTTACTGGTGCTTTTCGCACCTCCCCGACTGGAGCGGTGGAGGCCCTCGCGGGCCTCCTGCCCATTCGTCTTCACCTCCAGAAGCTTGCCAAGCGTACGATATACCGCGTGGCGACTCTGGGTTCCTCCCACCCCCTCAGGTCGCTCTTGGGGAGGGAGTATAGCGGCGATGCGACTCCGCATCCCCGCTCTGTCGCTCTCATGGCCGAGGGTCACAAGCCCAAGGTCAAGAGTGCAGTCATGGAGATCCAGCAGGTTCTCCCTTCTCTCACCGAGGTGTGTGACGCGTTTGACGACACGGCAAGGCCTGGTCTTCGGCTTCGTGATCGGTTTAATGACCGGATCACGGTGCACTCTATTCCTTCCCGGGCTGATGATGAAGCTCGGAAGGCTTTTCTCTCCGACCTTGGCAGGTCCGTGCGACGTGCTGAGGAGGATGATCTTACGCTCCGCGTGGCAGCTGGTTCACACTGGCTTCCCGTGGTAGCGAGGCAGGCAGTTGCGGCTGCATCTGTCTTCTATGGGCTCTCCTGTGTCCGTGAGACCAGGAGGGCTGCCGGGAGGGTGACGGCCCCTGATGCTGCTCTCCTTTCGGTTCGGCTGGGCCTTTCCATGGCGGTTGGCTATGGAGGGGCCTCTACAATTGTCCTATATACGCACTCTGCGGGCTCTGTCTCGCGTGCGTTGGATCCCTCGGTGCATGCTGGCCAGGCTCACTCCCTGGCGGTGTGCCGTCTTCTCGACGAGTGGTTCTCTGCAGACCCCGCTCGTCGTCTAGTTTTCTGGGTTGTGCCCTTGAAGCACAAGTTCCCCATGTTATCCGAGGCCGTTCAGCAGGCCAAGGATCTTGTTGTTGCTGTGGGGCCTAGGCCCCAAACTTCCATCGACTCCCTGAGGGCCAAGGCCATGCGGGAGGTTTGTGACCAATGGGTGAACATGTTTCGTTCGCCCAGGTATCGGGGTTCCAGCTTCCTGGACCTCATAGGGGGCAATGACAAGCCCCTCAGGCCCACGTACCACAAGTCCGGTGCGTGGATTCCTGGCTTTGGTGGCTCGCCCGGCGAATTTGCCCGGGCATGTCGTACGTTCACTGGCCACGCCCCTATTGGGGAGTACCGTGCCAGGTTTCATCCTACCGAGCCGCAAGGCTGCAGTTGTGGGGCCCGTCTTCAGACGAGGCACCACATCTTCGTGTCCTGTCCGGACTACCACCGGCTGCGAGGTTTCCCGACTTGTACGGGCCACATAACCATGTTCTTCAACATGAATCCTTCAGCTTTCATGTTTGAAACCCAAGCTCCCCCTCGGGGGGGCGTCGGGTGACTGCCTGGTGGCCGTTGGGTTAGCCCCCGACTGCCTGGCGGTGGCCCAGTTGGTCATTCTCCCTCACTTCGGTGGGCGTAGGGATTTAGGGCGAATTGACGCCTCAGCCCTCTAGGGGGCACAACCCTCTGCAAGCTGGCGGGCGACCGTAGGGGCCTGCTGCGAATTGACGCATACTGCCCCCCTGGCGGGGGGCAGGGGACCCTTGGCACCCAGCATTTCTGGGACGCACTCGCGTTTGTGCGTGCCCATATCTCCCGTTCCCTCTCGGTTGATCGAGAGCGGTCTTTCAGGTCGCGGCGCCTTTAATGCCAAGTTTTCTTATGTTTGTATCGTCAAATACGGACTTCTTATTAGTTATGTCTTTAACTAGTAGGCGTGGACTGCGTTCGGGCACCACGTTAAATATATTTGATCAAAAAAAAAAAAAAAAAAAAAGACTTGAGCCTGGTGTAGCCTAGAGTGTCGAAAACCGAGTGAAGCTTCTTGTTCCACTGCCTGGCTGCCTGCTTGAGGCCATAGAGCGACTTCCTCAGCCTACAGACCATGTTAGGACCTCCCTCATGATATCCCTCAGGCTGCCTCATGTAGATCTCCTCATCCAAGTCACCATAGAGGAAAGCGGAGGAGATATCAACAGAACGAAGCTGGTAGCCCTCCTTGGCTGCCAGAGCAAGAATGAGCCTCAGAGAGGCAGGCCTGTAAGTGGGGGGGCAAAGACTTTGTTGAAATCGAAGCCAGGACGCTGAGAGTAGCCTTTAGCAACCAACCTGGACTTGTAGCACTCCACAGAGCCATCAGGATTGAGCTTGACTCGAAATACCCACCCACAGTCAATAGCAGTCTTGCCAGGAGGCAATTCGACAATATCCCAGGTGTGGTTGCCTAGCAGAGAAGACATCTGGTCATTGCAGGCTGTCTGCCACCTAGGGCCATCTGGGCCACTAAATGCAGCCTTGAGAGTGCGAAATCCAGGATCCTCAGTGTTGCCAGCAAACTCGACCTCAAGAAAGCCATCATCAGCAGCCAAGTTAGCTTCCTCCTCTTCATCACTGTCTGGAATGACAGCAGTAGGCTCTCTGACCTTCCACCACTCACCAGGAGGTCGCCTGACCCTCATGCCTCGTCTAGGCTTGAATGCAGGTACAGGGGAAAGGCCAGGTGAAGCAGGAGGTGCAGGAACACGAGCTGGAGCTGGGGCAGGAGCAGGAGAGGCTGGGGCAGCAGGGAGTGCAACAGGAAGTGCAGGAGCTGGTTCAGGAAGTGGTGTCACCTCTCGAGGAGGCACAGGCTCAACTCACGGGACAGCAGCTGGCTCAGAGGGAGCCAGGGATGCAGATGGAGTATAGCACTCACCCCCCAAATCTGAGAGAGGTGGCACACCCAGGGAAGATGGAGGAACATGAGGAGCGACTGGAGGCTGCAGGAGGGGACTGGTGGCATCCGGAGTGGGCTCAGAGCGACTGGGGAAAGTGGAAGGCACAGGGGACTCAGGAGAGGGAGCTGAAGCGTTCAGCTTTGAGAGAGATAGGCCAGGGAAGTGCCTCTTGTCGAAA